>SAUA01000024.1:0-325509 GCA_004335185.1 Phoma sp. RAV-16-625
GTGGTGGGGAGGCGGTAGATTGTTTGGAGGGGGAGGAGGAAGACGATGAGGTCGAGGAACGTGTTCATTGATGAGGTGAAGAAGTTGACGTTCATCATGTTCCAGCAGCCCTGGGTTTTGTGTTAGTTAAGCAGGGAGCAGGGAAAGGGGGTGCCGGACCCGTGGGAAGTTCTGCAGATCCCAGGCGGCTTTCATGGGGATGCATTGGAAGATTGCGGCCTGGGGGGTTTGTTAGTGAGAAGTTTGTTGAGGTGGTGGCAGTGCTGCGTACGAATACTGTGAATAGCGTGAAGACACACACGAATGCCCCGACCCACGCCACTACGCGTCTCTGCAGTCCCGGCTGTGCGAATTGGTAGAACTGGGCTAGGATACTCATCTTGACTAATCTGTAACTCTGTATCAGCGTTGCCAGAGACCAGGTCGTGCGGAAAATGGATATACCCACCCAATCAGCGCCTGATAGCACGTATTCTGCGCCAGTCCAATCTTCATACTCGCTTTCAGCATCGCTGGACGCTCCCGCGAGTACTCAATATGCTTGCCCATGCCGGTGTGGATCTGGAAGTGGATCAGGATGCAGGATGCAATGTCGACGAAGAGGGATATGACGATGAGAGCTTCTGAGAGAGTAGCTCGTTGGGAGCGCAGGAGGTACCATTGGCAGTGTAGTCTGCAGGAGCGTTAGTAGATGGGAGTAAACAGGGTCGTGAGTTGGTACCTGAGGATCACCATGCAGATGGATGCCGCGAGGAAGGCGAAGGTTATGCTGTAGAGCATGAGACTGCGGTCTTGCTCCATGTATCCGGGATCTCCATAGCGTAGCATATTTTTAGGAGCGTTGGAGGTAATCCTGTCTCTTTGCCACTGGTTGTTCGCTCTCCTGAGGTCCTGTGTTATCCTTTGGTAAACTGTCGTCGTCGGATCGCAGATGATAGTGGTAACGTCAAGGATGAGAAACTCTGCTCTCGAATAGAGACTTTGCGGAAGATGTATTCGCGTCTTCAACTAGATGTATCGCTACAACAGGGACGCTGCCTCGAGGCTGTGGGGCGTAGATAGCTTTTCCGAAGCCAACCATCAGGATCGCGTGGAAATGAAGGATGATCGAGACCTAGCAGAAAGCATCCAGAAAATGACACAATTCCAGCATCAAAAAATCATAGTTTTCAACAGCCCACTCATATGGCTCCGTGAGAGAACACCTCGGTTCTCCAGACAGGCAGCAGTCTGAATCCGTACAGAGAAACAAAAGAGTCTTTCACCCAAGTCTCAAATACTGGACCTCTGTAGCTTGACTTATACTTCCGCATCCGTCATGAAAAATACCCCAATTCAAGAGAACGCTGCAAAGAGGCGCTGCGACGAGAGTCATGACGACCTCAACGAAAGCCGACGAGATGCAAGACATGACGCGTCCGGCTTGGGAGTGCGCTGTCTCACAACTAAGAAAAACGACCACATGACCCCATGCTTTTAAGCAAGACAATTTAAAACAGCTGCAACCCGTTCAGTCCACCAGAGAGGGTTGCGAGGTGAGATGAGGTGGGTGGCTTTGTTGCCTGCGGCATGTCATCACTGCGTCTGGGGCATCCGACTACTCCACGTAGAGGACCGACTTGGTCGTTCGGAGGATTGAGTTACTTTTACGATAGCCTCCATGTGAGTAAGAGATCAAGAGATCGAAAAACGGTGGATTGAGCTACAAAAGCCGATGCAAACATGCAACACCTATACAGCGAATTCAACGCTCAAAACAACAGTAGCGCAGACGCCATTTCAACGTATCCATACCAATCACAGCCAGTCATTGTGTAGATCTACAGCGGCAGCCTAAGCAGCTTCAGAGCTTGGCCGTCTATGCGGCGTTTTGCGGTGTCTGTCTTTACTAGTACTCACACCGAGACAACCAGCATTCGATCTCTTCCCTTTGTAGCGACCGCCTTTTCCCTATCCCAGAATTTTACCCCAGTACCCTCTCTAAACGCTATCCACAGCTCCCCTCACCATCTCGCCAAACCCACCAAACCCAGCGACTTGATCCACACTGTCTCGCCACTCTCCGCAGTGTCTCAGCTGCACGCAAACAACACACGACACAACACAGTTCCAGACTGATAGGACTCGGGTTCAACACTGCTGGGATACTGTTCTCAATCCGAGCACTTCTTTTTTCCACTAAACGATGGCGCGAAAGCACCAAATGGGAAAACCCTCAATCCTTACCTATTTATACGTAATGGTCCAGTCGAGGGGTACTACCTAGGCAGCGTTAATCAAGTCGAATTTGCGTTCAAGTTTTATATTGTAAACAAAGGTCGTGCAGTCATCGGTGGTGGCATGAGTGTGGAGCTGGGGGGTTCGGTGGCGTGTGTGGGAGTAAGTAGCATGTTAAGAGGAGCGATTTTTGGAACGGTGGGTGAGCGTGTGCAGAAGTCTGGGCGTGGGGTGAGGCGTACGAATTTGAAAGGGAGAGGACGGACAGCTGAGCTGTAAAGCTAGACATCAATTATAACTCCGCGCTCAAAATAGGTACTAGACAGATGCCACGAGCCCAGAACCACCAAGATAAGTAGCAGGGGTATCATTAGAAAGCGAAGCTGAGCTGCCGAGCTCGAATAACAATATGCCGCAAGATGGCCCACATGATAAAACCACCAGGTAAGAACAGCGCCAAACAACGCTAAAAACGCAGTGATTCCGCCGTTATGCCAAAACACCGCCATTACAATCTCGTGCAAGTGATAATCGTTCGTCGACCATGAAAGAGGAAGGTCGCGCGAGCCAGGGTAGAGCGGCTACCGGCGCGACATGGAGGGTGAGCGGACGGAGTTGGAAAAGCTCTGTCTGCTTTGGAAAGAAGCGATGCTCATCATATCTGGGTCTCGTTCGGGGGGCTCATTGGTGTACTGGAAGCCGATGCCTTTGTAGCCGTTGTCCCAGGCGGCGACGCGGGAGAGGAGCCTGCTAGTCATTAGCGAGGTTTGATCGCTGGTTGCGGCGCACTCACTGGTCATCAGGCTCAATGTCCATGTCAGGAATGAATTCGTAGTCGCCCTCAGCGGGGAGGTAGAATGCTGAGGCTGTGATGCCTAGTGCTGTAGCAACGAGCAGCGTCCAAGATGCTGTGCACATGGACCACGAGGAGTCGAGATGGAAGCCGGAGAAGAAGCGCGCGTCGTTGTCGAAGACGTAAGACTGCCGCTGTTAGTATGTTCCCTTCTGATTTGTACGAAAACATGACGTACCACAATAGCCATACCGGCGCACTGAATAAATGCGCTGAACAGCAACACGCCGACTACGACGCCCCAGCCCTGGACTCTGCGCTGGACACCTCCCGACATGATGACGACGAAGCTGACCAAGGTGCACAGCTCGACGACCACGCCAAAGCTCATCAGGAAGCCAACCGTGCGCCACATGTTGCAGAAGGAGGTGTCTTTGTCGCAGTCCGAGGTGCGTGGAAAGGGGACGCAGAGGCCCGTCTTGGTGGAGCAGCGCGAGTGCAGGCCGTAGGAGTATTCTCTTTCGCCATCCTACATTGTGTTAGCTGGGTCGAATGCAAGAGGAAAAAAGAGGGGCGTACAGGGCTGTAAGAGACCCATCGCGGCATGGCGATGCTGGCGACTGTCATGGCAGCGCAAGCCAGCGTGAGCACGAGGCCCACGGCGTATACGATGCGGCGTGTCATGGTGCCTCGTGGTGTGTGGCCTTGGTGACGAAGAAGAGCTCTCGAGAGGCGGGACGGTGGGAGGACAGGCGTGCGTGATTATTGTGTAGCTCTGGCTGGCAGGGCAATGCACAATGCTTGCTTTTGGTTTGGCGATGATCGCCGGTGCAGAAGTCACGCAAGCAGAGGGCAACGGGGCGGAGCGCGACGCTTTCGGGATGCCGAACGCAGAGAGAGAGTCGTCGAGAACCTGCGGGCGGGGTGCAGGTTACAGGGCGGAAGCGCGCAGGAGCATGCTGGGAGCAATATGGAATATGTAGGCGCAATGGGGGTGAAGCGAGCAAAAGCTTCTCTGGTACCGGCCTGGCGCTACCCTTGTCATGGTCCCGTGGAGACGAGAGAATCATGACGGCATGGGGGTCGAGGCGCTAAGGAACATCCCGCGGTCGCCTGCCTCACCGCTTGCACCATCGCACTTTCTCGCACTTCAAAGCGCGTAGCGCGTTGTTAAATACCACGTCAGGTTACTGTGTGGGTATATATCTGCTGTCCCTATCCATCTCATATTTGGTACCATGCTGAGCTCCTCCTGCCGTTGCTGTGGTGCTTGCTGACGCCGTCATCAAATCAACAAAGTTTGTGGCGCACCAAGCCTGCGCACATCTCCGATCTGACCATGGCATCGAAATTGCGACCAGGCAACATCCCAGCCTTGCCGCCAGCTCACCCACTCATTCCAACTTCCCACACATGTCCACTTGCTTTTTTCGAGTCTCGTGAGCCGCAAGGAATCTCGCAACTCCACAAACCCACATGAACAACGCAGGCCGTCACACTCTGCTCTGCGTAACATGCCAGCACCGATTCGTACACCAGGTACGAAGAGGGAAGTGCGCGGGACGGTTGGGGCTGACAGCCTCTCCTTTTGAGCGATTCATGCCCTGAAAAAACTGCTTCAACATGTCACCAGACCATACGACGATAAGCACGCCACCCAGCTGTGAGAGCGAGATACGCGAAGTGGGCACGTCTGCGCGCGAACACGTGGGGTGGGTCGCAAATGCCATATTGGAACAATGGCATTCCTGGCATCACGCCGAGATTGGCATGTGCATCATCTCTCCGACACCACAAATCTCAAAAATTAACTCCAGCCAGCGTCTGATCGCGACGCCAGCCTGACCTGAATGTCACCACGCACTCACAGAGGTCTCGAAGTGCTGACGGCGCTGGATTCGCAGCAGTATTGACAGCTGCCTACCTTGGCAGGTGCCATCACAACAACATTAATTCCCACTCACACAACGAGATAAGGGCACGTTCACCGCCACTCAGCGGCAGCAACACAGCCGAGCATGACGCCTGCAGGGCGCCCTCAGGATGCGGGGAACGATTCTACGCAGCAGCCACACCTCGAAGCGTCATTTTGCTGATTCGCTCGCCATGGAGCACACTGATAAGCAACGCATGCTGATTGGACTACACCACCGCACAGCTGGGGACTGCATATGTTGAGGCGGGGTGCGTGGAGTGCGACACCCTTACGTTGCGCTTACGCCTGTGTGGTGGCTGCAGCTTCGTGTCGACCTGATGCTTTCGAGGACCTCATCTTCGCAGCCATGTACAAGATACGCACGTGAGGGACTGTCCCCCAAGTGAACCCAAGTTTCACTCAAAGTACCACACCAAACCTCCCTCGTGGCTTCTCCACCCCTCAAGACAAAACCAGAACCCCAACGATCAGCAGGCCAGCACACGACACAGTGCCCACAGCGGAGCCCACCGTACAACTCGGCCATGGTTGTTGAAGTCCACTGTACATGGGTGTGCATCTGCCCCTCCTCCCTCCCGCTGCACGCACCCTGCAGCCGCTCGACCCTACGACTACCCCTCCATCTGCACCAGGTAGTCTAGACGAGCAACAGCCTTATCAACTTTGAAGCGCGTGAGGTGAGCTAGCAATCTGGGTCTGGGCGGAAGGAGTGTGGGTTTGCTTTGATACGTGTAAGTATGGGTCTCTGAGCTTGACACACGACACTAGAGTCAGCTTTCTATATTTGCGCATCGATATAGGAAGACATACCGAGGATCGATATATTCCAGCCCTCGATTCTTCAGCACTGTGACCATTACATCTCCCTCTGAGCATTCATCACGCACTAACACCAAGTCCGTGCCTCGACTCCCGAGGACGTGCGGTATTTATACTGTGCCGGACATTTCCAAAGATCCGGCCATGCGCATAACCCGTCGTATTTTAATTACAGCGTGTAGGCCTAGCTAAGTATGCTGCTTTCTCTACTAGTACGGCTTCTTGTCTTTTGTCTTTTTTATTTCGAACCGTGATGGATATCCAAAAGAACAGCAATCGTGGTTAAATGTGAGTGGATTCAGCTACGTATTCATTCCGCCCAGCTTTTTCAGCAGGCAGCTCTTGAGATGTTTGTGTTTGGATTTGTGGGCGGGTTGATATCCGCGGACTTCTGCTTTAGACATGGCAATATTGTCTTCTATGTTTGAAGTCTGTCATCTTGGAAGGATACCAAGTAGATTGATTCTATTTGAATATACTAAAATAAGACTAGTAAGGTTGTGTGTTGTGTCACTCCTCTCTTTTGTGATTGTTTTGGGATCAGGGGCTCCTGCTCAGATATAGGTGACTTCTGCTTGGACATTACGAGAGCTTCCCTGCATTTGAGTGCATTTTCGAGTATCGAAGCTTCTGCTTCAGTCATGCGAGCAGTTCTTCTATATTTTGTATATTTTGTGAAGTGCTCTTTTGTGTTTCGGTACACTTTGGAATCGAACATCTGCTTCAGTCATGTCGAGGGTCCCTCGGCGTTTGATTTGTTGTTGTTGTTTTTGGGAGTGCGGGGATTTCTGCTCAGACTTGGATCGAATTTAACTAATATCTGCGAGTGTTGAAATCCGCCGACTTGTAGTCCTGTCATAACGAGAGTTTCTCCGCGTTTGAATACATGCTTACATCTGCGGATGCCTACTCAAATACATGAAATATGTCTCTTGCTTTTTCATGCTTTCTAAACTGGGCGGCACGCTGCTCGGACATGGTGAGAGTCTTGAAGTTTGAATGTATGTTTGGATGCGCGGAACTTTGCTCAGACATTTTAGAAAAGTCAACCAATTTCTGCACATGTTGACTTCCGCAAACTTCTCCTCTAGACATGTCGAGTGTTTCTTCCACGTTTGAATATCCATTGTTTTGAGCAGCGACTTAAATCAATCACAGTGTTGTTATACACTGGCCACACATCCTCGGCACATGGATCTTCCTTATCGGAACTTTGAAAGCTCATGAGCCAAGGTTTGGGAGAAATCGGAATAGTCATCATTTGAGTGGGCGGGTGTCTATTCCGCTGATATAAAGCGCTGCGAACTATGTACAGCTGAGAACACGATAGGAATACGATGTGAGTGCCGTTTTTCAGTTATGGTGATCTTGAACACAGCTTTGCTGGCCATGTGCCGACTTTCTGATGCGTGGAGCTGCTCGCCGTTCGGTGGTTCGCAAAGAGTAAACGGATACCTTGATCCCACACTGTCTCTCATTTGGTATACCAGGATCAGATTCGGCAGAAACATGCTCTTGAGGAAGCTGCTTTTGAGACACAGAGCATTTCAGTTTTTGCCATCCATTTCAGAGAGAGAGAATTCAGGTATAGATGTAGATGAGAACAGATGTGTACTTCTGCGCTGATGATCGAGGTGTTGAGCATGTTCTGGCAGGTTGTTTTAGAGGGGCCTACCAAGGACAGAATTGACAGACCAGGCGTCCGAGAATCATGGTCTTGAACTTCGAGCATTTTGAATCTCGTGTTCGAGTTTTGGACGAGAAGACGACGAAGATGAGTACATGGCAGCGCGGAATGTGTACTTCTGCACGAGAAACGCAGGTAAGACCATAGGGTCATTCTGTTCCTCAAACAAAAAGCTCAGGGGTTAGGCAACTAGTTTGATGTTTAGACTCGCTGTAGTCAGAACCCAGACGAAACATCCTCGCGGTTTCTGAAAGAAGCACAGTCTGGAAGAAAAGCAACAGAACCATATGCCTGAGAAATCTTGTTTTTAGGCTCGGAGAACAGGTTTTTCTTTCGTAAATAATTGAGAAGTGAAGTTTTGATAGAGACTAAGTTGAAAATGCGAGGACATATGTAAATAACTGTGCAGAATACGATGCTGCTCCGCACCTCATGATCGATATGTTTAGCTTGCAGACAACTACTCTGCCATTTCAGACTCGCTGTAGTCCGAATCACGACGAAATGTCTTTGCAGTCTTGAGAGAACTTCTCCATAGAGAACGACGAGAACAATTCTCTCGCAAATGTACTGTTTAGATTCAGAACACGGCCCTCTCGACTGTCAATTTCGGATTTAAGAGAGAAAGTACAAGATGGTGTGGATTACGCAGTAGATTAAGGCCTCGAGAGATAGCCTGCCGTTGAAGAACTGCTGTAGCCGAAATCATGCACTTGTATGTTTGCTTTTCCAGAGAAACGTTGAGACAGAAGCACCAGAACCATCTCGTGAAGGATCGTATCTTTTAGCTTTGAAGCATACTCCACCGCTTCGCGGAATTTCGGCGGTTTGAGACGCAAGTGTGATGAGGAATTCAAGAGATTTGATACAAGCATGTGAGCTGATCGCCGAGCATGTTATAGTTGTCTGCTATTTTCAAATGGACGGGGAAGAGCAAATTTGGCTTTGACAAAAGCTTCCGAATCCCTCGGAGGAAAGGACATCAGCTTTTCAACGACTACTTTAGGTTGCGAGAGGGAGGTAGAGCTGCACATTCAGGGTTCAGGTTGCAGGGAAGATATTTAGCGTAGTGAATTGCAGAAGAAAGGCTGGCGTATAAAGTGTGTATGTCAAGTAACGTGTCTTGACATAGACGCGCTGGTCTCAAAACTTTTGTTGTGACGGGTCTGATGCATTGAAATACTCAGTTGCTGATTTGAGTTTGTTTTCGGTTGCTTGGGATGAGCACATGAATAGTTTGCTTGTCTTTCTGAAGATCTGTCGTTTGAGGAAGCGAAGAGTTATGAACTGGAGTAGAGCTGGTTTCTGCACAAAAAAAGCCTGCAAACATGATATCGCTTACGTTGTATTCGGAGCCATGTTGATCTATTTGAGTTTTCAAGGACACGCAGTCCAGCACATATACCAACCATCTGGTGGCTTTCTTGTTCACTGCGCTGGGGTATGATTGAGGAGCGAATGTCCGCGTAGTAGGGGAAGGGGCTTATTTGAGTACGCAAACGCTCTTATTCCAGCGGATGCTAGGCTTTCGATTTTGATCGCGACATGTTGAGTACCAAGTTGACTATCGACACCGATAAATCTGGTATGAAATCCTCGAACACAGCAGAAAGCATGGGAGAAAGCATGAGTCTGACATCTCATATTTTGTTTTGTCCCATGATTGAGGGGCAAACAGACCATCGCATTTCCGAACAGGACTTTTCAGCAGTCATGGTCCAAGCGGCTCGCACACACAAGGCGATGGAGTCGAAATTTTGAGATGGCCCGGCGTCATGAATAGGAACCATTTTCATTTATTTTTCGACTTTTAGTAGATTTGGAGAGAAGATTGGATTCGACGGCATGGACATGAACTAGCCGTGTTTTTGTCCGGTTTTTGGTAATAGAAGGAAAGAGTGGGCGGGCTAGTGGGAGAGTGACGAGGTTCGAGTTTGTATACCTCTACGCTGTCTTGTTGATAGGTTGGTCGATGGTGAGGGCTGTTGTTGTTTGCTGTGCCAGCCCCGGAGCCAGATCAAATGAGCCAAACTTCGATCTTACAAGACCATGGGAAGCATCAAAGGTCAGTGAGAAAATTCGTCCGAGCATTTCTCATGAATGCCATTACATTAGAATAACTACACTACTTAACCTCCAACCTGAGTGCATCGTACTGCACATATATGCTTTTTGGAAGCACAGCACTCTCATAGTCCGTAGCATTGTACGGCAGACTCAACACAATTTCATTGGTTCCATTGCTGGCCAGATAGCTTGTCGGGAACAAGAACTTATGGCTCAGCGTGTAGCAAGTGATGGCACTTCGAGTTGCACATGAGGAGGATTGGTTGTAGCTGCATGAATATCAGTAGTTTGTTTTTGACCCCTTCCATACGGTGTAAACTCACGGGATGATCCACGGCTCCAGTTCGTATCCGTTCACAACAACGACGAAAGGCACGTTGTTCCACGGCTGCGTGGCGTTGAAAGTGTCGGTATTTCCAGCGGCTGTCTTGGCTCCGGCCAGTTGGATCGTGAACGTTGCGTCCTTCTTGTGCGCGAGTTTATGCTGCTCTACATCGAACGTGATCGTCCAGTTGTTGATCTCGCCGTGACCAGCGACCTGTTGCGGTCTTCGAGAGTTTGCGTATCCGCCGAAAACAGACCAGTGGACGTAGTTGAAATCCTTGTACGTATCGCTCTTACCCACGTGGTAGTTGACGCCATCTGGGAAGTCGGAGATGTAGTCGTACGCGCCCCAGTAAATGCGGTATTCCGGAGGGTGGAGTGGGGTTTTAGCTGGCACATCGCCATGTCGCCATTCTCCACCCGCTTTGTCTGGGGTGCCGATGCGCCAGAGCTCGATTCCTGCGGACTCGGCTACCCATTTCAATGTTCCAGCGTCTGTCGTCTTCTTGGCTTTGACGACTATGTTATCCTTGACAAGCTCACCGAAGATGCCATCTGCATACACAGTCAACCGGTAAGTGCCCGTCTTCACGCGATCAATCTCAACCTTGCCGTCACTGTCGATATCGGCCCAGTACTGGTAAGTAAGTGGGTCAATCACATTGTCCTGGTAGTCTACACCATTCTGTGCGAGCACTGCAATCGCGTTCTTGGCGCCCTTGGGTAGTTTGACCTTAGCCTTCCACGCTCCTCGCTGTATAGTGGGAACATAGTTCGGTATGTGGTCCGCAATGCTATCGTAGAAGTCGGCATTCCAAGACGGGGAAGCGTACTTGACGGCTTCGTCACGCAGTGTCTTCCACGAGCTACCAGCGGGTCCTTTGTTGAAGTGGTAGTACTGAGGTCCGAACGTTCGGTCAAACCCGTCGGTGATGTTGGGCGTGCCTGCGCCATGGTGGTTCGAGACCATGTAGTTGTAGATGATCCCGTCCACCACCAAGTCCGAGTGTGTGGGCCCGCCATAGTAGGTATCTTTCGTATTCATAACCAGCCAGGCGCCAAACGTGGAGTTATCTTTGCTTTGCGAACCGTCTCCGAATAAGCCATGCACAGTCTGATCGCGCCACTCTGCCGCGAATGTGTATTTAGTGAAGTAGTCTGCAAACTGTTCAACGTATGGGTCAGCTGTACGGTTGCCAATGTACCACGTTGCGTCCTGGACGGTCGTTGCATTCTTTAAGTTCCCGGTGGCGGGATTTGGTACTGGCATGGGCGAGGCAAGCTTATCGTCGGTGACCAAGTCGGTCCAGAGCTCTGTACTCGGCCGGAAGAGGGTCCGAAACTCCTGCAGATTGCGCAGAAATGGTGTTGTAGAGTTGTGGTACGCAATACGACTGAAGGTGTGCAAGCCAGTCTCTCCATCGCGAAGGAACCAATACTGCTGCAGTAGCTGGCCCGTTGGTGGATACACCTCGCTCATTACAACACCACCGTAAGAGACATTTTGAGTGTCCACACCCTGGAAGAGTTGATACGTTGGGTCGATCGAACCGGGTGTGTACGAGCCTGATCCAGTACTCGAAGGGCCGCTTGCTGGGATGCAATAGCAATCGAGATATGGGCCAACTCCATACCGCCCATTGCCTGAGGAGCCTCCGGGAGAGTATGGGATATAAGCTGCTGATCCAAGCAAATCTTGTCCGTCGAGCACGAGTGTGTCAATCCCACCAGTGGTCTTGTTCACGGAGACGAACAACCGGTCATTCTCGAGCTGTAGGTACGCCGAGGTTTCATTGGCGGTGAGATGTGCAGAAGCAAGCTGCAAACAAGCGAGTAGGATCGGCGCAATTGCGAAGCGCATCTTGGCCGGCTGCCTTCGAGGTCTTGAAGACAAAGCTTGACAGACAACAAGCAATTCAGCCGCATGCGCCAAGTTTATATACAGACCCAGGGGGTGTGATGACCTCGCTCACATTTACACCGCCCCGCCCGACATCTGGGGTATGGGGTATTGTTTACCATGTGGCTTGGTGGAGTAACCCTTGAAGACGGGTTGGGAATACCACTACACCCGCATCGCGTATAGCTGCGGGGATATCTTGCGGATAAATCTGGGCCCACGAATGGTGGGACACATTAGGCAATGAAAAGTTCGGGGCGAGTTGAACCGAGTGTTCGAATCAATAAGGCTTTGCTGATCTTTTTGCAGGTTGGAGGAACGGCTTTGAATTGATCTTTCAAGGCGGTGACGTCATGCTTTGTGTCATTACAGAAAGTCAACGCACTGCCTTATGACGAAAAATAAGCACACATCAGGACCAAAAGCTCTTGATCGCGTGGAAACCTCTTAATCGCATACAACATAATGGGACAACCTTCACGCAAAAATGCAACCCAGTTCCTATCGAGAAACATAACCAAGATCCCAGCAACAAGAACATGGAACAGCTACTCATGCATTTTAATAACGTATACCGAATCCAGTCAAAGGGTCTTGAGCTTGAACGTTACAGGAAGGCACAGCTCCTGCATATAGGGAAATGCTTCTGATTTTCTGCCGAAATTTCTTTGGTGTTGAAGCTGCAGACATAGGTCGTGCGGCCACACCCTTTAAGCTCCGACTGAGATGGTGCGGAAGAGTGATGTATGACTCGTCGAAAGGATGATTTGAGGTGTTGAGGCGACGAAGGGTTATTAATGTTTCGTTATGCAATATCGCCCAAATGTGTTGCAAGGCCTGCTCGCCCAGCCTCGCGTCACCCGGCAGGCAGGCAGGCAGGCATGCAGCGCCTTCCACTCTAGGTATTTAAACCTCAGCCTACCTTAACAAACAGCGTTTGGCACTACAGCACACAAAGACTGCTTCCTTGACCTCTGATATAGTAATCCACTGCCTGGCACTTACAACAGACTCGACGCATACATCCTTTGAACTCCACGTCCTGCGCGAGGGAGCCGCCGTACGCCATCGACTTCTCCAGCCCGCCTCAAAACTCCTAGACCCCCTTTTACACATTGCGTACATAGACGTACACACGACCCTATGCGACTGCTCTACACTGCAAGTAATGGGAGGCTCAGCTGGACCGACGACTTGCTTCACAACCAGGTCCCTCCCTATGCAATCCTGTCGCACACCTGGGACGGGCAGGAGGTGGCTTTTAAGGATCTCGAGAACCACAAGGATATAGAGTTTGTCGATGCAAAGCTCAAGGGGGGATACCAGAAGATTTTCTTCTGCGCTGAGCAGGCTAAGCGCGATGGTCTGAACCACTTCTGGGTAGACACCTGCTGCATCGACAAGGCAAACAACACAGAACTGTCAAAAGCGATCAACTCTATGTTCCGGTGGTACCAGAACGCCAGAAAGTGTTACGTCTACCTTTCAGATGTCAAAAATGATACTTTAAAAGGTGATGGCGAGTCCGTGTTTAGGCGGAGCAGGTGGTTTAACCGCGGCTGGACCCTCCAGGAACTTCTAGCTCCCCATTCCGTCGAGTTCTTTTCTAAAGACGGAGCGCGGCTGGGGGACAAAGAATCGCTTAAACACCTTATACACGAGATTACAGGAATCCCTGTCGAAGCTCTGTCAGGGAGCGACTTGTCTGAGTTCGACGTTGCCAAGCGGTTCTCATGGGTAGCGAATCGGCAGACTACAGAGGAAGAAGATGGAGCGTATTGTCTGTTCGGTATATTTGGCGTCCACTTACCGCTAATCTATGGCGAAGGCAAAGAGAACGCACTCGAGCGGCTGAGAAGTGCAGCTACCCTGAAGCATAAGGGCCGCAGCCATAACCAAGAAGAAAAAATTGGCAAGATCTGTACCTGGCTCTCGGCGCCGGACCCGTCCACCAACTATCACAAAGCGTACAAGCAGCGGCAGGCTGACACTGGGCTCTGGCTGCTAGATGGTCCAAATTTCTCCCAATGGAAGGAAAGTGCGGCGTCGCGACTGTGGCTATATGGGATACCAGGGTGTGGAAAGACCATCCTAAGCTCTACTATCATCAAGCATCTGCTACAGCACTGCAGTGATGACGCGAGCATGGTGACAGCGTACTTCTACTTCGACTTCAACGACGTACAGAAACAGGATCCAGAGCTGATGCTCCGCTCTTTGCTCTGCCAGCTCCTGCAGCGTTCCTCAATGATACCTAAAGGCGTCAACGCGTTGTTCTCATCCAGCAACAACGGACAGCAGCAGCCACCACTTCATGCGCTTCTGGAAGTGACACTGCAGGTAATGCAACAGTTTACGCATGCCTACATTGTTCTAGATGCGCTCGACGAATGCACTCAACGTCCAGAGCTGATGGACGTGCTCGAGACTGTGGCTGGGCACCAGCTTGACAGTGTGCATCTGCTCATGACCAGCCGCAAAGAGCGGGACATCGAAAGCTCTTTGGAGATTTATATCAAGGAGAAGGACACTGTCTGTCTTCAAAGGGACGTAGTGGATAAAGATATACAACGATACGTTCAACAAAGGCTATCTAATGATAAGAGTTTGACAAAATGGAACAAGGACGCCGCCATCAAGCAAGAGATCGAGGCTGCACTGATGCGCGGAGCTCGCGGGATGTACGTGTGTTGACCTAGGCCCCACAAACCTAAACTAACAATAGCGTAGGTTCCGATGGGCCGTATGTCAGCTCGAAACGTTAGCAAAGTGTCGCAATCGAACGACGCTGCGCAAGTCGCTAGCCACTCTGCCGCAAACGCTGGACCAGACATACGACCGCATTCTCACCGCTATCAGCGATGGAGACTGCGAGTACGCGATGCGCATCCTGCAATGGCTGACGTTCTCCATGCGGCCGATGTCGGTCGAAGAGGTTGCGGAGGTTGTCGCCATTGACGTGGCGCGTGACCCGGCGTTCAACTGCGATGATGTGCTAGAGGATCCGCTGGAAGCGCTGAACATATGCTCGAGTTTGGTCACAATTTCAACAATCCAGGGCCAAGGAATATCAGGCCCTGCCCGGCGGATTATCACCCTCGCACACTATTCTGTCCAGGAATACCTTGTGTCTGACAGGATACAACAGGGTCCAGCAAAGCAATACAAGATGCATGAAACCGGAAGTCACGGTATGATAACGGATGGGTGTTTAAAGTATCTGCTACAGTTACAGCGACCATTGTTGGAAGAAGAAGTCATTCAGACATCGACGCTGGCATGGTATGCGGCAAAGTTCTGGAGCAGTCATCTTGGGCAAACAGGAGAGGACATGGAAAGATTGAGCAAGCTAGCGATAGATCTCATGTCGACGGAAAACCCCGCATACCTCACCTGGACCCAATTGTATGATCCGGACAGTCCTTCGAGGCAACCAGATCTGAGCAAAGGTCTTGGAAGCGTAACAGCGCCGCTTTACTACGCATCGCTTCTAGGCCTAGATACAATCGCGAGCCTGTTGCTGGACCAAGGCGCTGAGGTCAACATACGAGGCGGACGTTACGGCAACGCACTCCATGCAGCTTCAATTAAAGGCCACAAACAGGTAGTCCGGACGCTGCTCAAAGCAGGCGCTGACACCGATGTACAGAATGGATATGATGGCGACCCACTCCAGGCAGCTTCATACGAAGGCCACGAGCTGATAGTTAAGATGCTAATCGAAAACAAGGCAGACGTCAACGCTCAAGGTGGCAAATACGGCAATGCGCTCCAGTCAGCTTCGGCTGCAGGTCACCAAGCAATAGTACAGCTGCTCCTCGATAAGGGTGCTGATGTGAACAAAAAGGGTGGTCTATATAACTGCGCTCTCAACGCGGCTGCGGCTGAAAGTCATACAGACATAGTTAGGCTTCTGCTGGAGAACGGTGCTGAGGTTTCGCAACACGATGTTCAAGGAAAAAGTGTCTTGCATCATGCTACCAACAGCGCATATTGTAGCCTCAGCCTCGTCGAGTTCCTGCTCTCGCAAGGTGCTCCGGTGAACACAACCGACATCGAGAACATGACTCCACTACATTACAGCGTCAAGTTCAGCCACGAATCCATAGCAGCATTGCTTCTTGAAAATGGTGTGCCCGTTGATGCCGGTATCCATCGAAAGTTTTGGTCTCGGAGAACCGTGGAAACCGTCACCACTTACCGGGCTTCGATTTTGGCGTCTGAGCCCGACATCTTCTGCACTACAATTGGTCTGACGCCTTTACACTTTGCGGCCTTGACGGGCAATTCGGTCATGACAGCATTCCTTTTGAAGCGTGGCGCTAATCCGAATGCTCTGTCCAGATACAGAGAGTCCCCGATTCATCTCACGTTACGCAGATCTCTGCACGGACCAAAGTATGACGACGATTGGACCGACTCACGCTGGAGAGTAGAGTCCGTATTGGAGCTGCTGGAAGACGAAGAAGACGACGACGTCCGTGCAGTTCATGCGAATGTAATCAAGCATCGCGAAGGCGTGCTCTGTGCGCTGCTGGCAGATCCAAGAACCAGTCTGACGATTAAAGACTATCAGAATGAGTACCCTTTGCACTGCGTCGAATATGGAAGGTCTGATAGTGTGTGGTTGGTCAAGAAACTAGTGCCTAGGGGAGCAAATCCATTCGAGAGGAACATGGAGCAGCAGAACGCACTGCATCTTGCCAGCCGAGCTGGCGACCATGGCGCCGTCGCTGTTCTACTCTCTCTAGGAGTCGAGCTTGCCTCTTCGGACAAACAGGGTCTCAACGTCCTTCACTATGCCGCACGAAGTGGAAGCTATGAAACAATCTCTCTCCTTCTAGAAACAGCTTTGACAACAACACCAAGCCTGGTAGCATCGAGGGACACCTTGGGTCGAAACATGCTCCACCACCTGTCCGCGACTTACAGAGCTCGAGATGAGACGATAAATTTGCTGCTTGACAAGGGGGTAGATGGCTCAGCGTTGGACGCATCTGGTGACTTACCCCTAGCGACCTACTTCAAAAAGCATTGGCTGGCAGTAAATGACGACATCTGCCAGTTGTTGGTTTCGGCTGAGGGAAGCTCTTTTTTTGTTGACAAGAACGGGCAAAACCTGGGACACTTATGCGTTTCAGCGTTGGGCTGCAGAGTTCGAGTCTTGAAGGTTTTGAGAGATTATGGTGTCGATCTGACACAGAAAGATTTGCGGAGCAGGACACTCTTGCACTGTGCTGCGATTCATGGGTCTGTCACCAAAGAACTTCTGTATCACCTTCTTCATGTTGTGGGCGTTGAATTGAATGCAGAAGATGCATCTGGAAAAACAGCGTTGGGGCACGCAGTAGAGATGGTTTCGATGGACCGCCATCCAGAAACGTATGACTCCGAACGTTGGGACAGAACCAAAAGGCTTTTGTTGGAATCAGGAGCGAGGTAACTAGATGTTCGCCGACTCTGGCGATCTCTGATTGGCCAGCTCACAGTTAGTCAGCACCCGCGTGCGCACATAGATAGCCGCGACCTTCACAGGCACCAATACAACAGTTCAACCCACATCTTTCATCACTAGATGATCAGGTCACAGGGTAGTTTTGAGTTGTTGTGATTGAACAATAAGCCTCAAGCGCGCTCGGGCGTGCGCATAGGATCATTCGGAGCATCGGACATGTTTGCTAAACGTCAACGTCATCACCTGTATGGAATACCACCAAAGCATTCATGAGAACACCCACGGGGAAACAACACTCATGTTTTTCTTTTGATAAAGAGCTAGTCACAACCTCAAAGTTTTGCAGAAATGTGGCCGAGGCGCTCACTTAGAGGCCACAAGCAGGTGGCTAAGACGCTGCTCGACAAAGACGCGAACGTCCACACACAGGATAGACGCTACGGCAACGCACTGCAGGCAGTTCTATGGGGAGGCCACAAGCAGGCGGTCAAGATGCTGCTTTAATGCAGATACTAATCAAGTCAAGGAAAATGATCCCGCGTTGGTGTTCGAATAGCTTTAATCAGGCAGGTAATCAGCATTGTAGGTCAGTAGCAACGAACGTGCAATATTATAGATGGATGACAACTCTACAAATCTGCTTGTCAGGGGCGCCGAAGGTCTGAACAGCCAACCTGTCTCGGGACACGGTGTGTCTCGCCACTTAGGGACGCACCTTAGATGGATATTATGAAGTTTTTCAATCTTTGTGCAAGTATCAGTCGTCCATTCGATAGTAGCGATCTAGTTCTAGCGCTTGTGGCCGGAAAACATGCGTTTACATGTCATGTCTTTAGAGTCGAGGAATAATGCTGGAACTCAGAACATTCGTTTGCGTTGAGGACCTTTTAGGTTTTTCCCGTAACTGTAAGAATTGGCTGTTCGGTCAAAGCAGTTCTATGTGGTTTAGGGGCCAGGGAGAGTCATATTAGTTATTGTGGAGTGTTTTTAGAGTAGAAAAATAGTGCCGAGACTCAGGACATGGATGTAGACTGTGGAGTTTTTCGTATTTCCTGAGCTATTTTCGCGCATCCGGTTACTCATAGCACACATCTTCTGGCGTTTGTGGCTGGGAAACATGCGGGAAGCCGGAGGAAGCTTTGAGAACTCAGATGAGATACCAAAACTCAGACATGAGTACGCCGAACATTTCTTTCGACTTTTCGTGTTACTACCCATCGTCTGTCCGGCCACAATAAGTTTTGTTATGGGGTTTGAGGGCCAGAAAGACCCATAGCAGCTGTCGTGGAGTGTTTTTAGAGTAGAAAAATGACGCCGGCCAGGGGACTCGAACATAGCATCGAATGGAGATCGTTTTCAGTTTCTGTGCTCGTATCCGTCATCTCTCCGGTCATTGCGACTTTCACGACTTTTAAGATCGAAAAACATGGGAGTGCTTGAGGAAGTTTTGAAAATTGAGCCATGGCTCCGGGACTCAGAGCATACTGGCGGTGTGCTCGAATTTTGACGTTTTCTGTAAAGTGTCCGCCGTCTGTTCGCTCATGGCGAGTATTGCTGGCATTTGGAAAGCATGTGAGGAAGGGAACTAAACTTGGAAGTTGAGGAGTGGGACCGGGACTCAGAACATGGGGTGACTTTCGTCTCTTTTTGGTTTTCTGTTCGAGAGGAAAGGGTAGAGAGGTAGAGCTGGTGGACTGGGGATGGGTTTTTATACCCACTGAGCCAGGGGCGACATGCCGCGAGGAGAAGGGCGTTTGACATGGGTATCTCATTTGCATTCTGCCGGGGCAGATTATTTACGGGTCTACAAGTATCGTACAGCAAGTCGCAGCGCTAATGCTTTTATCTAGAAAACAACATTCTCGGGATCCCGCTCCACGACCTTCCTCCGCTTCAGAATATCATGACACAGCAAGCCAGCCGCAACGCTGACATTCAGCGAGTCAACGCCCACTTCGTCGACCTCGCGGCCATGCTTGATGCCGACCTTGTAGTGCGCGATGTTGAGCAGGCTGGTCTTGAGTCCGGAGCCCTCGGCGCCCATCATCAGGATAGTGGGGTGTTCTGCAACAGGGCTGTGGTCGGGTTCGAGGTGCTTGGAGGAGCGGGCGAGGGTGTAGACGATATCTGTTGTTTCGTCGACGGTATCTGCTTCTTTTCCTTTTGGAGGGTCCACGGCGTCGGCGGCGTAGCATCGCCATCCGTTTCTGCTTGCTTTGCCGAGGAAATCGGCGGGTTCGCTGACGCTGAAGATGGGGAGCGCTTCGGCGGCGCCGGCAGAGGCTTTGACTGCGATGTGCGACCAGGGTGCTGATTGCCGCGTTGGGGTTACGATGGCTTCGACGCCGAGGAGGTAGGCGGACCGGGCGATGGCGCCAAGGTTGCCTTCGTCGAGCACGCCGTCGAGGTACAGGATCAGTGGGTATCGCCAGGAGGCGCTCTTGTAGCGGTAGGCCGTGCGGGTGCCGTTGACGGCCAGTTCTTCCTTTGTCTGCGGGCCCAGGACGACTTCAAACTTGCCTTCCTCCTTGGAGCACTCCTTCAGCTCGGTGATGGGCGGGACGGGCAGGGGCGATGCCTCGAGGATGAAGCCGTTGTGAGGGCGGCCGGAGGAGGCTTTGTCGAAAGCGCGGTCGTATTGGTCGCCTACTTCGCGGGTGATTTGGCGCAGGTTGGAGGCTTTGGCGCGGGCGAGGAGGATGTCGCGGTTGAGGCCGCGCGAGTTGACGTAGAGTTTGTAGTACTGGCGGCGGTTGGCGCGAATGGCGGCGAGGACGGAGGAGTAGCCGTAGATGAACTCGGAGGCGGCGGTGGTGTAGGGGAGGGAGTCGGGTGCGCGGTCGCGGAAGGCCGTCTTCTGGGGTCGTGCGTCCGTGTCGTCGTCTCTGCTGCGGCGGGGCCTGTCTGCCTGCGCGGTCCGGTCGTCGCGGTCGGTCCTGGGCGATCGTCGGTCGTCGCGGTCGGAGGTCCTCGCAGGCTGACGGTCAAAGGTTCTCGCGGGTCGGCGGTCGTCAGGTCTGTCGGTGCGGTCAAAGGTTCGCGGCGAGCGCCTGTCGTCTGATCTCTCGCCGCGATCAAAGGTCCTCTCTGGCCTGCGTTGCGGCCTGTCGCCCTCATCGCCCTCGTCCCGTCCTCGTCGAGGGGCGTCTCTCCTTTCGGTTCTCGTTGCGCGACCTCCTGCGCGGTCGGCGAACCTGTCTGGCCGCTGGCGAGGTGCGTCGTCGTCGAATCGCCTCGGTCTTCCTTCACCAGCACCAGCACCAGCACCAGACCGCCCATAAGAGGGCCTCTCGCTGTCCTGGTCTTTTATGCGGCGGTCGACAGCTGACTCATCTGGCCGTCCGCCGCTCTTCCGCAGCTCTTTCCGCCTGGGCGCAACGGGGTCATCCTCATCTTCCCATCTCCTGCGCCGCGCGCCAATCGACGACTTGCTGCGAGACGGCCGTGATCTGCCTCCTTCAGACTCTCCTCCTCGCGTGGATGTCACCCGTTCATCGCGGAAGCTCGTGCGGGCGCGGCTGCCGGATCGTGATGCTGCAAATCGGTCTGGTCCGCTTCCACGACCCTTCTCGATGGCCGCGGTGATGGACTTGTAGCGACAGAATGTGCGCGGGAGACTGGTTCGTTGAGTCCGAAGTAGCGCGCTACCAAGCAGGAAAGGGTACGGCATTTAAGAAAGTCGTCTGTGTGAGACCGAGTATGACTTTGTTGGTGACCGACTTTCACTTCACCTCATCTGAACTTTCGCCAACTTTTGACGACCAACGGCCAGCCGTACCTAGCGCAATCGCGCTATCACGCGTGAACGTGCATCTCCACAACCACACCAACGGTTCGACGTGCAACAAGTCAACCTTGACCGCGCGGCCTGCGCGCCATTTGTGTCATCTTCTTGTTGAATAGCAGCGCGACCTGATTTGAAATGGCCCCAACTCCTGTCCACACTTCCAGATAGCGCCACACCTGACTTCACAAACCACCACACAGGCTATTAGAGTGACATACCACCACATACGCGTGTTAGCACCGTTCGAGTCGCCGATATGAGCTCAGACGAAGACGTCAGCCAACTCATGGCTGCCTTCAGGAAAGGCGGCGCAACCAAAGTTGGCGCAAATACGCGCACTTCCGCGGCACTCTCGCGCCGGTCAACATCCGGACGTCCACCTGCACGGCAGTCGCCAGCAAAGAAGCGCACTTCAGTCGCATTAGAAAGCCTCCTCTCTGATTCGAGCTCAGGCGAAGACGTCATCAATCCCGATTCACCACCCAAAGTTCGTAGGCTCCTGCACATTCGACCGGAGCCTGTACGTAACAGGCACGAATACACATACTATGAGCCGCAGGATGAGGTCGAGAGTATTGTGCAGGAGGTCACGGGGACAGAAAATGTTGCGTACGAGGTCAAGCTTGTTGGGGGCGGCACCAGAGAGGTGAGTGACGCAGCAATGGCCTGGACATTAGTGGAGTGAGAGAGCTTTGCAACACAGGGTGAGAGAGCAGCTGATCTGCTTGCAATCTTACGATACCTATGAAAGCCAATTTATAACTCTACTCCTCCATCCCTCCACGTCCCCGCATCTCTTGCGATTGTCTGTCCTAATCAATCCCAGGTCGACTTTGAGGAACTACTCGCACTCCCAGGTGGTCCGGAATCATTGCGCAACCACGAGCAAGACGATACCTCCTCTCCCAGCGCCGACGACATGAGACTCCGCGGCAAAACCTCTAAAGTGAACAATGACGGATTCGTCGACATCACCACCATTGACATCTCTTCTTCAGAAGGTGACTCCGATGACGACGAGCTTGCACCTGGTCGAAGACCCCGCAATCGCCGAGTGAGAGGATTGGCAAAGGGCACAAGGACCAGTGGGCGCACATCAAGGAGCATGTCAAACTTGAGTGACCCCATACAGCTCACCTCCAGCGATGAGAACTCGGAAGATACAGGCAAGAAGCGCAGAGGGCGAAAGAAGAAGGCTCTCAAACCCACTCGGCGCTCTACCAGACAGCCGATACCTGTCCGACTTCAAGATAACCAGGAGAGCGATGAGGAAGACGACACCAGCGACTCGGACGACGTCCTACGCTCCGACGTCCTTCCTGATCGCAACCGCAAACGCCGCGGTCTGCGTGCCTTCAAGCCGGAGAAAGCTCAACGCATGGGTGCTCGTCAGTCTGAACGATCTACACGCGCTATGAACAACATGGAGGAGACAGGCGAAAACGATATCTACCGCTCAGATTCTGCGCCAAAGACCTCGGCGCCGCAAGCCAAGGCAGTCCGAGAAATGTTTGAGACGCTCCCTCGCAGCAACTTGTTCCGCTCTCGGCACGCCGAAGGATGTGAGGTGTGCTACGATGGCCCCGGTGTTGCTCCTCTCATCTATTGCCAAGGCTGCTCTCTTGCATACCACAAGAACTGCATAGGCACTCGAAGCACACGTGAGCACCTTGTGACTAAAGTGGGCGACGAGCGCTTCATCTTACAGTGCAAGCGATGTGTGAATGTTTACCAGAAGAAAGACCGTTTTGCACCAAACTTGGCCCGTTGCCAGGATTGTGGCAAGAACGGCAGCTCCTGCAAGCCTTTCAGACACCGCAAGACTACTCAGCAAGAGATGAGGGAGCGCGAAGAAAACGATGGTGAAGATCCTATCACAGACGTGCCCTCTGAGCTGATCAACAACCCACACAACGTGCTTTTCCGCTGCACCAAATGTTCAAGAGCATGGCACTATCATCACCTGCCCCCTCTGTCGCCGTACGCTATGGACGTCAACCGCGATGACAAGGAGATGGCAGACGAACGCTTCCGCGAATACTCAAACAAGTGGATGTGCAAAGAATGCGATGACAACGAGAAGAGGAAAGTCGGAGGGCTCATAGCTTGGCGCCCGTCCGACGTCGAGACCTATCTGCCCGGTACACCGTGTGAGATGGTCAACGAAGACGACAAGCAG
Source organism: Phoma sp. RAV-16-625 (assembly GCA_004335185.1). Taxonomy (NCBI): domain Eukaryota; kingdom Fungi; phylum Ascomycota; class Dothideomycetes; order Pleosporales; family Didymellaceae; genus Phoma; species Phoma sp. RAV-16-625. The sequence continues at coordinate 23,165 of SAUA01000024.1, forward strand.
TACCTCATCAAGTGGGAGAACGAGTCGTACTTCCGTGCAGCGTGGTTCTCGGGAGCTTGGACATGGGGCGTCAGTGCGTCTGCGATGCGGAGAGCCTTCTTCAAGAAGGAGGACGGTCCGAAGATGCGCTCCGAGGACGCGATACCGGAAGAGTACCTACGCATCGACATCGTCCTCGATATCAAGTTCACTAGCTATGTCGAAATCCGCTCCGAAGAGATCGACAAGGCTCGTATTAAGGAGGTCGACAAAGCCCTGATCAAATACAAAGGCCTCGGCTACGAAGACGCTGTCTGGGAGAAAGTACCCACTCAAGAAGATGGTGACCGATGGGTCGACTTTGTCACTGCATACAACGATTGGGTTGCAGGGCGATATGTCAAGATCCCCAAGCAAGGTCCCCTCAAGGCGCGCCTTGAGAAAGCTCGCAACACACCTTTCGCCAAGCTCGAACGAAAGGCCCAACCAGATAACCTCGTTGGTGGAGAATTGATGAAATACCAGATGGAGGGTCTCAACTGGTTGTACTACCAATGGTACAACCAAAAGAACGGTATTCTGGCTGACGAGATGGGTCTGGGTAAGACGATCCAAGTCATCGGTTTCATGGCAACGCTGGTCCAGGAACACAACTGTTTCCCCTTTCTCATCGTCGTTCCAAATTCTACCTGTGCCAACTGGCGTCGGGAGATTAAGCAGTGGGCACCTTCGTTGCGTGTTGTTGCCTATTTCGGGTCGTCCCAAGCTCGCGAAATGGCATACAAGTACGAGATGTACCCTGAGGGCACCAAGGACCTTCGCTGCCACATTGTTGTCACCTCCTACGAGGCTGCCTCTGACGACAGCTGCAGGAGATTCCTTCGAGGCGTCAACTGGGCAGGTCTCATCACGGACGAAGGCCAGCGGCTGAAGAACGACAAGAGTCAGCTGTACACCGCCTTGTCGGCAGTCAAAGCACCGTTCAGGTTGCTCATGACCGGCACACCTCTCCAGAACAACGCCAGGGAGCTTTTCAACTTGCTGCAGTTCCTGGACGAAACCATCAATGCCGCAGCACTCGAGGAGAAGTATGCAGAGATGACTTCTGAAAACATTAAAGAGCTCCATGAGCAAATCCGACCCTTCATTCTCCGCCGCACCAAAGCGCAGGTGCTGACCTTCCTTCCGCCACTCGGTCAGATCATTCTACCCATCTCCATGAGCCATCTGCAGAAGCAGGTCTACAAGTCAATTCTGTCCAAGAGCCCCGAGCTCCTCAAGGCGCTCTTCACCTCAGACAAAGGTCTCAAACAACAGGAGCGCGCTAATCTGAGCAACATCCTGATGCAGCTGCGCAAGTGTCTCTGTCATCCGTTCGTGTACAGCCGCGAGATTGAAGAGCGTACCGATGTCGCAGCAGTATCCCACCGCAATCTTGTTGAAGCGTCTGCGAAATTGAGCCTCCTCGAAACGTTGCTTCCGAAACTGAAAGCGCGCGGACATCGCGTCCTGATTTTCAGTCAATTCCTGGACATGCTCAACATTATTGAAGATTTTCTGGATGGTCTGGAGATGGCCTATCAGCGTCTAGACGGCACAATGGGCTCGCTGGAGAAGCAGAAGCGTATTGATCAGTTCAACGCTCCCGACTCGCCCCTATTTGCCTTCCTGCTATCGACCCGCGCTGGTGGTGTGGGCATCAATCTTGCAACAGCTGACACTGTCATCATCCTCGATCCTGACTTTAATCCGCACCAAGATCTGCAGGCCATTGCCAGAGCTCACCGCATTGGACAGAAGAACAAGGTTCTATGTTTCCAGCTTCTAACACGAGCTTCTGTTGAGGAAAAGATCGTACAGATGGGTCGCAAGAAGATGGCACTTGATCACGTCGTCGTGGAGCAACTTGACGCTGACGAGGACGAAGAGCAAGATGTTGAGTCTATTCTCAAGTACGGCGCTGCTGAACTGTTCAAAGATGACACGGCAGATCACGACATTCGATACGACGATGCATCGATAGAGAAGCTGCTTGACCGCAGCCAAATTGAAAATACGAAGAGCGCGGCCAACGACGACTCCGCTGAGTCGCAGTTTAGTTTTGCCCGTGTTTGGGCCAACGACACAGGCTCCTTGCAAGACAATCTCGATATCGTCGAAGAGGAGGTTGCCCCTGATCCAGGCGTATGGGACAAGATCTTGAAGGAACGCCAAGCGCAGGCTGCTGCTGAAGCCCTTGCCCGAGCACACGCTTTAGGCAGAGGCAAGCGCGCCCGAGTTGTGAGTCCTCGATCAAAGCTACAACCACTCCTGCTAACATATCGCAGAACGTCGACTACATGACCGAGCAAGAGAAGGTGCAAGCAGCCGCAGACGACAGTGAGGAAGACGCGGCTCCCCCCTCGCCCGCCAAGATTGACAAGAGGAGAAAGAACAAGCGATCTGACTCTGAGGGCGATACTGACTTCCAGGCTGAATCTGACGAAGATACCGATGTCGAAGCCGAAGCACCAGAAGCCGATGTGCAGCAAGAGCTCGCAGCTCCGATCCAGCAGCACAAGGTTGGCGGCCTTGCTCATCAGCCTTCATATCCGCCGAAAGGTGGGGAAAAGCTTCGTCTCCCTGATCAGGCTGCTCCGGTTCCTGTGCAGCGCAGTCCTGTGAGGCCAACGAAGCAGAAAACTAGTGGTAAGCCGCAAGTTTCATCAACAATCACAGTCACCAAGGCTACGAAGCCGACTCTCAAGAAAGACGCCCAAGAGCCAACAGTCATCTCTTTGATCTCACCTCCAGCATCTCCGAAATTAACACCAACGTCATCAGTAAAACCCTTCGTCCGCGCACACATTCCCATCCGCTCCCCCTTCGAGTCGACGAACCTCTCGCACATGAACCGTACCTGCCCCGCCTGCCACAAACAGCATCCGTCAGGCGCTTGCGAGCTAAAGGCCGCCGGCGTCGAGCACTGCGGCCTCTGCGGCCTCGCGCACTATGGCTACAGCCGCACCTGCCCGCACATCAAGTCGGAGACGCAGGTGCGCGAGATGCTTCGAGCGCTGAAGAGCTCGCCCGAAAAGAAAGAACTTGTCGATCTAGCCATAAAGTACCTCCGCGGCGTAAAAGGCACCCTCGTGCAGCAGAAGAAGCGCGACAGAGAGCGAGCAGCAGGCATGCCTGGCAACGTCACCGCGACAGATAACGCCATGGCCTCCGCAACAGGCGCAAGGGCACCGTGGCAGCCCGCTGTCGCTGGTCCTGGTCCTGCACCCCCTGGCGACCCAGACCCTAGGCCGCCCCATCCGAACCAGTACTCCCAGCCCCCCCAGGGCCAGTTCGCACCGTACGTCACACCCCAGCAGCACAGCGCGCTGCGCAGACCTCACCCCCCGCAGCCAGATAGGGCGCAGACGGGACACGCGGAGGGACAGTTTGATGAGCGGGATGTGGAGAATGCGCTCATAGGGTTCTTGGGGCAGGAGTGAGGTGTAGCTGCTTTGAATCGTGGCAGCTTGTCACTTGAGAACGAGGTATGCGACTAGACAGTATGCAGAAGGGGGGTTTGGATATACCGTGCAGGCCAGTCTATGCATGCATGCATTGAATGCGAGGGAGCAACCCCACCACAAGTCGGTGCGTTGGTCCCTGATGCAAACCCCTTGATTATGGAGAAGAGATGACAGTCAATGATACCCCTTTGAATCCTACCACCATCCCTAGTACTTGACAATGTGATGTGCTGCAACATCTCTCCCCCTACACCTCCGCCCTCTCACTGGGAGAAAGGGATTGGAAGGTGGTGGGTTTGAAAGTCATCGTGGAGTGCTGGAAATTCAAGAATGCAAGGGTATCATATCGCTGAAAGAATCTCTAATACATAAACGCAACAGCAATGTTCTTACTTTTAGGTTTTTGCATGTATTTCCTGGCATGTTGAGATTTTTCTGCACCAGAATTTAACGTTTGATGGTTTGGAGGAAATTGCTGACTTCAGCGCACATGTTGCAGCTTTCATCAATCTTGTACAGGGCACATAGCTGCATTTTTGAAAGCTTGGGTCTGAGTACACGAAAGGTGGAGAGACATGATAGGTAAGTCGTTAATTCTCAAGGATAGGTAGTCTGCTACTGCCCGTGGTGGAACTTTGGAATCGCGTATAGCTCACTCATGGCGAAAGATCGGAGAACTTTGAGTGTTTGCTTGCGACACACCACATTGGTTTGAGACAGGATGATATTTAGGAACAGAGAAGAGCCATGTACCTCTATAAAGTAGTTTTCGAATGAACAACACAAGTAAGTTTTTCATCAGCGGTATTCTAATTCAAAGAGAAAGAACTTGTTGCACAGACATAAGTTTTGAAAAAGACACGGCGAGGAGGACATGGTAATGTCCTGCTCCGTATTGAAAACCAGCTCACAACACAACATATGGATTGAACATAATGTTGGTTTCAGAAACAGAGCCATCAAGCTGCTTTAAGGTCTTTTTGAACAAGCCAAAGGCAGGTGATACTTTTCATTACACCTACTATAACTTCGGAACCAGCCCATTAGGCCTTGACAAGTGGATTTTGAACAAGGCAGAGATCGGCAGACATGTGTGATTTTCTCATCGTTTTTTTGGATGCCTGCGTGGAACTAAGCACATGAGAAAAGTGCTTTTCAGATTTAGAAAGAAATCCATACGTTGTCACATGTTGACGCTTGGACATGGCAGAAACAAGACGTGCTTTGATTGACTGTTCTTTTCGGAATTGACCCATGTGGTCACAGGCAGCAAATTTTTAACAGGGCAAGGTGAGAAGGACATGGCTCTTTTTCATGGTTTTTGAGTACCAGCTCGCGAACAGCACATGGTTTCAACTGCAATTCATTTCCAGAAACAAAGCCATGAGGGAGACTGGCGCAGTGTTTGAACAAGCCAAAAGCAATTGCCCTTTCTTTTCTCATCAACTGTGACTTCCAAAACCAACCCATACAGCCAGAGAGACGGATTTTTAAAAATGTCGAAAATAGATCGTATTTGCGTTGTTTCTGGATACTGCGTCATGTATGGTATTTTGTCCAGAAACAAATCCATGCCTTCTCGTCAACCATCTCTCAAACAAGCCAAAAAGAGTCATCCCATCGACTCAACCGTCGCTTTCGAAACCGACCCATGAGGTTCTGACACGTGGATTTCGAACCATGCAGAGCGGGGAGAATATGAGTGTTTTTCCCAATCCTTTCGATATCAAGATGGTAGAATATTAAGTAGAGAGATGGTTGGAGAGGTGGAATGGAAGGATTTATAGCTTGCGCTTGCGGATCTCGACATCAGTAGAGAGCAGGATAATGGGGCAGGCGTGTTGTAGACCTGTGCAGCTAACATGGTATATTGATCCGGACACCATCCCTACGTGTATGTTGTAGTCCGCCTCTCAAAGCCGTCTCGGGCGCCCACCTCCTCCTCGAATGCCGCGAGCCTGCTCTACCACCCAAGGGACCGAAAACGGCAGTCCGATCTTTCTGCTTCGTGGTCGAGCAGCCTCGTCCTCAAGCCCATAGGTTTAGTCGTGCGTTTGGACGAGATGGAAACGGTCGTCGTGGCCACCAGTCAAACTGACATACAAAAATCCATTGTCAACCTCGCATAAAAAAAAATCAATCTACCCCCCTCACTCCATAGTTCCAAATATGGGATCAAGGTCACTTTTGTATCACAAGAGTCTTCCAGCTCCGATATACCGAACAATCTCCATCCCGCCCCGTCTACACTAAACACCACTACACCACACTCTCCTTCTCCTGGACGTCTCTAATCCTAACACGGACCAACATGCCATCCACAGGTTTAGCAGTGACCTGATGCGTCGAGAACAGTTTTCCTCTTGTCGAGACTTGTCCGTTATTGTGGAGTTTGACCTCTTCTTCCCCCTTCTCACCCCCAATCTCTTTCTCTTCCCCTTCCACCTTCTCATCCCCACCACCTCCCACCACCTCCCCAAGTCCCACCTTAACAAACTCGGCCCACCGAACCACACAAACCAGCACAATCTTCGCCTCGAGCTGTGCCAGCGCCGCACCAGTGCAGCGTCTAGGACCGCGTTCGTACGGGCGGAACGCACTATCCGGGATCTTCGTCTTGCACGCCTCTGCTTCCGCGTCCGCGTCTGCATCCGCGAGCCAGCGCTGCGGTCTGAATTCGTCGCGGTCGGCGCCGAAGATGGATGGGTGGCGCTGGATGGTATACGAGCGCGGCGAAACGCAAAGACCGTCTACACCCAGCACCTCGCCCCCGGGGAGCGTGAGCGTCGTGTTGGACCCCACAGGCGCGACTCGTGCTGTCGTGCCGGGGGGGTGCAGACGCAGCGTCTCCTTGAGCACGGCGTCCGTGAAAGGCAGGTTGGCGAGTAGCACTCCGGCGTCTGGGGCGCGGAGCCGGGTTGCGATGTCGCTGGGAGAGGTGGCGGGGCCGAGGACGCGGGTTAGTTCGGCGCAGAGTGTGTGCAGGGTCTGTGGGTGCGTGTGCAGTTCGTAGAAGGCCCACTGCAGCAGGATGGAGGTTGTGTCGTGGCCTGCGAAGAGGAAGCCGCGGAGCGTGTCACTTGTCTGCTGGAGGATTTGTGGTGTCAGATTGGTGATGCCGGCAAGGCTTAGTGTGGCTACACTTTTACTGGGCGTGGAATCGCCTGCGAGGAGGCGGCGGTGTTGCTTTACAATCTCCGTTTTGAGTATGCCGTCGAGTTTCTTGTCGAGGCGGCGGATCTCCCGCTCGTTGGTCGTGAAGTAGTCGCGTAGTCCTACGCCGCCAAAGGGACGTTTGTTGAAGGCTTGAGACAGTGCGCGGTAGGTGAGCAGGACGTCGCTCTGGGATCCTTCAATCTGGGCGTTGAGATCCATATCGAAGGTTACGATGCCGATGATGTCGAAGACGAGATTGGTCGTGTACGAGTCGAGGCGGAATGTCTCGCCCATGGCGGCTTTTTCTTCCATCAGCTCGATGAATGTTGACGTCTTGTCTAGGATCACATCTACGAGGCTGAGGAGGTGCTGTGGTGCGAAGCCGGGGAGGATTCTTTTGCGGAGAGCTTTCCATTCGTCGCCCTGTCGTTCATCTCATCAGTGACCACTACCAACCCAGCACACAAACTCAACTCACATCCGTAGTAACCAGCGACCTCGCGCCAACCAGCGGCGCCAAATGCTGAATCGCAGGATGTTTCGGCAAGCTGGTAGGAAACATCTTCGAAGACCTCGTGACCTGTTCCGCAACATCATGATCCAAGATGAACAAGATGGGAAACTTCTCCACCGGCCGCCAGTCCACCAGCAGCACGGGCGGAAACCCCAGTTTCTCAGCCTGCTCGTACAGCATCTCGTCGAAGGCACGGCGGGAGTCGCCCGCGGCAGCTGCTTTCTCGATCCATGGCCAGTGGCCGCGCACGGGGTCTGCGGGCTCGGGCTGCGGGAAGTGCGAGTATTGTGCAAGGTCGATGCGGGGGGGTTTGATTGTGTAGAAGTAATAGACTGCAGCGAGTGGGATGCCGGCTAGGATGAATAGTTTCCAATAGAAGAACTCACTGAACGTCTTGAAGGTTTCTGACGCCAGGATGCTGGAAAGAGCCATCTTGACGAGCAGTAGAGCGATGCTGGCAGGGTGTCGAGTTGCGAGGCTTTGCTACCATCGCTGCGGAAACCCCGCCTTCTTTCATAAACATCATTATATCGACGGATCTTCCCGCCTGCCACGAAGTACAGTGACGACGCTGCAGTCGCTGCAGTCGCTCCAGGGGGCTGTCGGAGACCATCTGATAAGATTAGATGGATCTGATTCGACGACGTCGACATCAACCCTGCAGCTCGGGCAAATTCGCGCTCGGCGTGCGGTGGGCAAGCCGTGTACAGCTAGCAGGGGGCACCAGTCGTCGTCGTAATCTGTTGTGGGTTAACTCGAGTAGGAATAAAGCAACAGGCAACAAGTGGTTGGTAGTCTGGCTCATCTCACGTGCCACAGCCCATGCCATAATCAGTCAATCAGTGCCTCAAGAAGTACAACCCCAAAAAGTGAAGACTGGATTGGAAGCGAACGCTAACGCCATAAATGCCAGGCAGAAGGTATAGAACTCCAAGAAATGTAGAACAACAGTCGTCTCATCGTCAATTGCACCGTTAACAGCGGCTGCTTACACCTTCCTCCCCCTTCTCCTTGGTAGGCCGCTCTCCACACCCACGCTCCCCACCGCTGTCGGAGGCACCATAGTCTTCGGCGCTACGATTTTCGGCGCCGGTATGCCTTTCCTGGGCGTGGCGCCGCTGATGCCAGTTCGTGTGTTTTCCTTCTCTGCGGCTGCGACCGGAGCTGCAGCGACGGGTTTGGGTAGTCTAACACTCTTTGGCGTCGCAAGCCGACTCTTGCGTTCTTTCGTAGGCTCGACACCAATGGGTGTGACTTCAAGCGTCGCAAGCTTCGAGTCTGCAGGCGCCGATGCGACCGGCAATTTCTTGACGACCCTGGGCTTGGGTATCCCCTTGGCCGCAGGTGCAGGTGCGGATGGAGCAGCAGCAGCAGCTTGTTCCTCTTGCACAGCATCCGGTAACAAAGATCCAGTCGAAAGTAGTCCCTTCCCGGGCGTGCCATTTGCTGTTCCCAGCCCCCTCACTCGGCGAATTTTGGGTGTCGAGTTCTTGTCTGTCGGTGTTTTTGCTTTGGTCTTCTTGGTGACTGCCACGGGTATGCTCAATTCATCGGGCGTAGCCAGACTGTCCGCCTCCGCTTGCTGTGCGGCGATGGTGTCAGCGTGCTCCTGATAGTATGCTAGCGTCTCGTCCCAGCGAATCCCCCTTCTCCCAGGCACCGGGTCGCGCGGCGTTTCGTCATCAAGAGGGGTGGAAGGGGACAGGATGGCTTCAGCCTGGAGTTTCAGCAGACGCAGGCTGACCATGAAAGCGCCCTGTTTGTTCTTGCGCGTGTTGTTCTTGGTGATGAGAGCGAGTTCTTGGGCGTCGGTTTTCTTGAGGACGACGGGATCACCATCGGCGCGGCGGATCGCGATCTTGTTGGACGCCTGGGGTTGGGTGGTCGTAGCTGGCGCTGGGAGGCGAGATTTTTTGGCGCGAGAAGAGCGTCGCGAGCCCCGTCCCGTCTTTGCGTCTGTGCCGTCTTCGACCTCGAGCTGTTCCGGCGTGGGGGACGTTGACTCCTCGATTTCTGGGCTGAGCACTGGTATCGTGGCGAGATTGAATGTGCTTTCGCTATCGACCTTAGAAGGCGAGTTGGGGTCTTTTTCTTCGAGAGCTTTGCGGGGTGATGCCAGTGCATGGCGGACAATGTCCGAGTCGCGTCGATTTTCGAGAGACTCTCGCCGGGTGATGATGGCCGACCTCTCCGCCTTGCTAGCAGCTGCCCGACTAAGGAAACTCTTCAAGATGGCGGTATCGTCATCTATCGCGACCGTCATGGTTGCATCATCCGGGCCAGAGTCGATGCGCAGCGGCGGAGGCGGGGAGTGAAGTCTCTTGGGTGTATGTTCTCGCGAGGCAGCTTTTGCGGGTGTGAAGCTGAGCGTGAGGCCGTCAGTGATGTCGGGCATGCGCTCCTCCGCGGGCTGCGGGGTGGGTGGCTGTGACGCGAGTTCGCCTTCCCTCTCATAGTCTTCCAGAATATTCAGCTGCATTGAGGCTTCGGTAAACTCTTCGTCGGCAGAGTCTTGATGGAGCGGTGTCTCACGTGCTGCCCTGCTAGTCTCACCGGGCTGGATTGACGCTGAGCGGGTGTCCAGCTGGATCTCAGACATGTCAGCATCGACGTCTTCGTCCTCGCTGAGTGCGTGCTCGATTCCTTCTGATTGTGCTTCTTCAGACTCTACAGGGGGTAACGCTGGATAAGCGATCTCGTCTGCATCCTCGAGTTGAGCATTAGAGCTTTCTTGGTGTGTGGTTTCGATTGTGTTTGCAGTCTCAACGTCGAGGTCTTTATTTTCCGTTGATATGTATGTTGCAGTAGTCGGAATGGCGGCAATCACTTCAGCAACAACACTCTCGACAGTAGGCCCTGTGACCGTCACCACTTCGGACGTGACTGCTTCTGAGGCAGGCAGTTCTTCCGTCTCTTGGTCGCTGGGCGGTAAGGCGGGGTAGTGGACCTTTGCTGGCGACGTCGACAGCGGCGCCGAGGTGCTTTTGGTGGGGGATCTGAAGATGAGGGCAAAGGTCGAGTCCTCGGGGAGTATGTTGCCGAGCTTCTGGTCGTCGTCTTGCTCGTCTTCTCGCTCTTCAACACTCTCGTAGTCTGGGAGTTGGTCGAGGGTGTGTGCAGCTTCCATGGCGAAGGAGAAGGACGTTGGGCCGTCGTGCTCGTGTGGTGGCTCAGCCAGGCTCTCGTGGCTCATGTCTGCGTCTGTGGCGTCTTGGGTGTCGTCGCTGTCGGACTGTTCTTCGTGCAACGTCTCGGTTGGGTGGGCAGACCTCTTGCCTGGCGGGTGTTAGTGCACTGCAACATTTCACAACGCGGGCAGGCGCATACGAGGCAGGACGCTCTTTCTGCGGTCCCAGCGGGTTCCCTTGAAGGCGCGCTTGTTGCCCTGCATCTTCTCCATGGCCTTTGGGCTGAGCCTCTGCCTCCTCTTGACAGCGCGCGACTGCGCATCGTGCTCGTCTTCTTCCGTCTCGTCTTGATCGACGGCCTCTGCGATGCTTGAGCGGAGACTGATTCTGCGCCAGATGCTCTTCTCCTTGCCGTCGCCAACCTGCTTAACTTGGCGCTTGCGTTCCCAGCCGCGTGGTATGCGGGCGACGGGCAGGGCGTTGGGGTCGAGGTGGGCTGCGTCGGTCTCGTGCCATGTTTGGGAGAAGGGCGCAGGCGCTAGGCGTTTGCGCGGCGACGGCATGGGTTTGCGCGGAGAAGGAGCCATGGCGGCGAGTCGGCGGGGACTGTGTGAGGCTGCTGGTGAGTATGCAGGCCCGCACGTTGCTCCGGGCGAAACTCTGCAGCGACGTAGGTAGTGATGTTGGACGCGAGAGCGGTGACTTTGTTTGTTTACGGCAACCCGCGTGGACGGCGGACGTGGGACTAGCAGGGATCACGCCTCTGCCCGTTTCGGCGCTTGCCGCTTCAACTTTTTGGCCGCCGACAGCACGACAGCCGACAGCTCGACAGCTCGACAGCACAACAGCACGACGACATCAACGCACCCGTCGCCCGTACAGTCCATCCCCCCCGACGCCGCCGAACAGACGCCAAGATGGTGCCCAAGCCGCAGGGTCAGGCCATCCAGTCGGCCACGCATCGCCCTCTGCCCCCGCTCCCCAAGCTCCGCGTCCGCCGTCCGAACAAGCCAGAGACGAACCCGTGTCTGGGCGCAATGTCATCCGTACTGGGTAGGTGGGGTTCTGTGTTGAGGGGTGCCTCTGGAAGAGCGCGTGGAGGATAAACATGGCAAGAGCTGTGCTGACAAGACTACCACAGGGTGCTGGGCATCGTCAGGATACAGCGTCCAGGGCTGCGCACAGCTGGAGCAGAAGCTGCGGCAGTGCATGGACCAGCCAGTATGTCTTGTCTGGACATTGATCGAGCACGCGCTAACACCACCACCAGCGCGACAACAACCAGAAGAAGAACAACATCAACTACCACCTGTCGCGCATGTACCCAAAGATTGTCGGCCCCCACAAGCGAAACTAGACGGAGCCTGGCTTGCCGCGCGACCAACTGTACACTACTTGTATACCCAGCACCATCACATGTATGACGTGCTAGAGCGCAGACGCTCATCTGCAATCACTTCATTGGGACGGCGTTCAGGTGAGGTTGTTATGTTATTGTTGTATATATGCAATACAAGAGATGGATTTGATCTACATCGATCCCCCATGCATCGCAGATCTGTGCAGTCCCAAGAGCCAGCCAGGAATCCTGCCTTCACACCTGTCGCAGCGCTAGCCCTTACCACCCCCTCCCCACGACGCCATCCTGTGCGACGTGCGAGACGCCACAGCAGCCAAACACACGCAGACCGTGCGGTCTGGCTTCATTGTTCTTCGCAGTCCAGACCGTCCGCCAACAGCTCGCCCACTGCCTCTCGCACGCATACGAACGCACTGGAAAGCCCACCTTTGTCCCCCACGTTAACGCGTGTTTCACCCGCCCTCGACTCCAGACGCCCGGACTTCATTCGGTTTCATCGTACGAGTTACACCGAATGACCTCAAGGGCTTACCACACCGTCATCGTCCTCGTTGACCGATGGATGCTTCTATTCTTACCCCCAGTCTGCATCTGTCCGCTGTGCAGGGATCGTGCACGCTCAGACCCTATCACAGCACACCCAACCACCCCGCTTTGCCAGATGCACTCAGCCCCAGCTGCTTACTTACCTCTCTCGTGGCCGTGTCGCGAACCTCTCCCAATAACGACTCGTCGTTGCCGGGACTGCGCATCGTGGCTTACGTCGGTTGCTATCATTGGTAACCCGCCCAAGGGTGCTGTCGACGCCTTGCCTCGAACACGCTGGCGCATCCGCATGATCCACGATTCACCACAGCAACAGTGGATCGCCAGGGCATGTCGGATCATAGCAAGGGAGCTCTAAGCTTACCCTGCCTCTCTTCTAAAGAGCTCGCGATGCAACTCAGCCGCCAGACCAGCCTATCTTAAGAGCTGCGCGCCTAACTGCGCAAACCTCGATACTCCCCGGCATCGCCAGTGTAACAACATAACCTGCGTCCCGGTACCTGTTGAAGCTCGAGCTTCGGCTGCCTGCATGGAACCTCGATCATGAAGATCTCCCATGCACTGTGTGCCATCCTAGCACCGACTCTCGTATCCGCAGCAGCCTTTGCGATCCCAGAGCCAACACAACGTTTTGCTCCAGCAGCAGATGGTTGGAGTCCCGCACCAACAGCAGCACCACAGCTGAACTTCCACCTCTTTGGCCGCGAAACTCAGCAGACCGGCCAGGACAACACCTGCGGCTACGTCTCCGGGCTGTCGGGTACGTACCTCAGCCTTGCCGACCTAATAGTACTGACCTCCCCAGCATCCTCAATAACCTGCCCAAACCCAACAGCAATATGCGCAACAAACACCTTCTTCGGCGTCCACGGCTGCTGCGACCCCTCATCCCTCTCGTCATGCACAATCGCCACAACATGCATCCCGTCAACAGCCATGACCTCGCTCTGCACAGACGCCGCCTGCTCCTCCAACAACGCCATCGCGAAATGCACCGCGCCCGCCAGCCCGGCGTGCTACCGCTGGCTGTTCGTCTACGAAAGCACGACCATGACGCAGCACGGCTGCGCAGCCAGCGGCTTCACCAGCACCGCGCAGCGCAGCTACGGGGCCTTGAGTTCTAGCGTCAGCTCCCCGAGTCCGCTCGTCATCACCGTCACTGCATCGCCCACGCCATCCACCACGCTCGCTGCCTCGGACAGCGCGCCCAAGCAATCCCTCGGCCCCATCATCGGCGGCACGGTCGGCGGCTGCATCATCCTCTCCCTCGTCGCACTCGCCGCTTTCCTAATCCACCGCCGCCGCTGCGCTGCTGCCGAGCACTCCCACCCGCCTTCCTCGCGCCTTCACCACAGCAGTCCGCAATTCCATCCCGATGGCTTCCCCGCTGTGTGGTCCGAGCAGGACGTCAAGATCTGGCAGAGACCAGACATGCCGTACCTAGGCGTTAGCGAGGTGCATGGCGAGGACCGCGCGGTGGAAGTCGAGGCGCCGGAGAAGAGTAAGGGGGTCTGGCATGTTGGTGGGACGGCGGCAGCGGTTGAAGTTGAAGCGCCCGGGAGGGACAAGTGGAGGGGGATTGTCGAGGCGCCGTCGTAGTGGGGGTTTTTGTACACAAAACTGGGATAGGGATTGGGATTGGTCTTCTTGTACACAGTATCTCTTGCTTTTTACGCGTGTCTATATACCCTTACCATTAGCTAGCATTCAACGGCGTTGTCTATTCCATCCCATTCCATCCCCACATCCCAAACCCCCCTTCCTCAGCCCATAACCACCAACCCCCCAACCCCGCACCTAGTACGCAACAAAGCCCTCGAAACAACCCTACACAATTCATGACTTCCTCAATCTAGATTGCACGAGCCGTAATACTGGATATACAACCATTAAGCTGAGTAATAACAGACACACACACATACACACACATCTCCAAGCCTGGCTACTACCACGTATAGGCGAGACGAGAGGTAGATCTGGAATTGAAATGCTGCCTGTGATGGAGGCTAGGGTGCTGGGTTGAGGAGTGGGAGGAGTGGGGTGTGGAAGTGAGATATACGAGGAGTAGAAAGAAGAGGAGGATTTGGAAAGGCTTGGTACAAACTGTGGCGGTGGGGTTAATCGGGTGCTGAGGTTGTGGCTAGATTGGGGGGTAGTTGGCTTGGTAGGGCTACGGATGGTGAGAGTAGTAGATTGAGTTATTCACATCTAATAACAGGAAAGACAAGGTCAAATGTGAGACGGCTATGGCATTCGCTCAAAGTGACTATCCTACAAACTAGACTTCCGCCTACTGGAAACGCTTCTCCGCGGCCTTCCAGTTGATGACGTTCCAGATGGCCTTGAAGTACTCGGCCTTGCGGTTCTGGTAGTCGAGGTAGTAAGCGTGCTCCCAGGCGTCCACACCGAGGATGGGCTTGAACTGCCCGACGACGGGGTCCTGGTTGGCGTACGTCTTGATCTGGATCGCGCCCGTCTGCGTGTCCTGCACCAGCCACGCCCAGCCGGAGCCCTGGATGCCGGCCAGAGCCGTGTTGAACTTCTCCTTGAACTGGTCAAGCGAGCCGTACGAGTCGTTGATTGCGCCGGCCAGGGCGCCAGAGGGGGGCTCGCCGCCGCCCTGCGATGTGGGCGCCAGGTTCTCCCAGAACAGCGAGTGGTTGATGTGGCCGCCGCCGTGGAAGTTGATGAGTGGCTGCAGGGCGATCTGGGCCTTGATGTCGTTCTTGGCCTTGGCTTCGGCGATCTGCTCGCTGAAGTTGTTGTAGCTGGTTACGTAGGTGTTGTGGTGGTTCTTGTGGTGCAGTTCCATGATCTTGCCGGAGATGGAGGGCTCGAGGGCGCCATAGTCGTCTGGTGGTGTTAGTCAGAGAGTGGTGGTGGCATGAGACGGCGAACGTACAAGAGAGGTCGGGCAGCGTAGCCTTTCCACGCACGAAGGTGGTTGCGACGCCGGCGCGGGCAGAGCTCTTGGTGGTAGCGCGGAGCGCAGAGCGCGCGGCAGTGGTGCGGAGGATGGTCGAGTTCATGATGGCTGTAGATGGTGTGTTTGGTCAATGGGTGTGATGGAGCTGTTAAAGTTGTTAAGAAGTCCAAATCGAGATTCGATTGCTCAGTTAATCAGGACTGTCGTCATTTCGATATGTCCGAGCTCCGTGTCCAAGCTCAAGCTCTCACGGAGGACCGGTGGTGCCGGCCAGCCAATGATAGAGACAGCAGGCGGTTCCCCAGCAAAACATCACAAGGATGCAGTGCTACTATGTAGGTCGCGTTCAATATGAACACGGCGAGAAGCGTGGGAGATTTATACTCCAGCCTCTCCATCAGGAGACCAGAGGCGATGGGTGAGGTGAGGTGGGCGCCCCGCGATTGACCCGCGCGTCTGGACGCTCTTCACGGTCGATAGGTAGCGGGCAGCAGTCTCTGCCAGCTCGCGTGGTGGCCCAGACAGATTGACCGTCGGCGTAGCCAAATAGCTGCAGATCCATCAGATTCATTCTCACGCCATGGGCTGCTGACTGCCATATCCTCTGTGTCATCGAAGCTGTATATATCGTTGTCCACGCTTCCCCCTCCGTGCAGGCTGCCCCGCCCACGTCATCATCACATCGACATGGCTCCTGCGAATATCGTCCACCTGCCCAACGGCCAGAACCTGACCGTGTCGCCCGTGTTTGGCGGCCTGTTCTTCAAGGCCAACAACCTGCACAGCTCGCACTCGCCCTTCCCCCCGGGCTGGACCGTCGTGCTCAACTCGGAGAACGACATTGACCCCGCCGAGGCCGAGCAAGACGACAATGTCGAAGAGACGGGGCTGCCGCGACACGTCCACCGGTACAAGCGGCCCAATCTGCATGGCGACCATCTCTACATCTCGTCCGTGTCGAACCCCAGCAGCAGCGAGTTCAAGGCCGCCGCCTCGCCCACGCGTCACATGGCCATGATGCTGTGGGCCACGCTGTACTGGTACTTCCACCAGCCCGAGCCCGAGCTGCAGGTCACCAACGCGTTGTCGAAGAACACAGCAGACGCTGGGAAACCAAAGGGCGAGTGGCGCATCAACATCAACCGCGAGGGCATCTTCAAGGGCAAGGTCGTGCTGCCCAAGCTCGAGCGCATGGGGCTGATTGCGAGCGAGGACTCGACCGTGGGTTGCGCGCAGGAAGAGTGCGCGCACGAAGGCTGGACGCAGATGTTTGTCAGCAGGAGGAGTTTCTGGCAGCTGGACCCGCGCATCTACCTGTTCACCCTCTCGCCCATGGCCAACTCGCCCTTCCCCTCGGGCTCGCCCTACCCTTCGCGGCCCTCGTCGCCGGTAGCCAAGGGCGAGGACAAGAAAGAGCACCAGCTCGACCAGACCTCGCCAGGCCTGTGGTCGCCTACCGCGCCGGGTCCCTTTCACTCGAGCTCACACCTGCCCACCTACTACCCGCCGCCGCCGACCCAGTACGTCATCTCGAATCACGTCCGTCACCCCATCCGTCCCAAGCCGCCCCGGCAAGGTGAGGTCCTGTACACTCGCTACGTGCCCAGCGTTGGCCAGTACCTCTCCTTCCGCGTCGCCTCCATCTCCTCGAAACCGCTGCGACACCGTGGCCCCGTCTCCTCGCACGAAAACGCTTCCTACCGTCTCAGCGGACAGTCGCAGGCCGACTCGATCGTCTCCTCCATGGGCTCGCTCAATGTGAACATGTGCGACTCCGAGTACCTGCACAAGTGGATGAACGACCCGCGCGTGTCACACTTCTGGGGCGAGGCCGGTCCTCGAGAGCACCAGGAGGAGTTCTTGAGGAACGGGCTCACGTCAAAGAATTCGTTCCCTGTCATTGGATGCTGGGACGGCAAGCCGTTTGGCTACTTCGAGCTCTACTGGGTCAAAGAAGACAACCTGGGCAAGTACGTGCCCAACGTCGGCGACTACGACCGAGGCTTCCACTGCCTGATCGGTGAGCAGGAGTTCAGAGGACCGCACAGAGTCAAGCTGTGGATCAGCGCACTCGTGCACTACTGCTGGCTGGCGGACAACCGGACAGAGAGAGTCATGCTCGAGCCACGAGTAGACAACGAGAAGTAGGTCCACAAATGCTCATACACTGGCAAGATGCTGACAAGCGCAGATTGGCACACTACCTCCAGGAATCTGGTTTCTACAAGGAGCGCGAGGTCAGCCTGCCGCACAAGCAGAGCAATCTCTTCAAGATCAACAGGGATGTCTGGAGAGGACCAGCATTGTGAGCAACCACTTGGGGCTCCGCTGGAGACTCGGAGGCGAGATGTGGAGATGGCGCGGTTGAACGCGGCCGCGGGATGACGGCCGTTCGCAGGTTTGTGGAGGAAAAGCGGGTCTTAGAGATACCACAAGTCTAGCATTTGAGGCTACTCCCACACCAGCTTGCTGATATTGCATGATATGCTCCGTGGGAAGTGAGTTGGCTGTTAGTTTTACACGTGCTCTCAGTACGCGCCAAACACCCCACGCAACCTTACCGAAGTCGGCGCGTGCATTGTGGGATGCGGGCATTCAGGCATCCCAACAGTCAACTGAGACGCGTTCTCGATCGCAGATATCCAGAATCATGCGTCCGGAAGAATATCAGCCGAAGGCGTGGACAATACTGTGTGTTGAGTTGCGCTCGAGATCTTCACGATGCCCATGGAGGGGTCACCCCGCCAAAGCAAAGACCAACCTCACCACACCCATACGAAGGGACCGCGGAGAAATTTCTGCGCTCCAACATGGAGGCTCGAGGATCGGCAGGCAATTGACAGCCAGAAATCAGTTGTTGAAACGCTCTTTGGTGCGCCGATGTGTGGCGCAAATAAAAATGTGGGGTCTTGGCCACAAAATTATCGGAGTCCTGTGACGCAAGTTGTTGGTTCGGGTAGAAAAGGAACTCGACCCAGTCAACAACAATTCAAGCTCGTGATACCCGTCCCTTTACCTCACTTTGACTCAATTGCACAGAGACAGGTGGTATTTCACATCTGTCGTCACTCAACATGTCCGTTCCCTCCATCCCCCAGGCTTCGTCCGAGCCCAAGCTCGCATACGACCAAGACGCCGCCCTGGATCTCCAGCGCCAAATCAACAACATGAAGCAGCAGATTGGTAACTCCATCTTCGACACCTACCAGACGTCTCTGACGGGGCGCTACTGCTCCAAGGAGATGTCGCAACTCTTCAGCCAGCGCAGCCGTCACAGCACGTGGAGGGCGCTATGGCTGTACCTCGCCGAGGCGGAGCAAGAGCTTGGAATTGAAAATATCACGCCCGAGGCACTGCAGCAGATGCGGGACCACCTCGTTGTGTCGGACGCCGACTTTGAGGTTGCTCGGGTTGAGGAGAAGAGGAGGAGGCACGACGTCATGGCCCATGTGCACGCTTTTGGCGAGGTCGCACCCAAGGCTGCGGGTATCATCCATTACGGCGTAAGAATCTTGACCTTTTTGAAGAAATTTCATGCTAACAGTGTCTAGGCAACCAGCTGTTATGTGACTGACAATGCAGAGCTCATCCTCATGCGAGACGCCATGGGCCTGCTGCTCCCCAAGCTGGCCAAGGTCATTGACAACCTCTCCAAGTTTGCCCTGCAGTGGAAGTCTGAGCCAACTCTGGCCTACACTCATCTGCAGCCCGCTCAGCTGATCACCGTCGGCAAGCGAGCAGCCCAGTGGGCCCAGGATCTTCTCATGGATCTTGAAGCCATTGAGCACGTCAAAGAGAGCCTGCAATTCCGCGGCGCCCAAGGCACAACCGGAACCCAGGCCTCGTTCCTCGAGATCTTCAACAATGACTCCCAAAAGTGCGACCAGCTGAACGAGAAGCTCTGCCAGAAGGCCGGCTTCCCCGGTTGCTACGCCGTCTCCACCCAGACCTACACCCGCAAGGTCGACCAGCTCATTGCCAACGCCATCTCCGGCCTAGGGTCCTCAGCCCAGAAAATCACCGGCGACATCCGCCACCTTGCCGCGTGGAAAGAACTCGAAGAGCCCTTCGAGAAAGATCAAATCGGCTCCTCGGCAATGGCCTACAAGCGCAACCCCATGCGCTCAGAGCGCGTCTACGCCCTGTCCCGCGAGCTGATGAGCAAACCGGCCTCGTTCGCCAACACACTGTCCGACCAATGGATGGAGCGAACCCTCGACGACTCAGCCATCCGCCGCATCGACATCCCCGAGATGTTCCTGCTCGCCGACGCCATCCTGCTCTCGCTCGACAACGTCACCTCAGGCCTCGTCGTGTACCCCAAGCGCGTCAACGCACGCGTACAGGAAGAACTCCCCTTCATGATCACCGAGTCCATCATCATGAAGCTCGTGGCCAAGGGCGAGTCGCGCCAGGAAGCCCACGAGCAGATTCGCGTGCTGTCGCACCAGGCGGGGAGTAACGTCAAGAACGAGGGCAAGCAGAACGACCTCGTTGAGCGGATCCGGGCGACCGACTTCTTCAAGCCCATCTGGGCTGATCTCGACAATATGCTCGATGCTAGTTTGTACACGGGCCGCAGCGCGGAGATTGTCGATAAGTTCTGCGGCGAGGGGGGCGTGTTGGAGAAGGCGCTGCAGCCGTACAGGGAGTATATCCAGAAGGCTGGGGTCGCGGAGCTTAGCGTTTAGATGGATGGACGTTGATGGATGTGGATAGACGTCGACAGACGTTGATGGGGACATTGGATACGAGGAAAGACTGTAGATCTAGTCTGGCGCCTGCAGTCAATCTCCCATAGACAAAAGTGATGATTTATGATGCCCGGCTCCTTGCACACAACTCTCCTCCGCGTGGCTTGCTACTCGCTATCTATCCATCTCGTCTTGTCAAGTGCGCTACTTCCCGGTGCTCATGGCGACAATACACGCTTTCAAATGAGACTCAGTTAAATTTCTACTAATGCACTGTATGCTGAAGTCACGTTGCGTGGTAAGGAAAATACTTGATATTGTGCGGGAATTATTTGGTCAAGAGTGGATTTTGGTTTGCGTATGCTAACCACTACACTCAACCCTTACATATTAGGACAACTTCTGCCAACTCAGTGCCATTGCCACGGATCGGGTTCTTCGATCTGGTTTGTGGTTCGCGGGTGGGTGTTTGGTTCGAGCATTCAATTCTCAGACATGGTTGGTGGGTGGATGTTTGGTTGATGAATGGTTGGATGGTATAATTCTCCTTCGATTGTATATATTCGCACAAATATCCGTAGACAAACTTATACACAATCCCACGCCCCAACCTCTCTCAAAAGATTGAGACAAACTCAAACAAACCACCCACAATGCCAAAGCTAAAGTCATACCGCAACCGTAGCCGCACCCCCAGCACCGCACGAAAACCCCTCCGGCTCCGCCTCTTCCTGCGCCAAAAAGAACCCCCGGCAGAACCTCCCTCAGAAACCGCCTCAATAGGCGAGGAAACAGAGGTCGATGAAGATATCCAGGTGATATCAGCGAGAGACTTCACACTAGCACAAACAAGACGAATACCACCAGCACCTACCAGAACCTCGGTCCGCAAACCCACCAAACGGAGTGAAGTGATCCAACCACCACCTCCTGCACCACTCGGCACCGCAGACAAAGACGAAGACCACCAGATGCGGATGTTGGAGCACGAGGCTGCGCACGCGCTGCTGAGGATGCGGTATGGGACTTCTACGGCTTGTAGGTGGGGGGTCGGTTGCGGGGACAAGGGGAGAGAGGGGGAAGATATAAAGGTCAGGGAGGCGATGGGGAGGGAGAGTGAGAGGGAGGGTTGGATGGGGGTTGTGATGGGATGAAAGGAGGAAAAGAGAGTAGTGGTTGTGAAAGAGTGATTCAGGATGATTTGTGTCTGACGTGGAGGTTTTAAGTTTTTTTTTTAAGGTTTGGGTTTGTTTAATTGGAGTGCCAGCGTTGCTTTTCGTGGCCGGAATCTGCTTGGTAGTGGGTTTGACAATTATTTGAAGAAGGTTTGTGGGAGTACATACGAAAATGTTAGTTGGAGTTTGTTAACTATGGTTCAGTGAGATTCGCTGCAAATCTGGGTGTTGGAACCATCTTAACGACCGTCCAGTGAAAGACGCCGCGACGTCGATAAAGAGAACTTAACCTTGGGTCACTCAATTTCTCGATACAAGGTTTGTTTGGCGCTGTTTTGCTCTCGCGGTCACGATAACAGGAGAGTCTCACATTTCTCTTACCTCGACGTCGTGGAGTTTCCGCAACGTTCCTGCCTTTGACATTTCGGCCCTTACTGAGTAATCATCTTCACCTTCCCTGTCATCTTCTACGCCATTTGTTTTTTAAAGACCAACCCACACGACGGCCATGGCCTCAACTACGCCCGTGTGCCGTCGGGACAAAAGCGGCATCCTCTTCCTAGACTTCACCAAATCGCAGATCTCGCCCGTTTATGCTCGCTGCCTGGCCAATATCATCGAAGCGCAAAGAGGCTTTCCTCACGGGACGTGTGAGCTTCGCACGCCGAGAGCGGAATATTCTTCCTCGATAGGAAAGAACATAGACAGTAATGCCTTTTCTCAGCAAGCCATTTTTGCAGCCGCCGAACGTTCACCAAGAGGATTTAAAGTCGACGGATGGACTCTTTACGAAGAGAAACCCCGCGAGCCTTGCAACACCCTTCCACGACAAGGCGCGTTTGAGAAACGTGTCTCGGAGCCAGAAGAGAGGAGGTTTTTCCCGAACATCATCAGGAAAGACAAGGTACAGCAGGAGGCGCTTGAGAAGAGGTGCAATCAGCGGTCTGCAATGCAAGTCATGGAGATCGAGCGGGAAGAGTACGTAAGGAGGAAGAAGATCGAAGAGCGCGATGCGAGAGTCAGGGCGAGCGAGGAGATATATAGAAGGAATCTGGCGGAAACGAAGAGAAGTGTTAGAAAACGTGAAGGGATGGCGGCTGTGGAGGACGTCAAGAGGGAAGCGGAACTGGCCAGGATTCAGCGCGAGATTGATGCTATGGCCAGTGAGAAATGAGAAGTTGAATGTTAGATGATGGAGAGATGATAAAGGTAACGATTCTTGCCATGCTATCAATCTGTCACGTGCTGACGCGTTGTAGCCAACAACAGCATAATCGCCATCGCATCTTCTACAGCGAAACGGCGCGTAGTCGGCGAATCGCACAGTCACCGACATCTCCACGCTGTTTCTCCGCCAGCCCGGCCGTCATCAGCCCGACGTGTGGAGCGGAAGAATTGCCGGCTAAAGAGGCCCACGACTACATTCAAGAGTTCATCCTCCACTACACCCCCGACTGATCGCACTCCAGCAGCAATGCCGTTCTCCGCCCCACAAAACGCTTGGCTTCTGGTCCACCGTCCCGGCGGTTAAACAGGGCAGCTCTTCCGTCATGCGGGCAATGCCCCTCCACATAAGTATGCGCTGCCGACGCGTAAAAGGGCAGACGCGATAGCTCTCGACGCACCAACATAAACACCAAAACACCGCCAATATGGCCGACAAGGAACCCATCGTGACCCACGTCTTCACCGCCGACCCCTCGGCGCACGTCTTCAACGGCAAGCTCTACGTCTACCCCTCGCACGACCGCGAGACAGACATCAAAGACAACGACAATGGCGACCAGTACGACATGGCCGACTACCACGTCTTCAGCATGGACACCGTCGGCGGCCCCGTAACAGACCACGGCGTGGTTCTGAAGCAAGAAGACATTCCATGGGTCTCGAAGCAACTCTGGGCCCCCGACGCAGCGACCAAGAATGGGAAATACTACCTCTACTTCCCTGCACGAGACAAGGAGGGCATCTTCCGCGTGGGCGTGGCAGTCGGCGACAAGCCCGAAGGCCCATTCAAGCCAGAGCCCGACTACATCAAAGACAGCTTCAGCATCGATCCAGCGACCTTTGTCGACGACGACGGTTCGGCATATCTCTACTTCGGCGGCATCTGGGGCGGGCAACTGCAATGCTGGACGACGGGAAATTTTGTTCGTGAAGACTACGAAAAGATGGAAGCATCCACCGGCGACGCGCTCAGCGCCAAAGTAGGCAAGCTCACAGAAGACATGACCCAATTCGCCTCCGCACCAACCGACGTGCAGATCCTCGACCCTGCGACACAGAAACCCCTCCAAGCCGCCGACCACGACCGCCGCTTCTTCGAAGCCGCCTGGCTGCACAAGTACAACGGCAAGTACTACTTCAGCTACAGCACCGGCGACACACATTTCCTGTGCTACGCCATCGGCGATAGCCCCGTGGGGCCGTTCACGTATGCGGGCAGGATCCTGGAGCCGGTTATCGGGTGGACGACGCATCACAGTATCGCCGAGTTCAAGGGGAAGTGGTATCTATTCTATCACGATTCTACGCTTAGTAAGGGAGTGAATCATCTGAGGTGCGTTAAGATTAGGGAGATTGTTTATGATGAGCAGGGAAAGATTGGGTTGGCTGAAGCGCAGCCCAAGGTTTGAGTTTAGAATGGTTACATGATGGAAATCAAAATGCGCCTGTCATTGCTACATAACTTTTAGATGCACAAAACTAGTGCATCCATTCAACCTCTTCTCCTTCACTCCCCACTCCCCCCTAAAACCCAGCCTTATACCGATGCTGATCCGTAACCTCCCTGACCTCAAGCTGCATCCCAACCCTAATCTCGGCACCCTTACGCGGCACACACAACATGCCATAACAAGGCTTAAACTTAATCCCCTCATCAATCCTCCGGTACTTCATCAGCGTATCCCACGGCTGCCGCTTATGCTCCTCCGCCGTCTGCGGATCCACATTCGGCACATGGCACCGCGCACACCGCTGCGTAACATCCAGCTCCACGACCTTCTCCCCCTCATCGGAAATGCGCAGCGTCTTCCAGCGGTCCTCGTCCCAGGGCGCCGAGGCCTGGCCGCGCACCAGGATGTTGGGCCTGAAGCGGCGGACGTCGAGATCGGGCAAGTTGGTTTCGGCGGAGCGGATTCGGCTGTTGAGTTCGTCGATGCTGGATTGCGAACCCACTAGCACGGGCATCAGGTCCGGGAAGCAGGTGGATGCTTTGCGGCCGAGGAATTCGGCGGCGCCGTTTGAGCGCAGTGGGCGTGGTTCTGGGGATTCGGGGGATTTGTACACGAGGCGGACTTGTCTGCCGAAGAAGGCGTTGAAGGGGTCTGTGAGGGTCGTGGAGTAGACTTGGGCTGGGGTCCATTGGTTCCAGATTTTGACGTCGTGGCGGGTGGTGTTGGAGGCGAGCCATTCTGCGCTTGGGTGGGCGGGGATGCTGAATTCAAGTTTCTCATCAATGGAATCTGGGGCTGGGGCTGTGATGGTTAGGAGGTCGGTTTTTGCATCGTAGCTCGGGCGGATTAGGGTCATTCTGGCATTCTGGCGGATCGTGAGGAACTTGTAGTCGTCGGCTGTTACCCACATCCACTGTCGATCTGGGAGTTCGGTTAGCGATTAGAGTGGATAGATGTATTTTCCATTCGAGCATACCGAGATCAAGTCCAGTGGGAAGCAGCTTTGCTGACTGCACTTTGATGCCATGGCATGACTTGATGGGGTGGATGTACAGAGCCGTGATCTCAGTCGGTGGAGGGAGGGGTCCGGCGGCGCTCTTCTTTGCCTGAGCCTTCGTGAAGTACAGATAGGTTAGGATTGGTAAGAAGAACAGGGATAGGATGATGGCCAGCTGCATGCCGTTGGACTGCGCCATGCTAGCGATGTTCAGCAAGGGTGGGTTGCAACGTGCGTCCTTCGATGTAAGCTTCTAGAGCCCAATGGAATGTACCGAGCAGGCGGGAATTCACAGTCTCAATCGATATTGTAGAGTAGTATACTTGCAGACCAGCTATGTATTTGGTGTGCTCGGTTTTTAGCGAGGAATCCGACATTTAAAGCTCCAGACCGGCTGTTGGCGGTCTGTCAAGGTAACGCATAGCTCGGGCGCTGATAGGGCGCGCCCTTCGAGTCAAAATGGCGACTTCGCGGGGAGAGGTTCGTGTGCACGCCCCTAAGAGCCACTAAGCCAGTCATCTCCTCTTGATCAGACCCACATCTAAGACGAGGGTAGCGAGATCTTAACAACAATGCCTGTTTTCAGCCAACATCTCGGTAGAAATATGCCAAAGTTTTGCGAGCAATTGGTTTTTCAAAGCTTAGATGACTATATCTGACCTCTATGCATACTCTTTTGTATGGCTGCAAAGTGACTTTAATGGTGTTGAAGACGATAACTTTGGGGGATGCACAGTAACCTCCCCCGACTTCGCGCTGTAGCGACGCGGAACCGGTGGGGTCGATTGCCGGTTGATCATACACGGGGTCTGGACGTATGAACACGTGCGAGAAATGTTGTTGGGAATGTCAATTGGTGTTACATTATCTAGAGATATTCGAGGTGGTTTTGCCATCTACGGGCTCCGTCTTCGCCTTCAAACTCCGAACCCCTGCCTCGTTACGTCGATTGCTCCAGACGCTGCGTAAGATGAGATGATGAACAATGCAATCATAGAAAATATGTGGTGCTACGACAACACAAAGGGAATCCTGTTTTGAGCAAATCGGAACATGATATGAAAACCGTAAACAACGCTACATTATGGGTATACCTTGCTTCCAAACTCAAAGACGAAAGGAAAGATGAAGAGTACAGCTCCGTTGTGGTGACGTGTGTCTCGCTCAGCTCGGCCCGGCGCGGTGGTAGGCGAGCTTTCGCTGGCGCGAGGTTCGGGATCACTTTCTCAGTGAGGTGCGGGATTGTTTGAGATGGTTGTTTGTGTGGGTGCTAGAGATGCCGCGAGCTCACCCCCAGCTCAGTTCATTATTCCAATTCATGGTGTCCCGTTGGCCACTATGTTGAGATATATTACTTGGCTTCCTTCGCATGATCATCCTGGAGAATCGGTTGCCTTGTGACTCATCCTTGGGAGGAGGGGCAGGTGGCTGCTGATCCGGGTGTAGGCCTCGATGGCTGTTGCCGGAAATGTTCACTAGCTTGGGAACATACTTTCGAGATGTCGACGATGTACTGTTGGAGTGTTGCATGAAGTTGGGCGGGACACTCTGCCTCTGTTGGGGTTGTTGCTGAGGGTAGTGGGCGAAATTGGCGTACTGCGAGGTTGGGACAGAAACAACTTCTTTCGGCTGCGCATAGTTCATATACGAGGTCGGCTGCTGAAAGTTGATTAGGTCGGGTGTTGATACAAAGTCCGTGTTTGGCCAGGTTTGCTGCTGCTGAAAGCTCTGTTGTGGCAGTGGCTGTGTGAAGGATGCCGACATGGTCGCCATACTCGGGTTGTATCCTCCATAAGCCCCCATACTTACATCCGCGGTCAAGTGCGGTTGCGATATATCGGTGCTGACGGGCCATTGGCTCTGTTGAAATGATTGATGATGATGCATGACCTGCGGAGGTTCGACGGGATCCAGGTCCATCATCTGCTGGTCTTGTGAAACGCTATGCGAGCTGTGCAGTCTCGAGTCGGATGCGAAATCGGAGGTTTCCAGCTTGAACTCGACGATTTCGCTGTGGGCAGAGTCGTTGGGCTCTGAGACGTCGGGCGTCATTTCGGGGGCAGACTCGACGACGTCCTTCGGTTCGATTTCGGCCAGGTCGTAGGTATCCTGTACCAACTTCTCAACGTCGAAAGCACTGGTGTGCCACTTGGTTTCAAGCTTGTATCGTAGGCGGTTGCACTTCTTCGATTCCCAAGACAGCTTTGGCCAGTTCTGTTCGTCTCCGTGGCGTTGGGTCAGGAGCGTGTTCCACGCAAGCGCAGCATCCGACTGTTTCAGCAACCCCAGGACAACGTTGGTGAAGTTCCATTTTGCGCCTCCCTTCTCCTCGAAATGTAACGCGATATGCTCGCATCGTTCCTCCCAAGTGGTTAGTAAGGAGGCACAAAAGCCGCAGCCCCAAGCATCCTTGTCGTGCATAACGATCTCGTACTTCTTGACACATGGCGAAGCTTTTCTGCTGGTCGGTTGTCCACTCTCCCTTGGTTGCTTGCAGTGTTCGCAGCCCTGTACATGGTTAGTAAAAGAACATCAAAGTATGACAACATTCTACGTACGTGAAGCTTGGTGTGGTGCTCACGGAAGCGCTTGCCGGCGTGGAAGATCTGCTCGCAGTCGGGGCAGCGCCATGTGAGCCTCTGCTCGTGGAATTCCTCCTCGTGTGACTTCCAGTAGGGCTTCGATTTCAGGGCTTTGTCGCAGAAGGTACAAGCGAAGTTCTTTGGCGCTGGAGTCGACGCGGTGGAGATGGTAGACAAGCGGGAGGAGGCTGTGGACATGCGTGAGGAGGCTGTGCTGTAGTGTGTAAAGGACGAGTCGGTCGACGCAATCGAGGAACGTGGGTCCGACATCATGCTCGGCACTCTGCTGGAAGGCACACTCAGGTACGAGGATGCGCGACTGCCGATTGTCGACGTGGACATCATGGACGACCTGTCCGGCACTGGGCGCATGCCATCTACGTTGGGGTAAGCGGACGCGAAGCCAGGGGCGTGTTGACACGAACCTCCGTTACGCGCCGCCTGCAACAACAGCAGGATCTGTTGATCGTCGAGATGCTTCAGGCCATGGATGTGATCGATGACGGTAGGGTTGAGCGAGCCGTGAGCGGAGACGCGAGGGGACGAGGTCGCGCTTTCGGATACGCTACTCAAGGGCATGGAGCTCTGCAGACTGCGGCGCGGACGCTTGAAGGAATTGCTGGGCTGAGGCGTGCCATATTGGTAGAGCTGAGGGTCTTCGTTCTCCATGTTGTCCAGATTCGTGCGTAGAGGCCAATATCATGCCCGAATCTGGTGCTGGCGAGCCGTCGCAGGGTCGGTGTGATGGTGTCGCAGCGAAAGGGGGGACAGGCGTACGCGCGGTAGAAGCGTTCGAGAAGGTGCGGCGCTTTTGTCGGAATGGTTGGATGGGGACAAGCACGGGACTACGGCCGTCAGCCAGACACTGATCGTCTAATCTCCCGGGCGGAGGACGCGGATGGCTCTTGTTTAGAGGAGGGATCGTTTCAACAAGCCCTGGAAGGGTCCGGATGAAACCACTTGGCGCTGCAGGCATGCAGGCAGTCATCAATCCCGCGCAGAGCTTCGTAAATAGAGTACGCTGGCCCTTCTAGCGAGGCTGTACTGTTCCGTCAACTCTTCAGTTGCTCGAGAACCTCAGCTCTTCTGCTGCGAACCCTCCACACCCATCACGCGCGACGGCGAAGGCGAGCGATGTACCTGAGCGATCGCCAGGACGGCCGCGGTAGCGCCGCTGGGCTTTCGCTTCTCCAAATCCTACCCCTGAGCGAGCATTGTGAAACGACACTAAACTCGGAAGA
Source organism: Phoma sp. RAV-16-625 (assembly GCA_004335185.1). NCBI lineage: Eukaryota > Fungi > Ascomycota > Dothideomycetes > Pleosporales > Didymellaceae > Phoma > Phoma sp. RAV-16-625. The sequence continues at coordinate 51,647 of SAUA01000024.1, forward strand.
GTCACTCTGTTCTTGTCGCCCATCGTGTTGGGCGACTAGATTTATCGTACCACGCTCTCAGCTGCCTCACAGCCTTGCGGGATGCGCATCGACTTGCTTGCTGTTGCGAGGATTTCTGGAGCCTTGCATCGTTCTTCGCGAACTACTGTGCAAGAGCGCCGGATAACCCCACCAATGTGGCGCAGCAGCGACACGCATTTCCGTAATTGGCTAGGACATGCGTGCCCGTAGTGGAAGACGCACACTCAGATGAGGCTCAGACCGGCATGCCAGGAAGCGCCTGGACGTGGACATGAAGTCGGGCTTGTGGCAGAGGTTCCTCGATGCACTTCAGAAGTTTTGAACAGCACATGCCTCTGCTCACGCAAGCCCAAGCTGATCGTCGGCAAATGCCGTACGTGAAGTGACGATACCTCAGTGTTGTCAAGTGAGCAAGCCGTCCCCTGCTCGGGAGTTTCGTCTGTCGTCATACTCGAAGCGGAAAAGACCAACTCAAGAGTCTGCACTCCACATGGGATGAACGTTGCAATCCTTGAGGATCTGCTTCCGGGCCCGCTGCCCTGCACTATCGATAAAAGTCAGGAGAGCGACCTTGGCAGTCGTCTTTGCGTCTTGGGACCTATAGCAGGAGGTAATTGTTGAGCGGTTGCTATTTCAAGAGCAGCACTGAAAAGTGAACAAGCCAGAAACAAAGTGGTTGCCTGACCAAGATTAGAGGCGGACTCATGAAACATCGTTCACTGAACCGATTTAGGACCGAGGTGCACGGAGATTTGCGCTGCGGGCCAGAAACATTCACACGCATCGGTATCCTTAGGAGCCGTACACGCAGCTAGAGAATGATTTGTGTGGTGCTTAAATAGAGTTCTGGATACGGGCATTGTTGAAGGGATGAGACCGCCTTGACGTAGTCTAGTAGATCAAAGTTTTCGCACTCTCTGACACAGTTCTGATAGACCCCTCCTGGGGTCAGAGATACTGACAGTAGCACCTCTCTGGACATGGGTGCGTCTGGTCAGCAAGGCCACGCGGCGTGCCCTCTTGTCTATAGTAGACAAATACAGTCGAACTCGCCGAAGAAACGGTTTTTCTATGTCGATCAGACAGAGACGAAGAGGAAACGTAAAAAAAGCAAGAAGGAAAACCATGGCTCTCAGCGAAGATTGTCAGTGTGCGATTGTTAGTGGTAATAGTCTCTCGAGCGCGGGCATCAAGAGGTTGAAGGCCGTCTATGAACGTATGAGCGATGCAAGGTGTATTTTCGTGGAGTTCGGAGCTTGGAGATACACCTTTCCAGCAGCTACTTGAGCATACGACAAGCAGATTGTGTCGAGTAGCGGTGAAATCATGTACAGGCATGAGGTCAAATGTTGTCCCATTGGTAGAGGAACGACGAGGGACTGCAAATGGGAAGGTGCAGGCGCGCTAACCAAAGCAAGCTACCGCATTCGGCGCGTCGCGTTCACGCACGCGTAGGAACACTTTAACGCATCGATGCTCGAGCTCTGCCCGCCACGAACATTCCCACATCGCACACTTCCCAATTGCCGCTCTGTTTGCTATCTTTACAGCATCTCCATAATTACAGCGAAGCCGTATTTTTTTTGTAGTCAAGTTTCCATCCACCAAATAAGCCCGTACGCGTACAGGTCGCGTCAATCTCGAACTGCTTTCCCACGTTCGATCGTAACGACAACATGGCGACAACATCTTTGAGCTCCAATTCCACGTCCTTCAAACCCCGAACAAAGCTGCTAGCAGCCCTACGAAAATCAGACTCGAGCGACTCCTCAGATAGCAGTGCCGACTCCGCAAGCGATGGATCTGATTCGGAGGATGTGCCTACCACCACCAAATCTCTGTTGGAGCCACGGCCGCAACATGAGGCCCAATCGTCAGATGCAGAAGAAGAGGTGGATGCCGAAAGCGCATACCAGCGCATGAAGAAGCGATTAGCTGCCGAGAAAGAGTCGCAGCAACAACACGCTCAGAAAGACGAACCTGTACTCGTCGCAGCTATCAGTGGTGACGATGAAGAAGAAGAGATTCCAAAACGGAACTCTGTTCGCAAAACCACATTATCGAAGCAGCAGCCTTCAAGCGCACGCACATCCCCAACGCCCAGCGCCCGATCACGCCAATCGTCCCCTGGCCTTTTCGTCTCACCACATCCCTCTCCGGTCAAAAGGCGGTCTCCAATTGGGGTGTCTGCTGATATCGACTCGAAACACTCTACACAAGGCGTCACTGCCACCGACCTGCAGGATCGTGTAAAGCGCATCAGAGCTGAGAGGTTGGCAAAGCAGAGAGAAGAACAAAGCCAACAGACGAAGCCGGCATCCAGGCGCTCAGCAGATCGCGATGCTGGTGGTGACACTGACAGTGAAGCCGACAGGCGGTTGACTCAGCAGTCCAAGCCAACTCGAAGGGCAGGCAAGAAAGCGCTGGAAGCTATGGCTCGCGACCAACAGCGAATCAGTCGTAATATGCAATTGACTCACCAGTCGAAGACGAAAAAGCGATATTCAACGAAGGACTTGTTTACCAAGTTTGGATTCAACGCGCCGGACGACGGGGTAGCCACAGCACCACCTACCCCAGAACCCATGTCAGCGCTTGCATCTTCGGACATCGAAGCTGCTCAGCCAATGCACGACACACCGCCTACGAGTCCACCAAATCAGGACGAAATAACGGAGAAGGCGATGATTGAACATGGCAACACCACGCCAAAGGCAACGGTCGTCGAGCAGGCGGACGATGCTACACCCGTGCCCACAAGAACAGATAAGGGTAAAGGCCGAGCACCAGAGTTCGCGCATCTCCCTACACGGAATTGGGGGGTACAGGCACAGTCGGTGACCGTCCAGCGTGCTCGAGTACAAGCCGTCGCGCCTCTGGACGAGGTCATGGTTGAACTGTCCGACTCTGATGATGGCGCCAAGGCAGCGCCGAAGAGCAAATTTGCAGTCTTTGACCGTATACGGACGAAAGAACAGGATGATGCAAAGTCGTTCGTAACCCTTCGCCATCTCGCACATCTCACGTCTCCAAAGAACACCCGCAAGGGGCCCAAGACGATTAGTCGCAGCGAAATGCACTTCTCTCTTGTTCAAAAGGCCCGTCAACAAGCACAGAGAATGCGTGAAGAGAGGCTGGAAGAGCTCAAGCGTCGCGGCATTCACGTTGAGACTGCAGAAGAGCGGGAGAAGAACCAGATCGAAATCGAAGATATTGTGGCTCAGTTCGAGAAACAGAGGCAGGAAGACCTCCAGCTTGCTAAGCTCGAGAAGAAGGAAGCCAAAGCTAATGGGTTGCCCGTTGACGATTTACCCTCGAGTGATGAGTCAGACGACGACTACGTTGCCAGCGGCGAGGAGAACGTGGTGGAGGACGATGACGACGATCAGCAAGATGAGGAAGCTGAGCTCGATCTCTCTGGCTCTGAAGATGAACCGATGGAAGATGAAGATGCCGAAGATGATGAGGTCTCTGATGACTTGATCGATGGAGCCGCCCTGGAGGAGACACAATCTGAAGTCGAGGGTGCGCCTATGCCTCAAGCTGATGAGTTCGCCGACGAGGATGGTGAACATATCCCTCCTGTGCGAAGGCAGATCATGAAGAGAGCCCGGAGAGTTGTCGATGACGAAGACGAGAGCGACGACGATGCGCCCAAGCCTGGCTCACCCACCCAGAAAGCGACTCAAGACGATACAAAAGCTGCATTTGGCTTTGGCAACTCGGACACGGGTCTCGGGCTCACACAGATGTTCGCAGGGACCATGGCTAATTTGGACGACTCGCAAGCTACCTATCAGGACCCAGAACAAGATTCCTTGGATTTCCTCCGAAGCTTGCCAGACACTCAACCTGGTCCGAACTTCAGCCAGGCGGATGACACACTGGTTCCTAACAGCCAAATGCTTATGTCGCCTCGCAGAGAGTCGCAGACTGGTGCCGAATCCCAGTTCAGCCTGGGTATCAGTCAGCTAGTCGGACCGAGCCCTTCACGCACTCAGTTCTCGGACGCCCCTGAGCCTACCCAAGACGCAGGGTTTTCCTTCTCTCGCTCACCAGCTGGTTTTATGGCCCCGGTGTCTACCACAGACACAGTCATGTTGTCTGTCGCAGAGTCGCCGATCAAGAAGCGAACAGGCAAGCTCCAGCGTGGTCGCCGTGAGGTTGCCGTCGAACAATCCGATGTCGAGGGAGACCTTGTTGACGCCGCGTCTGACTTGAGTGATGTCGATGACATCCAGCGAGCTCCAAAACACAGAGACGCTTTCCGCGCCATGCAAAAGGGTGCAAAGAAGCAGAAAGCCATTGACGAGTTTAACAAGAAGACCAGTTTGGCTAAGAATGTCGTCGAAGAGCAGGCCGACGAATCTGAAGACGAGTACGCAGGTATCGGAGGCATTAGTGACGACGACAGCGGCGAAGAGGACGACGAGTTGAAGAACATGATCGACCACAACGAAGTCAAGGTGGACGAGCGACAAATCGCTGCCTTCTACGCGTAAGTCATTCCCGTTTGTCGAAGTCTTCCAATCACTAACGACCACACAGCGACAAGTCCAAGAAAGATGACGAGAAAAACATCAACCAGCTGTACAAAGACCTCATGAACGGTGGTCTCCGCAAGCGCGCTGGCCGTGATGCCTTCGACATGTCCGACTCAGAAGACGAAGCCGAGATGAAGCAACGCAAGAAGCGCGCCGACTTCGCACGCATGCAAAAAGCCCTCATGAGCGACGAGAACATTGGCAAGATTGCTGAGAACCCAAAACAACAAGCTTTCTTCAAAACGCTCGCCGACTTTGCGGACGATGCAGACTACGACTTCCTCGAAATGGCGGAGCCCAAGAGTATCTACGCTGAGGACTCGCAAAGTCAGGAGCAGTTGGAGCAGAACCAACAAGACGGTGTAGAAGGCGAGACGGTAGTTCCAGACAGCCAGCTCGCAGCCTCTCAGACAGACTCGGCTGTCATGCCTCCCCCCAACTTATTAAAGCGTAAGGCCCCCTCGTCATCCCAGAAGGAAAACCACCCACCGCCCAACCTGCGCCGCGTGGACAACGGCCTGGCACGCCGCCCCATCACGCTCGCCGACGTGCAGAACTCGGTCTCAGAGCTACTCGAAGACTCGCGCATCGTAGTCCCCGACAGCCAATACGCATCCGACTCAGACTCGGAGCTCGAGGTCGTCGACCGCCCGATCCGCAAAGCAGTCGTCGACCGTCTTACGCTCTCCCGGCAGTCTACACTCGAGGAATCGCAGTCCCAGAATAGCGCAGAGGGCCTCGCTTTCCACGCGCCCTCGCGCAGCGCCGCGGGTCCTGGGTTCCGCATCCCCAGTCTGATTCGTCAGGCGACTAGTACACTGTCTGCGTCGTCGGAGAGAAGCGAGAGGCACAGTCAGAGTAGTGAGGCGGCTGTGAGGAGGGGTGGGACGGGGCGCAGCAATATCCATGCTCAGGCTCGAGAGGCGGAGAGGCGGGCGCTATTGGAGAAGAAGGAGATGAAGCGGAAGGAGGTGTTGAAGAGGAAGCTGGACGGGGCACGAAGGAAGGGTGGGATGAGGAGTGTGTTGGGGGACTTGGGGGGTGGATTTGAGTAGGTTGAATACATTCTTTAGCGTGGCGTTTGGGAGTGGGAATGGGGTTGGATATAAACTTCATTGTTCAGATATGTCACATACTATACATATATACATTCATATCACACACTCGCACACTCACACCCTCTCACTAACCCAAATCGCCCCCCGACACCCAGCCCTTATCCCCTCGGTGAGCAGCTCATACGGCCTGGCCTCCTTAGCATCATTTTCAACGGCATGATCCAAATGCTCCAACTCCTCATCCCTGATCCTCCTCAACTGCCCCACCAACGCCTCCAACTCGGGCCCCAGCGTCTCCCCCCTCTCCGCACACTTCCCCGCCCAGTCAAGCAGCACCCGTACCTGCTCATTATAGTGCGTCCCGATCTCCGTCTCCACCGCCTCAGTGCACGCCATTGCCGCCTCGCGGCCCAGCACCGCAGTGCCCCACCCCAGGAAGCTGGCGGCTGCGGTCCACACCGGTGTCATGGCGGTCGGCCGGATGCGGTGCTTGCGGATTACGTCGTTGAAAAAGGCGTAGTGGCCTGCTTCTTGCTCGTACATGTGCTTCATCAACGGACGCAGGTGGGGGTGTGACCGGGTCAGGACGGGGGATTGCGCGGCGTAGATTAGGATTGCGGCCAGTTCGCCGGTTTGGTTCACGCGTAGGGCAGAGGAGAGGAAGGCGCGCTGTTCGACGGAGAGAGGGTGGATTGGTAGAGAGGGTTTTGGGGCGTTGGAGGAGACGGTGGCGTTGTTGGTTGGTGGGGCGAGGTTGGAGGTCGCGGCCGAGTCTGGGGTGGGTGCGTTTGAGGGGGAGTTTGTTGTGCTTTGGTGGCGCCGTGATGATGGTGATGTCGATGTGCATAATGTGCGTGATGTGAGGGTTCTGGGGGCGAGGAAGTCGAGGATTGGTGCTTGGCTGCGCGCCAATGTGTTTGGTGAGAGTAATCTTGGTGGCATGGCGTTGTTCTTCGATATTGATACCAGGCAGGTGAGTGACGAGGAATTGTCAAAGTGTCAAAGTCAACGTGATAATCAAAGTGACAGCTCGCAATGATGCGCTCACGCACGCTAGCGGGACCCACTCACGATTGACGCGCCTGCCAAGGATCTTTAATCCTCGTCTCCCCGACCGCTGAGCTTCAACGTCTTCTCCACGCCCCTGATTCTGACGCCTTTCTGCCTACCACCGTCGTCTTCGCCATCTTCTCCGTACGCAGAACCAGCGGCATCATCTCAACTTCCTCGCAAATTCGACCACATCCTCTCCAACATGTCTGACATCGACGACGAGCTCTTCGCCCTCGCTGGCGGCGATGAGGAGGCAGACGTTGAAGAAGGCGAGGCGTGAGTGACTTCTTTTCCTCTGCCCCCATCATCTGCATCATCTGCATCACCCTGCCATTGCGGACATGGCTCTCAACGACCGCCTGTCTCTCTGCAGGCCCTGGACACCTCCTGAACGACGCTGACCCTGCCCAGCTCGTCGCCAGCAGCATCGTCGCCCAACTCTCTGGGCTCAGACGCCATGGAAGAGTCCGACTCAGACCGCGACGACGAGCCGCCTGCACGGTCGACTGACGTGCCCTATCCCCTCGAGGGCAAGTACATCGATGAGGCCGACAAGCGGAGGATCCTGGGCATGTCGCAGCTCGACCGTGAAGAGATTCTAGGCCAGCGTGCCGAAGAGATGAGCAGAGCAAACTTCACCGCCGAGCTGGCCAGGCGTGCCGCAAATCTCCAAAACGACCGGAAACGAAAGGTCGATTCGGAGGAACCTGACGAGATGCACCGCGAGAGCAGCCGGCCCAAGGTCAAGGCGCGCACAAACGACAAACTGGAGGAGTACAAGCGCAACAGAGAGCAGCGCGGCCAGCAGCGAGAACGCGACAGCGACCGTCGCACCCACCGCCGGCGCTCGAGCTCAGCGAGCCGCGATGGTCCTTCAGATGTCGATGCTGACGGCGAGAGCGACGTCGAGTGGGACGACCGCGCGCCTGTCAAAGCTCGCGAAGAGCTGCCCGCTACCCTCCGGGACTTCGACTCCGTACGCGTCGGTCGCGGCTTCTTCTCAGAAGTCTGCTTTTACCCTGGCTTCGAAGATGCAGTCACTGGCACCTTTGGACGTGTTGGTGTCGGCCAGGACTCGCAGCGCCGGACACAGTACAAGATGGCGCAAATCAAAGGTATGTGTTTTGCAATGTTATCCAGTACACCGCTCACCCACGCTTGCAGGCATCAGCACAGGCAAGCCCTACGTTTTCGAAGGGAAAAATGGGGCGAAGATTGCCACAGATCAATACGTTGTGGCACAGCATGGTTCAACCAAGAAAGACTACCAATTCCAGTTTCTTTCGAACCAGCGCTTTGACGACAGGGACCTAGACATATATACGCAGTCACTTACTGAGACCAACGCAAAAATTCCGTCCAAGTCCTTCCTCGAACGGAAATTCGACGACCTCAAGAGCCTCCAGAACCACCACTGGACCGAGCCGGAGATTAATGCACGCATCGCCAAAGCGAAGAAGTACCAGCACCTTCTACACCGTAATTCCATCGACGCACAGCCACGGATACAGACACAGTCAGAAGTCGCCGCCGTTAAGACCGCGGAGCTCAATCGCATGAACCGTATCAAGGAAGCCGAGCGTGTGCGTAAAGTCCAGCTGGATCAGCAGCGCCAGAAGAAGTTGGAGCAGAAGAAGGAAGCAGCCCGCAAGCGCGCCGAAGAGGAAGCCAGGAAAGCGCAGGAAGAGGCCACACTTAAGAGCGAGACTGATGCTCTTTTCGGCGACGGCGACGTCTCGTCGCGAGCCAGCACACCAAAGCCGCAAGACAAGAAGAAGTCGGAGCGCAAAGGTTTGCCGACGTTCCGGAAACCAAAGACCGACGATGACTTCATTGCGAGCATGGATTTGGATTTCGATATTGCAATCTGAGGGGCTTTGTCGCGCTCCGTTCAAGTCGTTTTCTAGCTCACTTTTGGGCCCTTGATTTGCATACACCTGCGTTCAAAGCGTGTGCAGTACCTCATCCATGCTGTTAAAAAAGATCTGCCATCTGCCATCCACCGTTCACCGTCCATCACGTCGCATATAAAGCTCTACTCGGTGTAGCATGTCTCCATGACCGTTGCATAATCTAGTGTCTTATCAATATACCCATTTTTATTGAGTTGTCGTATTGTTGTATGCTTGTTGTTCTGTATTGTGATAGGTGATGTTGGGTTAAATAGAGTTTCGATCAACGTAACAGGCATCTTCTCTGGATATCGATGTTCCAAGATCTAGAATCGTAAACGACTATTCTGTTACCCAAAACAAACAAAGTTCTTCACAATCAGTCCATGCCCCCCACAGATCTGATTAGGTCCACAGTTGCTTTACCACAAGGGATGGTCGTAAGGTCATCATCTCTCGGCAGTAGAATTACGTTTGGTCTGGATTAAATCATGCTTTTCCCAGAGCAGTCCATGAGAGCAGAAAAAGGCCGGACGATCGAGACTACGGTCTGAGGATCAGTCTTGGCGCTTGCCTGCGGTCAAGCAAAGAGACTGGAATGCAATTCGCAAAGAAGCTTGAGCAGTTCTCACGGTCGATTTGGAGGATGTGAGGTCGAACGAGTTCTGTGCTCCGCTTTACGAGGTAGAAGGGTTAACTTTCTGTTGTTGCCCGAGAATGTCAGGTCTTACGAGTTTTGCTGTTCTTGTCGATCTACCGTTGCCCTGCATATCCACTTCTGACAAGCATAACGGTCCTAAGCACTTTGGAGCGTGAATTGTGGAGACCGTACCGCACCTGGAGGGTTTTGTAAAGTGCTGTCATCCCAATTTCAGGGTCCAAGGTCTGTCTAGACTATGTCTGACCTCTGTCGGCAGTATGTCGGCAGGCGCACACAACCATTTCAGCGCTTAAGTCGTGATTACAACAATTCACAAAACCCCCCTGGCGCGGTACGGGAGTAGTGATATCATAAGTAGGTCCTCCTCAATTAGCCTCTAAACGTTGGCAGAATTGTCGGAAATGGTTGCGTTGTCACCAATTTTCTGGTGTCTCCTCGCGTTGAGATCTGATGGGCAGTTCCAGGCGGGTGGTGCACGTGTGGGTCATGCACTTCTTAGCGCGACACCCCACCTATCATCGAATCACACATCACCACTGCCGTCACCGCATCATTGTATCTCGGCACCTTCCAGCCCCGTAGTTCTTCGTTTCCCCCCTCTTTACCTCGCTGCTTCATACTCGTCTTTTGCGCTATCATTGATACTTTTGAGCGACTAAACTCTGTGTTCAGCCGCACTGCAGGACGCGCAATCATTGATCAAACACGTCGCAACATGCACCTCCAGCAACAACAACTTCCCATTCTCGAGCTGAACCCCGGGTAGCAAGACGAGATCGGCGGCGACGACATAGTCACTCACCAATCTCGCAATGACAATGTCGTTTAGTCGCGAATCCTGGATATGGTATATCTGCGCCCTAGGGATGATTATCGCGCGGCTGTAAGCTTACTACTTCACCTACGCAATCGCGGTAACTGACGATACCCGCAACAGTCTTGCCCGTCGAATCCTTTTCCGCTCGCTGAAAGGCCTTCAAGTTGACGACTGGATCATGGGTCTCTTCGTGACCGTCTCCTTCACTACTCTGTTAGTAGTGTCCAACCGATGGCTGAAGGCTGGATCGAATCTTGAACCTCCCGACTTCGACTTCGGTGCGCTCGCCGCTGACCAGTTGTCACAACGCACATATGGCAGCAAGATGATGATAGTCGCGGAACAGGTGCAGATATCTGTGATCTGGTCATGTAAGGCTTGTTTGCTCATCATGTACTACCGCCTCACTCGCACGGCCTTGCGCGGCGAGAATATCGCTATCAGAGTCCTGTCCGTCTACGTGGCACTTGGATATGTGGTCATGCAGATACTGTACTTCGCTGTGTGGTGTCGTCCGTTTGTGCAGTACTACGATGTGCCGACCCACTCTCCGCAGTGTAATACCCTTGTACATCACCGCATTACCAAGGCCGTCTTTAATATATCGTCCGATCTCGTCATGCTGTGCATCGCACTTCAGATGCTTATCCGCTCAACCTTGCCATTGAAGAAAAAGCTTGTCTTATGCGGCATCTTCTCCCTCGGCATCTTCGTCATTGCGGCCGCTGCACTAAACAGCTACTATTCATTCAGCCGTCCCTACGGAAGCACATGGATGTTCTGGTACGTCCGCGAGTCATCAATGGCGATCATCGTTGCCAACATTCCATTCACCTGGACCATCCTACGCGAGCTGTTTGAGGTCGGCGACTTCAACGATAGTGCTCAGCCATGGACCTTCCATCCTCATGCACAACCAGCGAGCGTTGCAACACATTCAAAGAACCGAACGATGTCATCTCGCCCTGGGACGCGTGAACCGCCTATCAATAGCCGTGGAAGCAAAAGCACGCTATCGACGACGCTGGTGGGCTCGATGTCTCCTGGAAACGAGCATGGCTCACCGCCTGTGAGGAAATCGACACTGGAGGATATCGACGTCGAGGCACAAGCAGTGCGGTTCCAAGACTTTACTTGTTCACCACCGCGCTCAATCGATGTTGAATCTGGGAATGCCTTCAGTAGGCCGTAGAGAAAACCATATCAGCGTTAATATTCATCCTTGCAGGGAAGCAGTAGTCCTAACTCCAGAGAATGTCCCAGTGCTACATACAGAGTCATGAAACCTCGCAAATGCTCGCACATCCTGAGACTCTTCTGCAGGTCATCAGACAGCTAGAGCATTCCAGGTGCCCTCGAGGTCCTTACTTTCCATAGCATTCACGCCTCGATACCGACATCTGCCACAAACAACAACGCACTGCTAGGAAAAGCACGTCCTAGTCACTCTGTAAACAGCTACAGGTTGAGCTCAAAAGCTGTGTGTACACTCTTGAGAACAAGAGTTGCGTAGTGCACAGACACGGCGTCCGCGGCTCTCTTTTTTCACAAGCGCTGGCAAATACGAGCCATTTGCTCCCTATTCACCTTCCTGTTTAGGCAAGGACGAGAAAGGATAATTAGATGCAAACCAATCAGACTGCGGAGCGCCTCCTCGGTAGCCTTCGGATGGTTTCACCATCCCATATTCTGGGTATTAGAGAGGAAAGGTCAAGATTTATCTAGATTTCGTAGCTTTGGCTTGTGACAGTTGGGTAAAGTGTAAAGCAGACAGGCTCCAAAGCTGCTACCGCTCCTGTAATAGCTGCCCTAACCCCTCCGTAGCTACGAATATAGCTATACACATTCTGCCATGTTCGAGAGATTCTGCCTACTTGCCAGTTCAAAGCGAGGCAGCCATGCAATCATCTGCTAGATTCAAGTCAGCCTTTACACGTACGTGCACACTGCGCCTCCACAATCCCTCTGTCTCACTTGCCTACGACACAATCATGATCCAGAATCCGAGCTGTAGCAAGTGTCTGCAGACTGCTTGTATGCAAGCAAACCTATGTCGGGGTTTGATTTAGTGGTACTAGCTTGATCCTAGATGCTGGCTTTCATATCGTTGATTCTAACTCAGGAAGCATGCAGTCTATACCAAACGCAAAGAGAACGTGATATAAGTACAAGAACAAGCTTATCTTCTAGTTACGCAGGGTAATGTGTATTGTATTCATGGGAATGGTATGGTAGTGGGCGGAGGGGCGCAATGTTATTACTGAAACTATGAGCACGAGCAGATGGCATACCCTCGCGCTTCTCAAACGACGACGGCCCTATTCAACTTCAGCAAGCTCAGTTCGAGGCTCTCGTAACTCTGTCGCCGCATTGCGTTCTCCCCTTAGCTTGTCAACATTTCTTTGTACCTAGTCACCAGTCTGGCCGAGGTCCACGTCGAGCGGCCTGGTGTCGTAGACACCGCCTGAATCCTGGCTGGGCTCTTTCTGTATCTGTAGAACTACAGAAGTGCTGGTGACCACCATTGAGATAACCTCGCGGACAGACTGGGCGTTATTGAGATGCCGCCCTACCTTCGCACCCTGCGACACATGGCGGCCCAGGACTCCTTGTCAGCAACCTTTTCCTGCGTCTTGCGAGCCCCCTTTGTTTGGTCGGTCATCTGTTCTTCCGTATAGTTATAGCTATGACAGTCCTTGCGTAGGTGTTTGCTCGACAGATTTTCTCGAAGGATCAGAGTCTTTCCTCGCTGCCTGTCACGCGAGTCCCATCGATCAATCGCAAAAGTAGGACTCCGTGGAGTAGTTTGTTGTCGCGGTAGGAAAGATGACGAAAATCTGCGATGCTCCTTAAGGTGTCTGAATCTATCATGTTAATGGCATCGACTCTAGCTTGTCATTCCGACATACACACTTGGCACCGATCTGGCTGTAGGGGGATTTTGACTTTCTGTGCATCTTTTGGTCTTCAGTTTACTCGCATAATGTTTCTGAATCTAAGCTCGTACAGAAACGCAAGACGTTCCTCTCGCGCATGCCGAAATCGTGGTCTGCCCGTTGGTCTTGTTGATGAAGGTAGATTTATGCCTGTCCGTCACGCCAACGATGAGTACATCTTCTTCCTGCGCCACTACCGAAATCTTGAGCTCTTGTTGTGGATGTTTTGGTTGCTTGATATGGACCGATCGTAAAAGTCAAAAGCTTGAGCTTTACTGTCGACACTCATTCGTTCCTACGCACCAGGCTGTACATCAGCATCCGCGAATCAAGCGTCTCCTCAGTCCTCCATCGAGCCAAGAGTCTGACAGCGGGCCCATTGGATGGCCAAGCCTCCTTTGTCGTGTGCGGGCGATCTGATGAAGCTTGTTCAAGTATTTTATAGGATAAAAAATCGAGAGAATTGGTCGCAGGACATCTGACACTTGGAAACGCCCATTTTCGGGTACGACGTGCCTAAAAGGGGAGGTGACATCGCGAACAGCTATGTCTTTAGCGCGAATCTTTGCAATAGAATGAACAGTAGAAGCGTGAGTAAGAAGCTTCCATGTTCCGTCGCACCGATCGAAGGAGTTCTGGAGGTTCACATAATGAGCCTCAGGGAGTCTCGCGGTACAAAGGAAGTCGTGCCCAGAACCAGGAGCAATCGCGGTGGCAAAGGTAGCTTGACGGCGCTTATGGTGTAATGACGACGCGGGCGGCGCTAGCCTATCTAAGTGGGGGTCTGGGCTTTCTGGGAAAGTAGATTGTTGGGGATTGATACGACTACCAGAGATCGAAGCTCCTAATCTCGAATTCCCCCGGCAATGCCGAGTCGCACCCATCGTGTGTGAAGGTCGAGGTCAACAAGGTGTGTCTCTTCACCAAAGCAGGCAGACCCGTGCCTAATTAAGCAATTACACGTATGCGCGCCTCAGGGTCTACCAGCAGCCATCGATGCTGCGACAAGTGCAGGCTGCGCGTGTGCCTGGGCAACCCCGCACATAAGCTCCGTGTAAGCTCTCTTCGATGCGTCGAAGCATCCCTTAGCGGGCTCTTAGTAGAGATAAGCAGCCCGTTTCCTGGCTAGCGCGTCTGTAGCGTGCCTTAGCGCTTAGCGTGGCTGAGTGGTCCAGAGATAACGTGTCGGGCTTTGAGCGATTTTCGGGAGTTGCGCGTGACAATCGGTCCTCCAAGTCTACCCTGGTGAAAGCGTTTCAAGTCGAAGAAAGGACGGTCTGTGGTGAAGAGACGCCAGAAAACAATACCGTGAGCCAGACACCCAATGACCCTAGGCATGGACATCTTCACGTCCGCTCACTAAGGCCCCGGATCCGTCTCCGCGTCAGTCTGCACGTTGTGTTGCATGGAATCACGGCTCAGGACCCTAGATTTGCAAGGGTGCCGTCATACGGGGGTCTGTAGATCTTACTAGAGTATGCTATGCCAAATATGTGCTGAACGCCGTGCCAGGTCTGGTAGGTGTAGTGGTTTGCGGGCGAAGATAGGCTGAGGCCTTGTACCCGGATGCAGCCACCAGATGGCCGCTACTGAATGTTTAGCCGCGTGCTCACCCCCTCAAGCCCCAGTCCCTTGTCGCGTGCCGACGTGTATATTACGGCGTCTCGCACACTCCTCGCTCCTTTCACTCGTGTCTTCCACTTTGACCTCCTTCTTTGGTCTCTGCACGACGTCTCGAACGTTCGCGACTACTGACGCATCCACTCCTGCTCGAGTCTAATCTGAGTGTCACAAGGTCACGTTCTTGCCACCATGAGTCTCGCGCACGACACTGCCGGGATGGAAAAGAATCACCATGGCGTCGCGCCTACATCGCAGTACTCTCTGGGGGAGCACACCAAAGAACGTCAGCTCAGTACCGATGGCGACGATGTTGCCATTGTCGTTACTGGGCAGAACGAGCTGAAGCGTGACCTGAAGGGTCGTCATATGCAGATGATTGCCATGTCAGTCTCGCCGGATACTCCCTGATGAAATGCACTAGGACTGACATGCCTTACAGTGGTGGTGCCATTGGCTCTGGTCTGTTCATTGGTTCCGCCAGTTCCTTCACAAGTGGCGGACCTGCCGCCGTCCTGATCGGTTTTACCGCCATCGGTGTCATGATCTACTTGATGATGCAGGCATTGGCTGAACTTGCAGTCATGTACCCAATCAACGGAGCCTTCACCATGTACATTGTTCGATTCGTTGATCCATCCTGGGGCTTTGCCTGTGGGTGGCAGTACGCCATCAGCTGGCTCACTGTCCTGCCTTTCGAAATCTCCGCTGCCTGCAACATTATCCACTTCTGGCCAGGTTCGGAAGGCATTAGTAACGCTGCGTGGATCACTCCACTTCTCCTGGCTTTGGTTGGCATTCAGTTCTTCGGTGTTAAAGGTTATGGCGAGGTAAGTGCACTGCTCTGTAACGTGCCCCGCTATGAGACAACTGGACTAACATTACTTGACAGGTCGAATATGTGCTATCCATCATAAAGATCTTGGCTTGCGTAGGATTTATGATTCTAGGCATCATCATTGACACCGGAGGTGTGCCGTCCGACACAAGAGGTTACATCGGCAACAAGTACTAGTATGTCCTGCCTGCTCCGATCGCAGAGCTGTTCACTGACTGTCTCTAGCAATATCCCTGGCTTGACCAAAGCAGGCTTCCTCAACGGCTTCCATGGTTTCTGCGGCGTTTTTGTAAATGCGGCATTCGCATACACTGGCACCGAGCTTACTGGCTTGGCGGCAGCTGAGACGGCCAACCCAAGGAAGGAGATCCCCAAGGCCGCGAAGCAAGTCATCTACCGTATTATGATCTTCTACGTTGTGAACCTTGCTCTGGTCGGCCTCGTTGTGCCCGTCGACAACGAAGCACTGAACGGCAGTGCTGGTTCCAGCTCCCTTCATTCACCTTTCGTTATCGCCATCCAGCTCGCTGGAATCAAGGTCCTCCCATCAATCTTCAATGCCGTCATCCTCATCGCAGTCATGAGTGTCGCCAATGCTTGCACCTTTGGCTCCACACGCACCATGCAGGCTCTTGCGGCGAACGGTTAGTGTCCTGCCCCATACCATACGAGTCGTTTGCTGATCATACTATCAATCTAGGTATGGGTCCGCAATTCACCGCCTATGTCGATAAGCAGGGTCGCCCAGTCAACGTTGTGATTATTCAGCTTCTGTTCGGACTGCTGGCATACATCAACCTCGCTCCCAACGGCGGAGATATCTTCACCTGGTTGCTGTCTCTGTCCGGCATCACTGTGTTGTTTGTCTTCGGCAGTATCGCTATCGCACATATTCGTTTCCGTAGCGCTTGGTGAGTTCCATGCTCCAGCATGCAAAGTCCGCCTCGGCACTAACATAATCTTAGGGCAGCAAATGGCCACACTCTCGACGAACTCCCATACAGAGCCTCATTCGGCGTGTATGGTTCCTGGGTTTGCTTCGCCATCAACGCCCTCGCGCTCATCGCCCAATTCTACGTCGCACTTTACCCAGTCGGCGGAACACCTCTTCAGGTCGAGGCATTTTTCGAATCCTACATGGCGGCACCTTTCCTCGTTGTCTTGTACCTGGGATGGAAGGTTTACAGCTGGTTCAAGATCCCTTCGCACCGCCCATTGTGGATTGCAACCAAGGACATCGACATCTACACTGGCATGAGGCAGGAACAGAGGGACTTGATCAGCGGCGTGGGTGTGACTGAAGACCAGAGGCGCTCAAGTATTCAGGAGATGCATGGCGAGAAGGAGAAGAAGGGCGTTAAGGGCTATGTTATGGCGGCTTATCACACAGTATTCTAGTGTTGGACTGGCTTAGCTGATAACCACATCCACAAAGGCGAAGAGTTCTCGAGGGAACAGGTAGACAGACGGATATAAACGTGCTTGTACCATATTCAATCATTATTGGAAGACTGAGGATGGTGCTTGCTCAGTCAACTTTGATGCTTGCTTTTTGTTTCCATACTGATCACTACTGCGCTGCTCCCTCGTCACGCAGAGCCGAGCCCAACTGCACATATTCTGCCCTCTGTTGTGCCAAAAGCATAAACGATCGCTACATGCTTGTCTCCTGCATCTTTAGACCATTCATCCCATCACGACCGGTACCACGAGCGCAAGATAACGAATGAAACCGTATTGATAACTCCTTGTTAGCAGCTCCATCCCAGACGGACCGAACCGGTACTCCTAACCACACTCTTATAGGCCGATAAGACATCCACTCAGCCCAAGAGATACCAGACACTATGGCATTCCTTATACTGTTTTTGCCAAGCATCCCCAGATGAGCCAAAACTCCTGTAATAAAGATCACAGACCACGGCTTTTTCCCTCCAACCTCTCACTTTTCATGCACCCGCGTACCTCTGTCTTCATAGTTCATAGAACGCGAGCTCGACCACATGTGCCTTTTGTGGGGTTCGATGAAGTTCTCTTGGTATTCGTGGAAGTCGTGCCAGTAAGGCAATTTTAGTGGAGAAACACGTGAAACCGCGCCCGGGATGCACCCACTCATCTACACATACGAATCCTAACCACGCTTGTCGCGATGCTGAGACTGAAACGCGACAGTAGTCAGTAGCTAGTGCCGCAGTAGGGCAATGAGCCACAGCGCAATACGAAGTGTGGAGTAGGGAAAGTCACGCAATACAATGCGACCGCGCCTGCAAATCGCATTACCACACCTGTCGCCCGCAACACGGCAGTCAGTGAAGATCTCAATGCACACTCCGATGCGAATGCCAGCCTTTCCGAATGCGAAAGATGGGATCCAAAACGCCTCCTCGGCAGGGCATATCCGTTTCGGCACCTGTCACCACGACTGAAACATGTCATGGCGTGCGAAACGTACCAGCCCCAGTATACCTGCTTCACCTGAAAAGAAGAGATATTATGGGCGCGACGTCTT
Source organism: Phoma sp. RAV-16-625 (assembly GCA_004335185.1). Lineage (NCBI taxonomy): Eukaryota > Fungi > Ascomycota > Dothideomycetes > Pleosporales > Didymellaceae > Phoma > Phoma sp. RAV-16-625. Next base: position 69,596 of record SAUA01000024.1, read on the forward strand.
TTCTTTCTTTTTGTTTGTTTCTTCCTCGAAGATTTGACTTCCCAGCATCATCGACCATCATGATATACGACAAGCTCGAAAAACAACACGATACTGCATCCTCAATCACAGACGAGGACTACCTTTCTCTGACAGAGGATGGTGATGCCGAGAAGAGCTGGGAAACCACACACAGAAAGACAGGACTGCGAAGGAGGAGAAACGCATGGATCAAAACAGCGTCGAGATACGGCTGGCTAGCCCATCTGGTTCTTGTGCTTGTTAACATATCAGTGTCGTTCTTACTGCTGCACGACTTTCAGCAGGAGAATTCGTCGAGTACAATGCAAGTGGGGAGCGACTTTACTGGAACGGGACCTGATTGTGAGTTCTGCTTGCCGCCTTATCCTCGATATCTGTTGACATCTCACAAAGTCCCGACGAAGATTGTCAAATTCAACGCGGATGAATCATTCGTCCCGAAGAATACCTCGGAATTCTTCTCTCCTGAAGTGACTACACGATGGAATACCATGATGCCAGGTATGATTGATCGTCATCTCGTGCTCAACACGCGCTGACACTTGTGCGCAGCCAACGCAGGCTGGGACACTATAACAACGGACACCTTCTTCACAACAACTATGACGCATCAGCTTCACTGCGTCGTAAGTCACCATTTCCTGCTCCCCTTCTCGTCCCTCCCCGGGCCCCTCATGACCCGCAGCATAACTCCCACTAACACCACCAAAGTTTATGATGACCCGCATATACTCCAACCTCCTCAACAGCAAACTCGATTCCCTCCCTGAGGACTACAACAGCCACTACCTCCACTGTGTCGACTATCTGCGGCAAGGGATTATGTGTTCAGCGGATCTGACAATGGAGCCGCACGGGCCGGAAGATGCGGACGATAACGGGCCGTTAGATGGGAGTTGGAACGGACATCATGGTAAGATACTAAATCTCGAATGCAATGCGACCCTGAACGCAAGCTCATTTCCAATTGACTGGCATGAACTCCCGCTAATGCTCGGAGTAGTATGTAAGGATTATGGACATGTTATTCCGTATTTGGAAGGTAAGTGGATGAATGAACCCGATATCATGTTATGTACTGACTATGGCAGAACAAATATTCAAGGGGGTCAGACAGGTGTTGCCGATTGACGATTAAGACTTTAGATCAATTGAACCGATTTCAACCTTTGATATATATAGTTCATCGTGCCAAAAAACATGGCCTCGCAGCTCCCATCTGTCAACTGCACGTTACCAGCAAACCCTCCTCCCTGAGGTTTCGCAAGCACGGGTTCTCTTTCGTCTCTCCTAGGTTTCCTCTCCCCCAGCTGGCAGAAAACAGGTTATAATAAACATCATTACCCTCTACCTTCACATACGACCATAGGACGTTGAAAACAAGGCTTCCCGTTCGCTCAGCCCTATTTAAGCAACGTACCGGCGGATTAGTAGTTAGGTGGGTGACCACTAGCGAATACCTGCTGTTGTATGTTTTTTGCTATTCTTCTATTTGTTAGCGTTCTCCAATGCTTACGACTGCGAAGTTGTAGAAGAGCTGATTGTACCTAACTTGTTCGAGCTTCCATCGTTGTGGGATGATGCTCTTGCACAATCAAACCAACAGGTCAATGTTCCAATAGATCTTAAAACAGCAAGATATGCTTGTCGCAAGGTAATTGCAAAATTGATATTGTGCCCTTCGATCTTTCTTATTGTGCGTCCAAGGATCTGCAGAGGTCTGACCCTACACACAACACTGCGGCGCATCGATTAGGAAATGAATCCATACCTGGTAATGCTCATCTTTGCCCCTCAGACACTATAATCGAGCTTCTTGGAGGATCTTTATGACTAAGGTAGTATTAGCGAACAATTCCTTAATAAGAAAAGACATCATTTCTAACTTATCTAGGTAGTTGTTGGTCTGGAGGCTGGATGTAACGAAGTTTATAAGAAGTTAACTCGAATTTAAGTTTGCTAAGTTCTGCTAGAATTGTGACGGTAAGTTATGCCGCTTTGAATAGCTTTGGGCTTGCGTCCAACATGTCTAATTACGATCTAGAATGTAACCTCGAGCGCTTCGCACTTAACAAACGTAGGTACGTGACGTGGCGTCTGACAAGAAGATTCAATGTTGTGTTTGTTGTCGTTGATGCAAGCTGAGCGAATTGAGGTGAGATAGCGTTCAGTGAAGGCAATATGTTTCCCTTTCCAAGTTCCCACGCGTGATTCCTGGCTGTTGCTGTGACTGGTTCTTAGCTCCGTCACCTGGCATTGCTATCGAGCAGATGTCAGGTAGGTCGAAGCCCAAAAAAACCTTTCAAATTCAGTTGTGAAAGGTCGGCTTTAGGATCATTGTATAGACCCCATTTCTCGCAGAGGTGGCGCAACATAGAGAAATGCTGCTTGATCTTGAAAAGGCTATCTGACGGCGGGCTCAAATGGACTCTCAACAGCGCCACTAAGCTCTCTGCATCTCCAAGGTCTCCGAGAATGTGAACCAGCAAGTCCCTTTTCTAATGTACGTGTGATCACCAGACCATAATCAAACCTACCATACTCGGGGTGTGGTGACCAGCCATAAACCAGCGTGAACAGTCTGTCTTTCTAGCAACGCTCTTTCTATGGGTCTCACTGAGTGTTTGACCCGTTCTATGCGCATTTTCGTACCACAACCTCTCGAAGTTGTCCTCTGTGACCTCCGAACGAGGCGGAATAGCCTACGGGAATAAGTCACAGCGACAGAAACACAAACAGCCAATAACAACTTCCCATCACACCATTCCCATTTAGTGGTAGAGCCGTTGCATCGCAACAATCGAAGTCCTATAGTCAACCCATATTGGAACCCATGCTAGAGGATCCAACCAGCGGCTGGGTCAACGCATATGATAGTCTACTCCCGCATTCTCAAGCGGTAAACAAGCAAGCTCAGTAGGTGTACTCTAATAATAACGTCATGTCCAGGAGGCTCGGTCGGGGTATCATCTAAACAGCTACTGCACCCTACACCCTTTCAATGCGACAAACGATGTGCAGAAGATGCTTGTATATGTGCGGCTCGCTCCGCATCCAATACCTTGTGCTAGTACAGATACACGTTCATCTTCTCCGCCCGCTGCCCGACGTAGGCCGCCAACAGCGCTGTTATGGTCAACACTGCCGGCGTCGCCAACGTCTGCAAAGACACCAACTTGATACAGTCTCCCATGGATATTCCTCCTGCTTTCCGACTTGGCTCATTGACCTTCCCGCCGTCCCGGACTGGGCGGCCATGGAAGCTTCGCAGGGCTGGCTCGGCAGTATCCGTCACGCCGTGCTTAAGGCTCGCATCGGGCAGAGCGTCCGACACGTCCGCCGAAGGAGCAGTGGCCTGTGGGATCTCGGCTACGAGCACGCGATACGTCACGAAAATAACAGGAAGAGCGCAGCTCAGGAGCACGACCAGGCCGCCTATCCATACTTGTCCGGCATCCGAACGCGCTCGGAGCCGAAGCATCTTCCCGCCTGCTCGCCCTATCAGGCTTTTGCGATCGCCGTAGCTCTCGCCAGAGAGCGTGCGCGCTAACAGCCCAAATAACGTGACAGACAAGACGTTGAACACGGCGTAGAGGTCCTTGGCCCGCCGGTGCCCTATGCGTGAGACAAAGGTCCTTTTCCCACCGTCGATGTCGGTGCCAATGTCGTGTATGTGCATGACGAAGATCCTCGCTTGTTCGTAGAAGTACAACGCGCCCAAGAGGAGCCAGAGCGACTTGTCCAGCGTAAAGCCTGAGGGAGTGGGCAAGCTGGACGTGAAGAGGTCGGACCACGCGACCGGGCGGCCTGTTGAGGCTGTATAGTGGCCGACAAGGCCGAAGAGGACTGCAACGGGCGAGAGGAACAGCGCAGAGACGAGTTCGCCGAAGCCGTTGTAGTGCAAGCGCAGCGGAGGCCCTACGTACGAGTGCGAGAGGATCGTGCATATGATGCCAAGGTGGAGCGCCAAACCGCGGAAGGGTGTTCTTGCTCCGTTTCCCAACGATGCGTCAGAGAGGGCGGGGTCGGCTGCCCGCGAGAAGATGATGAGAGCTACCAGCGCAATCTGCACGACCGCACAACATGCGAGCGCCGTCCACGGTGGGAACGTCCCATCATGAATAATCCTCGTGGTATTTCCATAAAGCTTCGGTCTCACCTGCTTCGCAGCTACCTCGAAGTCCTGCCCTCCCGCCTCTTCTTTGGCCTTCTTAGCAAGCGCCTCCCGCAGGTTGACGTCCTGCCTGATACTCTCCTGTTGGCCTGGCGTATCGAGGGCATAGTCGAACCATTCGTTCCCGTAGTTGATAGCGACGTTGGTCCCCCACGTTACCAACATGCACTGTAGAGTCGCCCATCCGTTCAAGCCGCTGAAGATGCTGTTGCTCGAAGATGTCGAGGAGGGGAACATCTGCGAGGCGAGCACACAGCCAAGGAGGGTGGAGAGGGGCACTTGGCACGCGAGCGGTATTCTCCCGAGAGCGATCAAGGCTCGGATCGACCCGACCAAGTCAAGATCTTGCGGATCGTGCATTGCGAAGGTTCCACTGGCTCGATCGACCTCTGCTTGATTGGATATCGAGAGGCCTCGAGTATACAAAAGATGGAGGAAAGATTTGATGTTGCAAGAACACAATTTGGCGATTTATTGGCGTTGCGAAGCAGGCTACGTCATTGGCTTGTCTACGTGCCTGGCACTCGCGTCTAGGCACGCTATGACACCCGTCTCATATACGTAACGTCCTTGCAGCAATCTTCGGGAACTATACTGGAAACAGCCACATGGCGTCTTAACGGATTTCCAAGAAGGACAGCTACAAAATCTGCGAGTGTCAAACGGCAGACATCAATAGGAGCATCTGCAGCAACTCAAGATCATGCATGGCCGCTGCGAAATGAATGGGACACAATTCGAGCTGGTTCGTCTGAACAGCTGGATCCGCACCGAACTTCAATCAACAAACGCACCGTGCCCTTATTTTCTTGCAGTATTGAGGTCCGGAGGATCAGATCGCTGTCTTTCTTGGTCAGATCGCAGCCAGACTCTAACATTCGTCGAGTGAGGTGTACCTCCGATGCCTCCACTGCGACGTGTAACGGTAAATCGAGGGAAGACGTGTAGATTTGCCATTTCACGCCATTGTCAAGCAACTTTTCGACAGTCCAGATCTCTAAGATACGAAGAAGCATCCATACCTCACTCGTCGGTTATGCTACCAACCGCGCCGTAGGTGAGTAGCAGATGGATGCAGTGGATGCACCCAGCTATCACCGCTCGCATCAAGGCAGGTTTACCTTCCCGGCATCGAATGTTGACATCCGCTGAAGTGTGTTTGCAAAGGTATAGCAGAGCTTTGTATTTGCGATGTTTTGTGACAAAGTGAACAGCAGGTCCGCCTTCGCCATCGACAACATCGACTTTAGCTCCACGTTTGTACAGCATGGTCATCATCTTCAGGTGGTCTTCGAATGTTGCTCGAAAGAGTGGCGGCGATCCGGTCGAAGAGTCCCCTCATTCAGCACCGTGAGTGATCAGAAGAGCTGCAATATCCACCCGGATTATAGCTCCAACTGCGTTGCAAGACAGAGTACGGACCCAGATGATCGATTCTCCGCTGTCCAATCGGTATATCCATAGACCTGCAGCTTGTCGAGCGCCCACGGCAGGTCGAAGCAGCATGCTAGGAAGAGGGGTGTCAGTACAGCGCTGGTAGTGGCGCTGAGCCGCTGATGCCGAGTTTGGTCGTAGCCAACGACTCCATGATACTGTGGCATAATTCAGGTATCTGAGACCCAATTTTCAGGCGCCCCATGGAGATCTCTATCTCTAAATACGAAAGGCTCGCGAAGTAATTTTTTTGTTATCAGAGGATCAAAACATCGCAACTGCTGACAATGGAACGATCAGAAAAGCATGGCATACGACTTCACCTTCTCTGTCGATCGTGTTTTGCTCTGAATAGCAAATTCAGATTCTTGTGGTTATGATCACAAGCAAGTCTTGAGAAGTAAGGACTGACACAGGATGGAAGAGTATCCGGAGAATTATTCCAAATTCATTCGGATGGACAGTTGTAAGAGTCTGGGACAGGGCTTGACAGATTGGCAAGAGTCTATTAGGAATTGCATTCAGGCTGCGTAACACGCGTACCATCACGGTCAAGCCTGATAACAAAGAAGACCAAAAGTACTTCGACTGGAATGATCATCGCTCATGTACATATCTCAGGTCGTACCTCTTTGCATCAAATCAGTCATACCTTAGTGTCACTACATGTTCACTTCTTCCTTCTCTGAAAATCAAAAGTGAAAATATATATTTCAACTGTTGCAATTCTTTCGGAAGGTACATATCAAGATGTTCAGCTCACGCATGACTTCTCGTGGCTCGAGGCCCAATTTGGGGCTATCCATAGTTCAAATACTGGCCATGTGGTGATTGGAAGTCTGGGTATTACTGATCGATAGGATACAACAAAGACCAGAAAAGAGCGGTTGTTACGTGATGTCACACTCTCGCTCCTTCACTAAATAAGTATAGAGAATCTTCGTCATTAGAGACGCCACTTCACATCTGACTTTTAAGGACTATGTGCAAGCTTGAGGCATGATCTCTACATCTTCTTTATCTCTTTTTGCACGCACCTTCGTGACTAAAGACCATGCTGTAGAGTGTTTCTCACAACGATATTAAGACGCATATCCAACGTCACAACTCCAGAGTGGTAGCTCGTCTTCTCCTCTCTCAGCATCCATATCTGGTTCTTCCGTTTGTTCACACCAGTAAGCAGTCGTAATTTTGCCTGTTACTGCTGCCATCAACGCCATAACGATAATCGCAACGACACTCCATTGTCCAACTGAACTGAAAGATTCAGACTGAGGCAAACCCCCGTGGCTCGGCTGTACTCTAAGCCATGCCACATAGCCAATGTATGCCGCAACGCTAACGAATCGCACAAGTGAGCGCCCGTACGCGGCTATTTGATGACTTTTACACCATTCAGAATTCTCTACTAGCATGACAGCAGAGGCGATCAACAGATAAACAAATCAATACGCTATTCCTAAGGTCCGGGAGCCCTGACTCTTGTTCAATTCCAGTATGTTCGCATGATATACTCCAATGTCATTAGTCACCCGGCCAATGTACGCATCACTTTCGAAACAAGTGTATATGCATGATTGAGTAGACGAGCTGGATACCGGTAGACCTCTGATGATTTCGCTAAAGCTCTGCTGCCAGTCTGCATCAATGGTACTGCGTTGTAACTGCGACCCGGCAGCGATTCTTCGATACCGGCCGAGCAGATCTGGTAGTGTCTGTGGTTGTCCGATATGATCAAATTGTAGACCATGTGACCGATCGCCAGCATCAGAGTCCACATAACAAGGATTGGTTTAGCTGACGCGTGTTGGAAGGTTCTCGACCATGTCGCCATGGGTAGCACAGCGAGTAGCCCAGCACCCACGATAGTACAGGCTTCCGTCGAATCTGGATCGTATACACCCGTACCTGAAGTACTGCCTCGTCTACGTCGCCTAGGTCCCATGTGCGACAGGAGGACCGTGCAGATTCGCTGGGAAACCGATTGTAGACAGCGAACAAAACAACCAGGTGTATAGTGGCAACGCCCGAGTATGTCAGTGCATATGCTGCAGTCCCCGCTGCAAGCCATTCTTGGTGACGAAGAGTTACAGTTACAATCAGTAGCGCGTAGTATGTCCACTGCAGTGTAGTTCCATATTGGCCAGATGCTGGGAATGCACAAGCCACCTCCTTGGCCCTGAACATCGGGGTTTCATATTGTCCTAGCTCTTGACTCTGGGAGTGGGTGGGTTTATAAATGTAGAGGACGGCTAAGATACTGAATCCCAGAAGGCTCAAAAACGCAATGAAATATGTTGCGTATCCTAGCATCCTTACTGCTTTGCGCAGCTTTGGCGACAAAGGTCTCGTATTCTTAGATCTCTTGATTCTTGCGTAGAAAGATGCCATTGTGCGTCGGGAAAGTGTGGGTTCACAGCCTGAAACCTGGCAGGAGCGATTATGAAGTACGTCTTACTACCCGGCCGACAACCGCCTGATGCTGGTATTTTCGTCCTCTCAGGTTGGATTGGATTGTGTCCTGTCTTCTGATTGGCTGCCATGCACATATCGCCACCTTTAAGATAGCCCGCAGCAGCTGACAACATTTTTGCTCGTGCCTCTGACGAGGCTGAAGCAACGAGGCTGAGCATGAGTACCCATGATGCGTGCTCATCTCGTTCTCGGACGCTCTGCAATTGGTTGAGCCAATCATCGGCTCTGAGACTTAGAGTTGAGTTAAGGTACTCAACAAGGCATCGATATACCTAGGTAGCATTTTCATAAGTTACAGAGGGAAAATAACAGGATTTCGCTTGGCATGGCGAGGTTGTATTACGGCAGGCTCGAAATTGGAGTCATTCTCAGCGTGTTGGGATGAACCCGAGACTCGAGTTCAGTCCGTTCATTCCAATAGCGATAAGCCACGAAAACAAGGGAAGATGAGGTAATGTCTAGTACAGTCTCAGCAAAGCAGTCAACTCGCCTGTGTGGCCGACTCGCTCGTGGGGTACGTTACTAATTAGCTCTAGCTCTCCAACTAGTGCGGCACAGTTACATTTATTACCCTTCTACACTTTACACCTGCTTATCCTTAGCTATACACTAGATCTACTATCTCTTTAATAATAGAGTACTAAAACCTAGCCTTTTGTGTTTTGTGCTAACATAACAGCTTATCTGCAAATCTCTCTTATAGAGCTTCTGAATTGCTTTTAGCTATATATAGACTTTCTTAATTTAATAGAGTTTAAGACTTATAGTTAAATACAAGACTTTTTAACACCTAAGTATATATAATCTCTTACTAAGCTGCACTAGGTTCCTTCTCTAGTAAGATTTAAAGACCTAGGCCTTATTATTGAATTTAGATTATATGTATCTACAATAGAGGCAATTGTCAGGCCTCAGGCATGTGGCAGCGTCCACCTCTGACCTCGGATGGCAATAAGTACTGTTCTTTCCTATTTGCAAAGTGCAAAGGATGTTAAGCCCTAGTCTTTCTAATATCATCAAGCACACTGCCGCCATTACAGGACTGGTTTGCGCTAGGCGACCGTGATAGCGCTTTAACGACGTTGCTTGAGCTAATAGAAGCATAGATGAGGGAAAAAAATTCCTTTCTGCTGTTCATAAAGATCTTGGTACGTCACTCCGCAAAAATCTGATCATCTCCCCTGTAAATATGACTAAACCCGAGCGCATCGATCAACGCATATGCCCTTGGAAACAGGCACGATAGTGTCACAGCCTGTGTTCCGTCCTTGGGTTCCAGTGCCACCAAGCTCAGGAAACTTTCACTCGAATTGTAGCTTTCTGGCCCAGGACCACCCAAAATCCAGTCCACATGATCCTGCGTGACAGCAACAAAGGCCAGAGATCGCGGTACACTGAAATTGACATCTTCCGGATGCTGGATAGCGTACGTTGCATGGCGCCTGCAACCTTAGCGTCATCCAAGCCATTCACAGTGCTCTGCAAGATGCACTTCAGGGGAGATGTTTACTCACCGACGCAACATCTCATGTATGGCATCATCTGTCTCATAGAGGCTCTCATCAAGCTCAGTATCCTCTTGGACCATCCAGTCAATATGACCGAAAACATCACCGTCACCGTCTTCCTCGAGGCCGAGCCAAACACGCGTGTTGAGATGGGACATGAATCGTGCCCACTGCGCATCGTCAGAGTATGTGAGGCGATAGATAACAAATCCCAATTTACTACCAGGGTACAATGACAACTGCTCACGGATGCAGTCTATGTCGGGCATTTTAGGCTTGTTTCTGTGCTGAGATGTTCGATCCGTGATGTAGCTGAAGGGTTGAACTGAACCAGAGAAATGTATTATTTTCGGTATGCCAGAGATATTTCGAGGATTACGCCGCAGGACGAGCAAGCTGTAACGTTCGTTTGCACAACTGATCCTGTAGTTTTATGGATGTTTCGTGGGCAGCGTACGGTCTCGACCAAGGCTAGTCAAGTGATAGACAGACGCTACGCTGAATCGGGCTAACACAGAGCAGGAGATTCTATAAGAGTGCCACCATCGCAAGATGAACCGTTGATGGATTTCATGCTGTAGAAGCACTCTGAACAGATGTCAAAAAAAAGCGTAATGACACGTGGCCGGTGATGCCTTTTGCCGGTGTCGGTGCCCGTAACGGGAATTGTAAAATGCGGCACGGTGATCCCTGCAACCACCCACGCACCAGTATGTAGGATGCTCATAAAGTCCCGTCAGTGCTTAATATCAGAGGGCGAAACCAAGGAGAATGTACTATTCCTGGCCAATGTGAAGCATTTTTGATAGTCAGTTCAGCCAAGCTGGACGTCTGATCACGGACTTGGGCATTAGCAGACGGAGATGGTACAGCTCTCCACTGTGATCACACTCAGCCGTAATAAGTAAATACCCAGTCAAAACACCAAGTATATGAGAGGAGAGGCACAGCTCCAATACTCTTGCAACTATCAGGTTGGATATACACAATACCTTCTCTTCTTTTCAACACTTTACAGTCATTACATAAGCAACAGCGCTGGCCCTAGTTCACTCATTACTCTTCCATTATGTTATCAGAACTTCCTGTTCTCCTTTTTTTCGCCCTTACTCTCGTGCATAGTAGCGTCATTCCAGGAAGCTAGTAAGTGGTACTTGTTTTGATTGCTGTATCGCAGCTAACGCTCTAAGTGGTATTGGTGGAGGCTCACAACATGCGACAGCTATCTGAGACATTAAACCTCCGACACTGCTTGAGGATCGCGCTTCTGTAGATCCCAAGAAGACTGGTCTAAGAGCTGCCCCGCCCAAGCCTGCTCTGAAGCCTGCTTTTAAGCCTGCTCCTAAGTCCCTATTGAGTCCTCCTCCTACAAAATCTCCACAGCCAGTTCCGCCGCTAGGCAAAGCCTCTGTCTTCCTAAAGCTGTTGGTACCTTATACAGACGATGCAACGGATTTTTGTGATGTATACATTGACTGTGACGTAGAGGTAAGGTTCCTGAATAGCACTTAGCTATGACTTCTCTTCTAATGCATTTTAAATGCATAGGATGATGCTTCTCTCCGAGGGCTAAAGATCTGTTGTTTGTCTCATGATTACTAGGCCAACGAACACTACAGTCATGAAGAGCAACGACATGATCTGTCTAAACGCGGAAACATTGTACCCAAGCTGCTAGGTGGTTTGCTGATACTTACTCCACTTGCTTATCCTGAAAGTGGCCTTCTCTATATAGGCCCTTGATTGACCACACCGAAGGAGGTGTATGACTTTAAAGACAAAAAACTGGGTACACTAGTGTCAAAAAGTTCACTGACTACAACAATAAACCCACCGCCGAATATGCCACTGAGCACATAGTCGAGGTAAGGTTGTCGATACTTCAAGAGTAACGAACCTTTTCTTACGTCGCCAGCTACAAACACACGGGACGTTTATGGTGTTCGCTACTGGTAAAGATAAAACACTAGACTCATTCTTCCGTAACAAACACGTGAAGCCGACGTTTTTGGGCCTGCAGTGAAGGGCAGCAGCGTGACCGTTGTCGAGCCTCCGTATCCGGGGTATGTGGTTATATCGCCGACCGGTTGTACGCAGTGTGAAGCATTGAGCCAGAGGTTGGAACAGCTGACATCGATGACAGGATCAAGAAAGTAGCTACTCGATTACGAGGCTGGCGCTTAGGAACGATTCCCTGATTGGCATTGCCACAGACTTCTCCAATCATACTTTGTCAAGTACACCTGAAGATGATAAAGGTCTCAGATATATGGCAAGCCAACCCAACTTCCCGCACACGGGGCTGGCACAACAGTCTCAGATCAAGGCACTCCTGACACAGTTCAATGGTTTGGCGCTAAGCAACTTGAGCGCAAAAAGTGAAGAGCTTAGATAGAGCTGCAGACAGTGTGTAAATACTGATAGAAGGTTCCCTTGGTCAGGTATGTCTGAGTACCACTTTATTGTTTGGACCGAGAATTGGTGTTTGTACTCTACTGCTCTGCAAGCTACACTAAAGCCCAGTTTCCCCAAAATCCAACAAGTGCAAGCTAGACGCAGACGTCTATGGGGGCGTCAACTTCAAGGCAGCAATAGCTTTCTCAAAGTTAGATACGCGCGCACTATCCTTTTCCAAATTCTTCACAATGAGATTGACTGAGTGCGAGTACAGCTCGTGGATCACGCGCTGCGTTATCGCAACAGCCTTCTCCTCCTCATGCAGCGCCTTCTTCGCCGCTATGATCTTGCCGGCGAGGCCCTTTTTCTGTGCCGCGGTACCAATTGTGCGCAGCTTCTTGAGGTCGGCAACAGTTTGCTTTGCCGTCGTGACCAGCCCCTCCTGGCTCTTCATCTTTGTCTCCAGTTCTGCCTGCGCCTTCTTCTGCGTGCCGGCGTGCTTGGCAGCATCTTTACCTTCTTCTGCCTTCTTTAGTGTGGTGGCTAGTCGGGTGTACTTCTTCCTAGACGCCTCAATCTTTGTCTTGGTAGCTGGGAAGCGTGTAAGCAGCCACTTCTTGCCGTGGTCCTCGGCTTTGGTAAATTGCGCCTTGAAGAAATCGTCCCATATTGGCACGAGATTAATCCTTGGCTCGTTTTACAATGCTCCTGCGTTGCTGAGCTCCTTCCTGATGTTGCCGTTGATACTTTTGAGGTGCGCGACCACGCCGGAGTCAGTCATGTAGCCGTAGCCACCGAAGACCTAAGTAAGCGTATCAGCAGTGGCACAGATGCCATGCAGAGCGGCAAGACTTACCAGTCGTAGCGCGCTGAGAAAGGTGCTAGATGGGATAGCACCTTTCATTGCATCATCAATCATTCCATCATAGATGGTTGATTTCATGAGGTCTGTGTTGGCCCATACTCGCGCTTTCAATGAATTGATCTGCTGCTCACAAAGAACAAAATCAGTGGGATTCGGGGTCGAACGGTCGAACCCATGGCTTCAAAGACAAGGCGCATGAGTGAGTCCCGGGGTGGGTCAGTGCCTAGTGTGTAGGCTGGCTTCCCGGGTCGATTCGCAATCCTCGTTGTCCCCGAGGTCGCTGCCGCCTAACCCGAACCCAGTCGATGCTCCAGACCAAATAATCATTTCAATGGCGAACGATACTCGCGTAGATTGTTGGAGGTGAGTGAAGTGACCAAATCATCGAATGACTTTGTAGCTTATGAATGGCAGCTACCTGTGGCCCAACGACAGTTCGTCGGATTCAACAGATTGCTGGGGTATCGCAGCTGCTATTGGCATCGAACGCGAGGAGTTTGCACTCTGGAACCCCTCGCTCGATCAGAATCCAGTAAGCGCCGAGAACGCGACGTACGACTATCCTTGGTCGGCCCAAGTCAGTGTGTCGTACTGTATTGGAATCGCACGTCCAACCCCTGTTTGGGACGGTTAGTAGTTTCCGATAAATCTCATAGGCGGGCAATCTGAGACTGACTTCACTAGAAAAACCCGTCGTGATCAGGCCACCGACTCCTCGAGCATCTGGAGAGATAGAAGGGTGTACATATTGGCAAAAAGTCTTTGAAGGAGATGATTGCGCAGGATTTCTACCCGGTTCGCTGACTGTGGCTGATTTCTTCCAAATGAACCCCTCGGTTGGCAAAGACTGTACCGGTCTAAATGTAGGCACCCGCTACTGCCTTTCCACATTAGAGATTGGCATGTGGGCTCCATCCGAGGATGTCACTTCTCCAAGTCCGACCTCGACAAAAGCACCTGTCGGTAGCGGCACTCCAACGCCAATCCAAGTAGGTCATCTCGTTCGAAAATACCATCGGTCTTTTGACTAACAATATTACAGGACGGCATGGCCCCTGGCTGCACCAAGTTCTACAAGGTGATTTCAGAAGATGGCTGCTGGGCCATTATTAACGCAGACTCTATCGCGCTGACTGACTTCTACGCCTGGAACCCTGCATTAGAATCCGACTGCCAAAAATTGCAGACGGATTACTACGTGTGTGTGGGACGGGCTCCGGTCACGTCGTCGCGTTCGGTAACCCCAGGCACGCCCATACGGACTCCCACGCCGACTCCCACCAATACGCGCCCGCCGCCACCGGGCGCAACACAGGCGGGTATAACCTCCAACTGCAACAAGTGGGTGTTGCAGACGAGCGGCGTTTATTGTTACGACATGGCGGCTGCGGCAGGCATCTCGTTGGATCGGCTCTACCAACTGAACCCAGCTTTGAACGGCGATTGTAGTGGTCTTTGGCCGAGTTACGTGTATTGTATTGGTGTGGCGTAAAGCCGCTGTAACTGATATTGAACAAGGAGAAACGACGTAACGCGGTGGAGAGTAGTACATGAACCTTGTCTTCTTAACCCTAGTAGCAACCTCTGTATACACGCGTATCTTCGTGTGCAGGTTTAATCCTCCTCGCAGAAACGCAATTGCCTCTCACAAACTTCAAAGACATCTTCCCACTCACCATGAATGTCGACCTCATCATCACCAACAATCTTAATTCCCATCTTCACAGCTGCAGCTTTGAAGTCTTTCATAACCTCACCAGCATCCTCATAGTGACCGTTTTCTGCGTTGGCGATAATGGTGCCCAGGCGCGCATCTTCGATTTCATCGGGGATCTCGTCTTGCGACGCGGATATGTCTGCGAAGACGTTGTTGACGAGGCATTTGACAAAAATGGCCCAATAGTACCTAAGATTCATGTATGGTTAGAGTTAGACTTGGAGAATGGATCGGCGGTACTTGCAAGTCTTCTTTCACGCTGCCATGCTCATTGTCTCCTTCGTAGATAGCATCAGCCACGATACCGTCTATGATCCACTCGCCCTCGCTGAACGGGTTTGGCGCATAACCTTCTTCCCTGACCCTACGATCAAACTCTTCCAGCGAGATTGGATTAGGCTGAGCAGGGTCTTGCAGGCGTTCCCTCGCGCTAGCGATGCCATCTTGTCTACTTTCCTCCTCAATCTGTGGTGCTGAGGCGGCAAGGAAGCCCGTGATTGCAAGCGTGAAATCAGATCGCAGCCACACAAGCTGCGAACAAAAGCTTCTAATGAGAACGGATCGCGAGTGGGCGAACTTAAACGCCGAAAGCGCCTGCAAAGCCCATCGATAGTACAGGCTCAGTAGCAATCGGTCGTTTCGTGATAGGTCTTGCGAGAGCGGCACGGTCAATGCTGGAAACGAGTCCCACTCAATGGGTCCAGGCTCGATCCTCTCGACGATGACACCATTGTCGCTTTCCAACGGCCCGAGATAGCTGGCTTGGTGAGATGTAAAGCATCAACATGTGCTGAGACAACACGTACCGGACGATCCTAGGATGCCCCTCTCCAATTAACTCATAGGCCCCTCTTAAGCGCTTGCGCGCCCAACCCGGCCTTGCTCGTGAGTCGTGCTCAAAGTCGTCGGGCGATTCCACAATAAGTATGCCCTTGCCGTCTTTGTGAGGGAGGCAGAACAAGGTTTCGAAGAAATGGTAATACCAGTCCTGTACGTCCTCGGGGGCTCTGCTTGCTTCTTGGGGGAAATTCTCCTCCGGAAAAGAAAGCAGGTATCTTTTAGCAGGACGGAGCGGTGGGGCTTCGGATGAGAGGAAAGAACCCATGTTGGCGATTCCTCAGTCTTTAGGCAAGACTAGCAATGTGTTGTTTTGGTGCTACGGCGCGGATTTGCGAGAATTTTTTGTATGGCGTTGTGATCAAGTCGGATAGAATCAGTGGGATATATATACGTGTCTGTCACAGGATTGGGTGCGTGTTTCATATACATACGGAGAAATGTCGGAAGAGAGTGCATCTCATTGTTTGTAGCATCCTAGCTCATCTTAAATGAAGGCCATCCCGCAGTGTCATTAGTAATAAAGGATTTCGACAACGATTGGCCAGTAGGTTGTGCATGGCTTGCATCCGCAGGGTAGAAGCAGCCGGTTATTGGTGGCAGAGCATAGCAAAACATTTCACCCACTCTCCGCTACGACCTTTCCGTGTCTGAAGTAGGACAAAGGCATCATTGTATCGAGGAAATCGCTCAAAGCTATGGCAGCCAGGCCTTGTACACTCGTAAAGTTCGACTCGTCGCGTGCCTCGGGCTTGTTCGTCGTCTGTGAGTCGACACATCCCTATTGCAGTAGTTGGACTCTGACAAACGCGGCATGTAGGCTTGTGGACCCAGCTAAAGAAAGAGCGTTTGAACCAGCGTAACAGTTCTCTGACAACACAATCTTGATAACCCCAAGACGTCTTTTTACTGTCGTTCAAACTATCGGCGTCAGCCTGCAGGATCGAAGATTCTTCGTCGGCTTCGCTGTATATCTGATCAAGTGGAACAACACGTAAGGCCTCGTCGAGTAGTCCTGGGTTCTCCCAACGTAAAGGTACATTTGACAGAGAATGGAGGAGGTTTTTGAATCGTATTAATGGCAGGTTTTTTGCAGGTGGTTTTGCTGTTATCGGGGGTCTCCAGAGTCGCGTGTACGGGGGCATTGAACTGTATTCGACCGAGAAGGCTCTACGTTCACTGATACTATTCATTGCTTTGGTACTCATGACGCTCCGAAATCTCGAGGCCATCTCTATCGCGAAAGCCTTATTGTCCATTAGCTCTTCGCTTGAGTGCTACGGGCCGGACATGACTGTACTCTCCACAGCAGCCAAATCCGCTCAAACTGCTAGAGATGGTGCTTCGACTGGATGAGAAACGGCTGAGTTTGTAGTGCCATGAAGTGAAATACAATTTGTGCCAGTGGAAGTTGTCTCTTGCTGCATTTGCAAAGGTTCCTCTTCGCTCTGTCGTGGTTCAAGTCGCTGTTCGAGCATATAGAGGAGTCGCTTGATGTCTGTGAATACCGCATAAGCTGGAACGATGCATGCGAGGCGAGTTTCAGGAGAACCTGCAACTACGTGGCCGTATAACTTGCAGTTCTCTCGGTCATAGACCAAGGAGCCGCAGTTGCCATCGTTAAGGGGCCTCTCAAAGGTGGCATGGTAGACTTCCTGGTATCTGTGTGTCTTTGATGTCCGTATGAAATGGGTGTCCGTATGAAATGTAAAGTAGGCGCAAGAGTACCATAGACTGCACCCGATGACCCTGTATATGCGATCACAGAACGAGCAGAGGTTTCGTCCAGATCTATGGCACTTCGAATGACTCCTATGCGAGCAATCACTGCAATTAAAAGAAGTACATGTAGTTTTAATGTTTGTTATTGATTGTTTTAACCAGCAGCGAAGCTATCTATGTCTTGCAAGGAACACATCTAACCAAGCCCGGCTCTTTTCGAACATTACCAGAATGGTATGCTGATGAAGTCGCTAAAATGCAAGAGTGCGTAATGCACGAGTGCGCAATGCAAGAGTGCCTATCCAAACGGCAAAATGCAGAACATGACCATACGCCGAAGCATTGGTATGCTGAAGTCTTCAAAGAGACTGAAATAAACGCCATCCCATGCAACCGTACACAGGTTCCCTCCAATGATCCTGCGCTAAGATTTTCAAGTCGTGAAAACGTGGACAAATGCTGATGCTGTAGGGGTATCGTAGAAGTGAAGGAAAAAAGAGGCCACTCGCGACCCGTACGTACATATATATAGAAGTATGAGTAACGCGCGGGGACGGCAGAATTTTAGTCGTTTTGTACATGTGATCGTTGTGGAGATAGGTGGAGGTGGCTAAAAAGTCGCAGTTAACAGTGTGGCGTTCGGTTCGGGCCGGGACATCCTGACAGCCGATCGTCATAGCAGGAGCGGGGGCTACTCGCCCATTGCCCAACCAAAGTGTGTGTGGGATCTTTACTCGGCGGAGCGGGTCCGCTGAAAGGTAGTCATCGCATGGCTGTCAGGGCCACTAGTGCCACCATCCGGGTTGCCCCACAGGCTGCTCCAGAGGCTTCTCGCCGTGTCGCGGTCCGCACTGTTGTAGATGACTTCCATACCAGCTCTAGCAATGACACCGAGAACCGTAGCAAGAGGGCCCCAGATGGCCCAATCGAAAGGGTCGAACTTGAGGTACGACGTGAAGAAGGCGGTCATCAAGAGTACGGTGGCCAGGGTGGCGGCTGTCCAGCTGATGGCGGTCAATACTCAGATAGCATGAGAGCCATAGGTATGGCTTACAAAGGCTTTGACTGCGCGTAGTGATACGTGATGCCGGTGTATATGACGCCGAAGGGCACCCAGGCCGCAAGGAGACTAAATAGAGTCAGCAGGCAGCGATGTGGGGCAGGAAATAAGTACATACATGTCGGTGATCAACGGCAAAGAACCTCCTGAGATGTTGCGTAGCGCAGACTCCTTGTTTTTGGACGCAAAGCCGAGGACGATGTTTGCGATCGAGATGGCCAGTACGAGCACAAACGAGACGTGCTTGAGTGCACTTGGTATCGGTGGAATCATACTCGTTGGAGCCGGTTGGGGTGGTGTAGGATGGTTTCCGTGACAGCTCTTGGTAACGAGACTTGGGTGCAAGGTAGCTTTGGGCTACCCAGGTGTGAAGGACAGTTGAAGATGGTTTTAATCGAGAGGACGGGACGGGCAGCTCGCAGACTGCCCACTCCAAACCGTGCTATGCCGCTTCTGTGGGCTAGAAGTGGCGCGCCCAACACTCTGGACAGTAAGCTTGAGATCACCTGGTCTCGAGAGAGGTCTGACGTATGATGCTCTCGAAACAGGTCGCAGCTGATCAAGGATCCCAAAGCCCACCTTGGCAACGGCCGGCTTTGCCAGTAATTATGTCCAGTTCCTCGAGCGCACCATCCAGCCTTCGGAGCGCCTAAGCTCGACAGCGTTCCGAATCGCCAATCCAGAGCCACTGTAAAATCCTCGAGGTGTTTCGTGGCCTTCTCGTGCGCGACTTGTCTTGCAGGTGTCGCGACCCGAGCGGGGATGCGGCAGAGTCGGCACCACCAATGACCAGCTGAGCATGACACAGCCCACTGCTCAGCCCCCGACAGCGATTACTTAGGTGAAGAGCAGCCGTGGAGGACCTCGAGACTGAAGCTTTGGAAGGTCAATTCATAAAAGGAGCTTTGTGCAGGTACGTTCCCCTGATGTAGTACCGTGAGAATGCTGAGGTTTAGCAGATCAACTCAATGATGGAAAAACATGACCACGGTACACCGTATAGCCTTATCGAGACCAGACCAAAAGTCACATATACGGGTACCTGCACAGAAAGAATAGTCGACATCAGTTGCATAGCAGGATTATGGATATGTTGCGGAGCACTGAGTACAGTCCAATTGGGTCTGCAACCTGACAAGAGCCAAAATGTCATACTGAGACGATGGCAGAATGTAAGTGCAGTACACCCGGCTGAGCAACAATACTCGCTAAGAAGAAAAGGCGGTGGATGATTCGATAAAGAGTCTGTCGGCTGCGGTGTTGCTTGGAGGCATCGCGCTCTGCACTTTAGGGTACTCGACGTCGTGCATGCACGCTTACAGCAGAGCAGCGAGTCGCTCTACGATAGCAGCCGCGACATGCATCGTTCTCGTGCTTATTGACAGTGTGTGGAACGGATTGAACGTGGGCCCGCTCGAGAGACTGATGATAGTATTGCCCATTGCAGTCAATGCGGGTCTGACTTGGGCCTTGTTCACCTCAAGGTCCGGAGTCAAAGCTATCGTTGTCGACGCAGTCTGAAACACGAAATTGGTTGCTATGGACTTCAGAGTTATATGTACAGATCAACCACGAAAGCGATTCCATAGACCGCACAGATACCTCGTCTATACATAGAGCGACAGATTGCCGAGTGCTTTCGCGCTCTGCCAAGGGTGGTTCCGGAGGGGCGGTGTTATATCGACGTAATATGCTTTTACTCACTTAAATAGTGGAATTTGAGTTTCGATTTCCAGTTTGAATTGTACTTCACTGTCGTGTGGCGTAACAGAGTCTTGACAAAATTGTGGCGGTGTGCTCGATATGAGAAATGCCGAGCCGCCGGCCTTGAGCTCCTCGCATGCGGGGTCTCCAGATCGTTGCAAGGTAGTTGATCCGTGTTTCTGGCTAGTCACTGTGGTTATGAGCTTCGCCCTACATGACTTTTCGCAAACGATAACCAGTTCCAGCGGGATTGTTTTCCAGACTCTCCATTGTAATATCGTTCCTCTGTTTCCGCCGTTGCGTTGGGTATGTGCCCCTCTTCAGCCCAGTGGCCCCTGTAATGAAAGCTGTTAACTAACACAAAGCGTACAGCATCTGGTTCAGCCCGCAGCGCGCAGGTGATACACCCAGCAGCCTTTAGCCCAACAGAAATCGATTGCCTGTCATGGCTGCCGCACCAGAGCGCGATGCACAACACAGCATATCCTCGCTCAGATCGAATCCGACCGCGAATGAGGGAATGACGCAACGAGTTCCTCGCAGAGAAAGGCGAGAGAACTTCTGGATGCAACATAGGCCGGCGCGAGACCCGAGGTTGGAACCACCGAATCTATCGCAAACCCCTACTTCAGTGAACAGGGGACGGTATTTCCAAGAGGTGCAAGACCCACAGTTTCGAATGCGAGACAATCGGTTCTATTCTGGACAGCACCACGTCGCTGATGGCGTCGCATATCGTGTCCCACTGTCGGCGCAAGGGACCACGACGGTTCAGCGACATGTGAGTACGCGAACAGTGGAAGAATTACGGCCTCAAGGTCTTCTTCAACTGTGGGAAGCGCGGTCTACAACGTCGTATATGCACGGATGCACTGTCATGCGGAGGGAAGTGTCGAGTGATCTCACTTGGACGGAGTCCACCGGTTCTCGGTCGATAGGCCCTCCTTCTCCGATCACTCCTGCGAGTGAGCTTGCCGAATCGAACACCTCCTATCCCTTCCTTGCCCATAACGTTGACCATATGGGAACTCAGTTTGGCGGAGCAGCTGGTACGTATTTGCCAGAAGCAAATTGCGATGGCTCAGACGAAGTGGCAGTTCTGCCGGGCCAGAACCTGACCCTGTTGAAAGCCTGTCCTGCCATCCAGGTTACCGGAGTTGGAGATGACGATCTGGACGATCTGGTCAATGTAGGCAATCGAAACGAGGCTGGCGAGTTGGATGTGGACATCGTGGCGATGTTGATGCCGGAGTGCAGCATATCAGCAGGGCTTGTGCGCGCAGAGACGTTCCCGCTGACAAAGTATCACTCCAACCCTGATCTTGTACGTCGATACCTGCTCACAGCTCTTTCGGAAATGCGCACTCGCTGACAATGGCCCAGGTTACCAAGCGTAAGAAAGTTCCCGACGACCTAGCACTTCTTGAGCCACCTTCCACTTCACACACCGAACGACTTGCGGCGCTCGCGGAAGACATCTGATTGGGGACGACGTTGATGAACACACATAAGAACAGACCGCGGTGGCTTTGTCGTGTCACCGAGGCAAGAGGTGTTCAAAAACAAGATCGTCGTTCCGGATGCGGGCGGACGGAGTCACTTTAGAAAGTGGAGGTGGTTCAGATTAGTCTTGGGTAGCGAGCATCTTAGCGCAGAGTCACTTCCTTATCGAGCTGTAGGTGCAAACGGCAAGTGCTTTGTGCAAACAAATATTCATGTGTACTATGACCTCTTATCTGCTGTTGTTCAGTGAGCGACGCGTTTGCCACGATGACCAAAGTGTCACGAATTCGTGAAACAGCAGCGTATGTCCATGTACCCGCGTCTAGATGCCAAGCGAATCTTTACAGGACGCAATGCCAAGGTTCTGTGCAAAGGGGTGAGGTGACGCTCGTTAGGTGAACCCAGCTCACGGGTCAAAAAACGTTCATACAATATACACGATTGTGATATGAACAGCAATACGCTAACTATAGTAACTATCCAAGGGCCTAGGCCTCCGGATAGCTTGGGTATAACAACAAACCACTGAGCTGCCGTTCTGACAAGGGCGGCCGGTGGCGTGCTCGGATGCAAACTATACTTCTAATAGTGCATGAGGCCTATCTCCCTGTCCATTCGGACAGAAAAACAGACCCGAACAGGGGATGAAAAATGGAAACGAGAAGCATCTGACTTTTCTTGTGGACGTCATGCTATGATCCAATCGTACTGAAGATTCAGGTTGTGGTAATAGCAATAGTAGTAGCCCTGGTCGGTGCGAATGTGTGTGTACAGGTGTAGTAAGTTAAGTAGACCTGTGCGATGACGCGTGCGTGAGCTTTATGTTTGAACTCCGATAAGCGAACAGCGGAACGTTGATGACACCAGGCATACACAGAGCGAGGCTGCTGATGCCTATGCCGGTGCAATAGCGAAGCGGCGGCGTGCCAAGTCGTCCAGCTCTTGTCCGTGTCGCCGGTTGGAGGCACGGTCGTCATCATGGTTGTCTTGTTCGACGTTGCCCATTAGGTAGTCCAAAAATCGGCGTAGCAGACCACGATCCGCGCTGTGGTACGTATGGTGAATACCGACTTTGACCACGATACCCAGTACCGCCGCGAATGGGCCCCATGTTGACCAGTCCATCGGGTCGAAACCGAGATATGCAGTGAAGAAGGCTGTCATAAGTAGAATGATTAATAGAGTGACCAAAGCCCAGCTAGAAACCGTCAGCATGAGATCACGTACAGACGAGCGGGTGCCTTACAAAGGGCGGCTTCGAGCGTAGTACAGTGTGATACCTGTGTAGATGATGACACCGAAGAACCACACGCCGATAGAGCTATAGATCATTAGAACGTGATCGAAAATCAGACCGGCATGGCGTACACAGATACACCCATGGATGTCTCACATACATGTTTTGAATCGTGGACAATGGCACTCCACGTATGTCGCGGAACGAAGGGTTGTCGCTCTGAATGGTTAAGCCGACGAAAAAGATCCAGATGGAGATTGAAAGCATAACAATGAACGCCACGTGCCTCATGACCAGGGACGTGGTTTGTACCATCATGGTCGTGAGGGGCGACCCCTCTGTCCTGGAGGGTGATGTGCTCAGCCTTGACGAACGTGCGTGACCAAGAAAACCTAATTGTATCTCACACTCGACGTAGGGTTCAGGTCTAGTAAGCTGGGTCGAGCCTTGGAGACAGGAAGTCTGGGAAGTCGCAGGCGAAGACTCTCCCGTGCGCAAGACACAGAGAGAATACGGCAAATGAAAGTGGCTGTTGGCGTTTGCTGGCTCTCTCGAAAATGCCGGGAGCCAAAGAATGGGGCGGTAGAAGAGGGAATGGGGAAGCTTAAGAAAAGAGGAGATGAGGAGGGCGAGGTGTGGGGCGGTGGGCCGCGTGGGCAGAGGGCAAGCAGCGTAGGCTGATCGCCAGGCATTCTAGAAGGACGAGCCAAGGCTAGTTAAGGCCACTTCGGACGTCAGAGGGCGCCACAAGCCACAGTCGGTTAAGCTGTTGTTCGTTGTCGTCAGCTGCCCCCTCATACTCACGGATACTCAGCCTCGAAGTCCTTCACACATCCACCAGCTTCCATGCCATCAGGTACCACAGAACAAGTTCATGCCCACTTGAAACTCCACTTCAACTCATAATTGTCGCCGATGCCTTCTGGTCTGTAGCTTGTCCGAGTAAGCGCATCAGACTGACCATCAGGCTGAGTTGTGAGACAATACTGGCGCGCCTTTGCCTGATTGCACAGCCCACTTGCAAAGTCTTTATGAGCAGACAGGCCGAGGACCCTGAACAACAACAACAGTGCTTTCAATCGCGAAGACATACTACTAGTAAGTTGAATGAGCGATTTATGTGTTGATGTTGATATCCGCAGGTGTGCAACAAGATGGCAAAGAGCCACAACGACGCTGTCAAAGACTGCCGATCAGTAAGAACACAGCCTAAAGGCAGCCAATCTCGAGCCGACATTCTGCTTAATGTGTACTGCGGCCTCGGATTGTGGTTTTGCGGCACTGCGTTGAGCTCGACGCAGTTAGCATTACAGCCAGAACGGAGCGAGAACCTCATCTTGGCCAGATGGCAGGACGTAAGTACAATGACTGCTGGAAGCGGAGAAGAGAGACTGAACAAGACCAGACTGTCACATCACCTGTGCGTGAGCTGCCAGGCATAGCCTTGCTGGGTGGCATCATAGCATGCTCAACTGGGTATGCAGTGTCGTGTGTGCACGCTTATAGCAGAGCGCCCAGGCTAATAGCAATGGCGGGCGCATTTTGTATTGCGATCGTTCTGTTGGAAAGCATTTGGAATATCTTTGGCGTAAGCTCTGTCGAGCGACTCACTGTCGTTCTGCCGTCGATGGTCAATGTTGGCCTCACGGGGGCACTGGGCATCCGCGCAAAGCAGTGTCTGGCAGTGGAAACACCAAGGCAAAATTATGAGGTGTGACCGTCGAGGAATTGTGGGATCTGAGCCCAGGAATGCTTAGGATGTGGCCTTTATCAAACAGAGAGCATATGGGCAAGTGGCGTGTAAGGCGTTATTCTGTAGTTTGATACGCCCCAGAATGTACAAGAAAGAGTTTTAGTTGTCTGTCGATTGAACCATGGTGCATGAGCAAAACGTCCCCGTGCATTGGCGGTGATGCAGCCCTGGAAGCGGCGGAACGGTGATTGAACAATGGTGGGGTTCAACAGTTCAAGACGCATGTTCCTTCAACGCTGCGCAGTTGAAACGTGCCGATCTTTCGCGCGGGCAGGGTACCTGTGGCTAGTGCGCCCGCTGCGGAACCAAAAGCATGTGCCGTCATAGCAGACCCTGGTGCTTGAGGTGTCTTCAGCAAACCTATACTACTTACGCCCCTCCTACGCTGCAATCACGGGCTGTGACTTCGATACATCCTCGACGGCATCAGACCCGTCTCCAAGAGTCTGAAGGTATGAAAAGCACTCCACGCCATTTGCGTGCCTAGGAGCGTGCTCACAAAAGTCGAAGAAAGGGCCCGCCAGTCTCGCACAACGTGTATGGACCTCACGCTGCCTCTCCTCCCGCGAACAACCGCTCTTAGCAGACTTGACACGCAAAGGGTGGCTGGAATTCGTACCGAGACATCATGCCGCCGTCGCTGCAGACTGCGGCCATGATGTTCTATGCATCATGGTGCTGCTTGAGCTCAGTGCAAACAGCCACCAAGCACACCTCGCCGCTACAACAGCTACCGACAGAGCCACTAACGTTGTTGTTCTGCTGGATCACTGCAGCTTTCGCAACGGCAGTTTTGCTGTCGCTGAAATGGCGCTGGCTTGAGGAACGAGCAGCGGCGCGTTCAACCGGCGATCTGCCTTTCGGTACGGGCGCGACCACGTGAATCACATCGATTGACTGACGAGTATTGTAGATACCTCCGATGTAATCCATGTATCGCCGCTACCCGTATCGCCAGATCTCGTCGCCGCGCCCGTTGCCGCACCCATCATTGCGCCCGCTGCCGTCCCTGTTGCTGCCGAAGAGCTACGGCCCAAACTGTCGCGCAAGGAACGAAGGCGGTCATACTACACGAAGAGACTGAAGGGAAAGAACGAGAAACCGAGGAAAGAGCGTGAGAGGCTCTTCAGACACGGCGCTCCGCCGAGCACCGCGTATGGTCGGCCGCCCATCTCTTTACAGCATGCTCCTGGCACAGTCTTTCCGGCCTCAGATCCTCTTGCGATGCATAACTCTTACGCACCACTTTCGCAGCCTCCCATTCAGACGGCACCACCAGTGTCAATGTCGGGTTTCGGAGCTTATAGTGCGGCGCCGTCGACACCATATAGCGAGAGCAAATCAGAGTGTACAAATTGGGGAGGCCTCACAACACCGGTGACACAAGGATCACAGTATCAGATGCACCGGCAGTTGTATGGTCCATACTTAAGCATTCCACAATGGTCTGCCAATGTGCCTGGCCTCACAAGCTCGCCGAGCAGTGAGTACGCGCCATCTGGGGCTCATACACCAGCATCGTTGCACGGTTTGGCATCTCAGTTCCAGATCCTGGACGACTGCCACATCGAGGACTTCCGCTTGCCGTCGAAGTACGCACTTGACGACGTGCAATCTGGTACAGGCGTCGCGTCAGACTCGAAGGTGGGTGAGATTGAACTGGTCGCAAGCGTGGGAGTTGGTGAATACGTCAGCACACTTGCTCCCGCAAATGTCGACGCTGGCAATCGTGAGGCCTCGGTTTCTGCACAGAAGGTCGCAGACCTGAGCTGGATTACGGAACAGGAGTGGCATCGGCCGGTACTGAAACGGGTGGCGCGTGTGCAGACTGCCCCAGTGGAGTATGTTTGCGATGAAGCTTAGCGTTGTGTGGCCTGGGTCTGTTGGTATATGTTTACTCCATCGTCGCGCAAGATCATTTGCTAATATCTGCAGTCGTCATGCGTCCGTGTACCTTTCCCGGCACATCCGCAGTCCCTATGGTCCATCTCTTTCACATTTACTCGCACTGGGCGTTCGGCGTATACGATAAGGGTTTTGGCAGCAGCGTGCCATGGCGTTAACCATCAATTGCAAGTGCTGCACATTGGGAGGCGTTTATTGCGTTATGGCGGAAAAGATACACAAAGGGATGGTGAAAGAGGGTTTGCGTAAGAAGTGGATAGGACAAGCTTATGTTCAGACCAACTGTGGTACCGAGCCATTAGTGCGTCCGTGATCCATGTCACAACAGCGACGCTTTGTTTCACATGAATGACAGAACATTCCTATATGAACGTTTTTGTGTAACCTTGTGACGCTGTCTCCAACCACGATGGCAATTGCAACGACATGTCGCCCCATGACTCATCACACCGCTTACGACAGCATTTATAATGCCACGTTCTAGTTGCTGCCTATCATTGCTCAGCGGCTCCACTTCCTTTCAACCTACCAGTATCTGAGTAACGCGTGCATCGTAATTTCCATCCCACTGCTTACAGTGCCACATTAAGCAGAAGCATTTCGAAACAGCCCAAGTACCGCTAGTACCATACGTGTCGTGCAGACCTATCAAGATGGGCTCAAACCGTATTACCAAGCGTGTTGGGTGTGTTGGGCAGCATGTGCAGTTGCAAGGAGCAAGTTGGCAGAACGAGCAAAAGAGCGCGAGAGGGATTCAAGATGGCTTCATTCCACTCGCGTACAGTATTTGCATCTTATTAACGTTCCCACTGCTGTCATCGCTCTACGTAATGAAGTGCTCGATGTCCTGCGTCTCCCCTGTTTACCTCGTCTGTGCGCACGAACTTTTTCAAGAAGTCGTAGTCTTATCATGCGAACTGCGCTCGAATCTTCTTTCGAGCCATTTCACCCCGGAGACTCCGAGAGAACCCTGAGCTCTCCGCCTTTATGTGTCTCTGGGGTTTATCTGCTTGAGCTGCCTCTGTCCCTCCGCCTTTAGTTTGCCCTCAAGCTGCTGTTGGCCCTTGTTGTCGTGAGAAGCTTCCGCTCTCTTGATTCCTCCAGTTGGAATCGTGATCTGTTTCCCACGCACCTATAACCTTTTGTGAAGCTTAGCGGCTAGACTGACGCCGGCGGTCGTTTCCTCTGGCTCCGCGTCATCGTTGGCCGATTGTTTTGGACTTCGAGAACTAAATCTCTTTTTAGCAGCATCAGCCGTATGCTCGGTCGTCTGCGCTGTTTCTGAGGTCCTGTTTCATTGGCACACGTTGACACCTCTGGCTATGGCAGGGACCTGACCGAATGGCAGCATCCCAAAGACAAAGTGGGAATATGTACTAGGAGCTGTTGGAACGACAACATCTTCAGAGAGTTCCATATGAAAGTGGCCAACGTTGTCGCCAGTAAGAATGAGCAAAAAGGTTGAGCCATGCCATGAATGATGCTTACTCGTAATCTTTGTAAGCTGCCTACAGTCGTAATGTCGAATGGCCCAGAATCGGGCCAGGAATCCAAAAGCTTATTCGGAGGCTCACAAAGGCAGTAGAAGACAACTCGTAGTCTTGAAGTGGCTGTTGGGTTATACAGCAAGCGAAGTTGTGAGCATCCCATCGAGCTTCATATCCCTCTGTCGTTGCAGCTGCTCCACTCACGCAAAACCCCCACAGGCCTCCTCTCTCATGCTCATCAGTAATTCAACACACAGATGAGGACAGAGGCAACAGGAATTAGGTATCCAATGTTCAAAAACCATTTGAAGGACGGATCATGAATTTTCTACTTGCACGCAGTGATGGACCAAACTTGTCCTCCAAAGGTTACAAACTACCTTAGCTAAACAAATAGTATGAACTTTGTTTTTACTAGTGAAATACACAAGCATCTACTCCCATTCCTATTATCAGAGGTTAGCCCATCTAAGCTTTTTTAGGTAGGATTTTGCAGTGATTCGCTTACTACCCAGCAAGACTGTGGCCACGCGCTAGATCCACACGCATATCGAGAGTTTCCCTATGAACGTTAAGGATTAAATTAGATTTCCAGGACTTTATTCCTACTTTTTGAGCTAGTGCCTGGCAATCCGCGGCGACCTTGCAGTCACTTGTGCTGCGGCACTATCATACATATATTAGGACCTGTATTCGGATGTCTGCTCAACTGGACTACTTACCAAGATTGACGATGCGCACCAGTCCCAGGTGCTGGCAAATTTTGCATTGCGCTTGAGATCGCTCATGAAGTGCTTTCCTTAAGGACTCGCTGACACAACAGATGCACCAATGCCAAGCGCGTATAGAATAGAGAACCTCATTCTAATTTTGTGTAGGTATAGGGATATTCTGAGGGTAGGTAGAACTAATGAGTGACAAGTTCTCGAGAAGGAGTTACTGAATCCCTTAAGTAGTAAGGAAGGACTATCAATGGTGCTTCAGATACGTCAGCTGGAACGACATGTGCTCAAGGAATGCAAGGAATGAAAAACAGAATAAGACTAGTCTCTGTTCTCAGTAGTGTAACAACTAGGATAAGCAGTTGTAATGCATATCGATCGCACGAGAGTACTAGTGCCGAAGTCTTCATGTTAATAGCTTGGCACATTCTAGTTACACTGCTTTAGAAATCCGCCCGATTCGAAGGTCAGATAACCATACGAACCATGCTTCCAGTTGAATTGTTCAGACGTTCAAGTCTGGAATTAGTTCATCACTGACATCGAAATCGAGTTACTTGTAAAGTCTCGCAAAACCAGAGTCCGCCGTGAAAGAAAGAATAGAGAGCAATCACCTGGATAGCAATGGCACGTTCGTTCTGGGTAGTACCGAAGGTCTACCACTACCGAAAGTCTGGTTTATGGAAATCAACCCCGCTCCCGCAGACCTACAATCTTCGGGCTTCATCCTTGACATCAACGATGGGTCCTCGACTTCCGAGTGGAAGGAGCCAGCGTTTGCAAAACTTTATTTCACTTGAGTCTCTTATCAAAAGCTACCCACGAATTTCTGATACTGATCAATTCAGTCTCCACCGCTTCATTTCATTACGGCCACCTACAATCACAGGGGATATCTTGCTGTGGCTTGTATGCTTGGAAGCTCATGATTACGTCTGAGACCATTGTACACAGTTCCTTTCCATGTAATCACATGAACGTGCGATGGACAATCAAAAAGGCTTTGACCTCTTGACACGGAGAAGGAAGAAAGGAGACATAAATCCACCTGAACACTGGCGAAGAAGACGGCATATGAGGCAGAATAGGTACCATTGTAAAAACCAGTGTATGGAGTAGCAGCACTGTTTTTTCAACGTGCACTGGCACGTATTAACTTTTCGAACGGCAGATGCGAATCATATACGTTTACGTATTTGTACACTATAGCATAATTTCTCCTTTTTGTATGACTATCCAACAATCTTTCCCACATGTTCTTATTTTGTTCACATTTATCGAACACGATAGTACACACTACGGAGCATTAAAGAACGCAACTAAAACGCTGGAGGAAGGCCGCTTTTTATGCATTGAGCTTCTAAATGTCATGTTTCACCTCTAGCTGCCGCTCAATCTTTGTTGCTCTTCTCCACTTCCACAGGGAACTTCTCCAGGCACTCGTACCACTGCACTACACTTCCAATCAGAAAAGCCCAGCTGCCCCAAAATGTAGAGAGGCAAGCCTGGTATTGGCTCCAACTACTTGTATCATATCCAAACGCTGGACAGATCGTGAACCCAATACCGCCAATCAGATTCCACGCGCCAATCCACCAGCCCAGCGTCCGGGGCGCAGGCTTCCACCACTTGGACTGTGTTTCCAGCATGAAAAGTGTGCCAGAGATGATGAAGCCTAGGCCGCCGATAACTTGCGGTGTCCAGTAGAAGATGATCGTGATGGGACGGGACATCCTGTTATATATTCCCGGAAGAGCTGTGAGACCTGATATCCAAAAGACCGTGGCGCCGCAAAGTTGGAAAAGAGAGGCAAGGAATCCAAGATTGTAGATGTAATGCGTCTGTAAATCTGTTGTCGAAGGCCACCATACCCATGAGCGGGCTTCCGAAGCTGATTCCTCTTTCGGCGGATGACGAGTGCCTTTACCAACGAGGTTCCGCTTGTTTAGATGGTGATGCGTGCAATGCGACTTCGAGGGCTCAAGTTTCCTGTCTCCGGTTTCGTTGTCACCATCCTTGTGCGACAGGGCTTGCTCAAGTGCCCACCCAAAGCATCCCGACTTGTTCTCATTTACAGCTTCAGCCATGAGCAGTAAAGAACCAACCTCAAACACTGTAGCCCCGACAAACGCCGTTATGCCTCCGCCATACAGCTCCTCGTTTCCAAACTCCGAGTCAGGTTGCACGAGTGGCAGCCAGACAAAGAATGCGTTAACAACCCAGATCACACTGCCGATTGTAAAGATAAATGCGACGTCAAAAGATATGTCCCATATTGGGTAATATGTAAGCATGCGACAAACACCGTGTACGATGCTGCTAAGCGATGAGGTCGGGCGTGGCGTCGTGAGCTGCTTCGAACTGGCGGTGGCGTGAGTTTGGTCCACGATTACGGCATGTCGTCCCTTGCGATTGTTTCGCGAGGACCATTTGAAGCGTATGTCCGGCCGCGCGTCGTACCGGAAATGCGCTTTCGTGGGATTGAGGAAGGGCAGTGGACCGGAGATGCGGTCTTGTTGTAAGTTGAGCGCTGGATCGTGTCGGAGGGGTTCGTGTGCAGGATGAAACGCTTCAGACCGCTTCAGACTGCCCGTGGCGGAGCCTGTGTTGCTCTGCATGTCAGTCTCAGGTGCTACTCTGGTCAATTGTTGCGCAACGAATTGCAATGCTCTGCTGGTAGTGGATCCGATTCCTGGGCAAAGCCTACTGTATAATAGTGTTGCAAACCACGGTCTAGGGTTGTTGTGATGACGTAGTGTGCGTCTTTCCTTGCTTTGAAAGTGCACACTACGAGCAACATGCTTCATGCCCACTTCGCACTAGAACAACAAATTGCGCTTTCGCTTGCCGCCTCACCACGCTTCGTCTCAAACGGTCTACAGTTAAATAGTGAATATTTGCGATGTAATCATTGCGACATCACACTGCCTACATCCGCTGACACACATCTCTACTCAACGTAGGATACAAAACATGTCTTCGGAACGTGGCTTATCAAACCATCAAATCATAGCTCTGGGAATCTATGTTCAGCTGTTAGTCTGACTAATGAGCCTTCGCAAAGAATCCGCCTCTACAACACAAATAACTTGTGCATACAAGAAGCTACAGCCTTATCTAACCTATAATCTGCAATGTTATAAAAACAACAATAGGTTATAAATTTAGATAATTTAGCTTTATTACTTTCTTATCTCTTTTATAAACTATGCTTTTATTTTCTAGCTTCTATATTTACTATATACTATCTATATATCTACTCTCTTTTTAACTTTTATACTAGTTTTTAGTATAGTTATAATATTAACCTATACTCTACTTAAATAGTATAATAAAGAAACTTATAAGTAAGTAGATAGTACTAAGAATATAGATACTATAAGCTAATCTAAAGATTAGCTTAGTAATACTACTTATATAATTAAGTAGAGAAGCTACGTATTATAGTATAATAAGAAGAAGATTACTATTAATAATACTAAGATATCTAACATAAAGTACTACTAAGTGTTAAGTTTCACACTTTAGACAAAGTCTGTAAGTAATTGTTTAATTAGGTCTTAGAGATAAGTACGTGTAGAGGTTCTTGTTAAGATAGTCGTCTAGTTAAAGACTGTGGCGACTAGAGTTGCAAGAAAGAGTATAGAGTAGACTATCTATTTCGCAAGCAGAGTTAAGATATTCTAATAACAAAGTTAATTAACAAAGTTAAACACAAACTATAAAAGTTGTGTTTCTATAAACTATATACTTTAATAATTATAGTAGTAATATAGACTAATTAGTGTTGTGCATCCTCTAATTGCACTAAGCACTAATTATACTAATTACTAATTATACTAATCGCGCTAAGCTCTAATTAGGTCACGTGTTCTCTTAGCTCTTAACTAAGTGCTAATACTATAATTATTACTTACTTATAATTGTTGCTTACTTATAGTTTATTCTTGTTGTTATAATTACTATGCCGCAGCTACTGTAATTAGACAAATTCTTTCTATATTCTATAGATTATAACACTATCTCTCTTCTGTCTTAGCTTAGTCTTTTAAGCTTATTTATATAACGCGGGGCTCTTTCTTAATTGTTAGACAGGTCTTAATAATACTAAAACAACCAACTATCTTAAGTTTAGCTTACTAACATTGTTTATACAAATTTATTAAGTTCTTTAGAGAGATTATAGTGCAGAAATATAAAATCTATATAAAGCACAACTAAGTGTGCAAGGTTTATATCTAGTCTAGAAAATATAGCAAGTGTGTTTACTTAAGGCAACATTGTAATATAAAGGTAACTTAATCTAAGTTTACCTAACTAGTGTCTAAAAAAGAGAAGTTGTGTGTGTGTATAAAAGAGAGTTATAAAGCGTAGACTAAAGCGCTGCGTGTATCTAAAAAAGCTATAGAGAACTTATATATAGCTTATACGCGTAAGAAGCGGTTGCGATAATAAATAAATTTGTTAAACTATTATGCTAAGAAGGCTATTATAGTAGAGAAGCGCAGTATTAAAGAGCAAGAATAGTTAAAAGCAGGGACTATTAAGTTAAATCTGTCTAATAAGTTCTTATTGCTGTCTAGTATCTGGAGCGCCTTTAAAGGCTAGCTCTTAAAGTATTAAGAGAGTAACATAGCACTGCCTAATTAGTCTCTTTAAATTGCTTTAATAACTGCTGGTAGTTTATAAGGTGCGTAGTTAGTTTCTATATGTTTTCTAAGTTAGAGTATTCTAACTACTTAACTAGATATTTGTTCTAGCTACTTTCTTTCTAGTATTATATTATTTTTTTAACTTTCTATTAGTTTTTACTATTAGCTTAGTAATGAAAGTTCTTCTAGGTAGGCGTTCTAAAGTTAGCAGATTCTAACAAGAAGATATAGAACACTAGGTAGATCTTTATATCTTTTAGCAGATTAAGTCTATAGTTAACTAGGCTTATCTGCTTAAAAATAAAAAAGAGTCTAACTTTAATATAATCTAGTTTTTTTGTTAGTCTTCGCGTTTAAAGGTTTTTTATAAGAAGATAGACTTTATCTCTCTTTTTTAGCTAAGGTGCCGTTTTTCTTTTCTAGTTAATATAAGAGATTGCTTATTCTTAAGCTTTGCTAATGTTTTCTAGTAATTTCTAGTGTACTTTCTTTAGTCTAGCTACTAAGAATAATGCTAATTTAGTCTAAATAGTTATTTCTAGACTTTTAGTAAAAAGATTTAGGTGTCTTCTATAATTTGCGAAGAATAGCGTTATGCCTATTACTTCTAATAATTTGTTGTTATACGCAATCTATGCTATAGGTAATAGCAAAATCTAGTTGTCTTGTTACTAGTTGCTGTATATCTATAGGTATATTTCTATAGTCTAATTTGTTTTTTTAGTCTATCTATCTGTTTGCAGATAGTAGGCGGTTAATAGCTTCTTTTTAGTATCTATAGCTGCTAACAGCGTTGTCTAATAGTTTAACGTAAAGAGCTTATTTTAATTGCTAATAATAAATTCTAGTATGCTGTAGTACCTAATTACTTAATCTAAGAATACTTGAGCTAGTTGCTTAGCAGTATAGTTATGTTAAAACAGTATTATCTTAACGTACTTAGTAAATCTATCTACTATAACAAATATTAAGTTATAGGCGTATTCTGTAACAGAGTTCTTAGAGACAGGTAATTATATAACAAAGTCTATAGTAATGTTTGTCTATAGTGCTATTAGTAGCTCTATTACCTGTATTTCTTTGTACTTTATATGCGTGCTGTGCTTGTTTTATTAACACTTAATATAGTTCTTAATATATTTAGTAACCTTGTCTTTTATGTTCTTAAACTTATAATGTCTCTTAATAAGTTCTATTGTGCGTGTAATTCTAGAGTGTCCGTATAGCAGGTTGTTATAATAACTAGCTATAATTTCTTCTTAAAGTTTCTCTAGTACTTGCAATAGAATGCGCTGTTTCTACTAAACTTGCATTATATTGTTAAGCTGCTGCGATAGTTCTAAGAATCTATCTTTATTAATTCTAAGTATAGTATGCTTGTTAATTGTTTTTATTTCTACAAGGTTGTGTTGTTAACTAAGTATATTAGCTCTGCTATTGTTCTTTTCTAGGGTATACAGTATCTTAAACTTATATCTATCTAGTAACTCTAACTATCTAACTTGTCTTCTATTAAGAACCTTAGTTGTTGTAAAATAAACTAGATTCTTATAGTCTATATATATAGTAAGGTCTAAGCAGCTTTCCGCATAGATTCTCTAATATTCTAGAGTAGATATAATTGCTATAAGCTTCTTATTATATATATTATAGTTTTCTTCTAGTTCTATAAACTTTTATAAATAGTAGGCAATTAGGTGCTATAGACTATCTTGTTCTTATGTTGCGCAAGCTCCTAATACTAGATCTAAGGCATTAGTTTTAATCTAAAGTAGCTTTCTATTCTTAAATATAATTATTATAGATAGTTCTATACATGCTTACTTAAGTAACTAGAAGAAATCTTCTTATGCTTATTTCTACTTAAATAAAACATTCTTCTACGTTAGCTTAGTAAGCGGTAACGCTTTCGTGAAGTAGTTCTTAATAAAGCGTTGGTTAAAGTTAATAAAGCTAAGAAATTTCTAAATTCTCTTAACTGTTTTTAGCGTTAGCTAATTCTTTATAATCTAAATCTTCTTTAGGCTTATCTTAACTCTATGTCTTTCTATAATATAGCTAAGAAATTCTATCTCTTTCTTATGCTATTCGCACTTCTTTAGCTTTAGGCAGAGGTCTACTCTCTCTAGGTAGTCTAACACTTTTTTAACGTAGATTATATGTTCTTCTAGTGTCTTGCTATACACTAGAATGTTATTAAGGTATGCTACTGTTATTTAGTCTAGGTGCGCTCTTAACACATTGTTAATTAGAGTCTAGCATATAGCTAGTGCATTAGTTAGCCTAAATAGCATAACTAGATACTTATAATAACTATAATAGATTCTAAACGCTATCTTCTATTTCTTGCTCTTCTTTATGCGTATAAGGTTGTACGCTCTGCGTAAGTTAAGTGCGGTAAAGTATTATGCTCTACTAAGTCTATTCTATAACTCTTTAATGTTTAGTAGCAGGTATTAGTTCTTAATTATAATGTTATTAAGCTTTTAGTAGTTAACATATAGGCATAGCAAGCTGTTCTTCTTAGCTATAAAGATAATAGAGAATTCTGCTAGAGATTCTAATTTTCTAATAAATCTCTTCTTAAGATTTTTCTTAATGTACTTATATAGTACTTTAAGTTTCTTTTCTAAGAGTCTGTATATAGATCTAAAGAGCGGTTTCTTCTCTTTCTAGAGCTTTATATTGCAGTTCTATAGTTTATACTGCAGTAATGTCTTTATAGTCTTTTTATACTAGAAGAGTTCTATATAACTCTTATATTTATCTAGAATGTTAGAAGGTGCACTGTTCTTCTTTTTAGCTACGCCTTTTCTATCTTCTACTATTTTAGTAGTTAGTAGCTAGCTAACCGCTCTATCTTAGCGCGTCTTATATATTAAAGAGATATTATTAATCTTCTTCTTATCTACTAACCGCGGCGTGCGTTGCGTAGACATTAGTGCAGCTATGCAGTGCCTATATCTATTAAATAAGATTTATTACTTTTTCTAGTTAACGTATAGATTGTGCTCTTATAACTATAGTAGTTCTAAGATAATATTATAGGTAGC
The DNA here is from genome assembly GCA_004335185.1 of Phoma sp. RAV-16-625. NCBI lineage: Eukaryota > Fungi > Ascomycota > Dothideomycetes > Pleosporales > Didymellaceae > Phoma > Phoma sp. RAV-16-625. The sequence continues at coordinate 105,822 of SAUA01000024.1, forward strand.
TGTTTTAAGAATGTTAAGATCTAACTTCTCTTTATAGTTATATATTCTTAGAGAAGTATCTTAAACTTTAAGCGTAATTCTTTCTTTCTCTAGTATTAGCTCTCTATTAGCTACTTATAATAGATATAGTTCTCTTTTATACTATAGTTAAAGTCTAGCTTCTTCTACTGTCTTGCGGGACATGTAGTTTCCCTAGACTTCTAAGTTTAATAATGCTAATAGCTCTACTCTATTTAATATAATAGTGAGCTTAATAAGGCAATTAGTTCTAATAAAATTAATAGATTAATCTCTAGCGCTCTTGTGCGCAGTTCTAAAAAAGACTTATTAGTAAATTTATTATATTTCTTATGTCTGTAGTGGACGTTGTAGTTCTAGTTTAGATAGTTTTACTAGTGCGCATTATAGCACTATCTATTAACTACTAACTATATCTAAATTACTGCTTATAAGTTGTCTGTTCTAGAAAAATAGACGTAGCTGTATTTATTAATAAGATGCTTTTTGCATAAGTTATTCTAACAGTTAAACTACTAAATATAGCAAGAGTAGTAACCTAGAGGAAACTATCTATAGTTTAGCTTAGATTTTTAGTATATGCTGCATTAGTTATTGCTATAGACTATCTATAATAATTCTCTATGTCTTAGATTTCTAATATCTAGTTTATACTAGGGTTGTGGGCTAAGTAGTAGTAAAAGTAATATTAGTAAGAGTTATTATTCTCTTATGCGCTATAAACTACGCTGTGTTTTAGCTTCTATCTAACATTAGTTCTTAGCATCTTCTAGATTACTTAATACTTATTAGCAGTTATTAGTTTGTTATTTAACCTACTAGATAAGCTAGTTAAACTCTAGAGTGAGCTCTTCTTCTTTAGATTCTACTATAGATTAGATAAGTTCTTAACATATCTTAGCATATGCCTTTTTCTTAGCACAGTGCTTGCGCTGCTAGCGTTAGTATTAGCAACGCATAGTGTCTTGTCTAATTTTTATAAGTATTTATCTAGAAGTATCTAGAAGATTATCTATCTTATATTAGTAGTTTTTGGTCTCTTTATAGAGTTTGCTAATGTTGTTAAATATAGCTTGTTTTTTAGCAATTTCTTTTAGATTGCGTTTAACTACTAGAAGTTTCTTACTTTTAAGACTAAAGTAACTTGTTCTATATTAACAGAACAGGCCTTTATGTTTTTTACTAACCTTAAGGCTCTTTTCTTCTACATAGCATTCTACTGCGTAGTATTATTAGTTACTGTTAGTAAATAGTACTTCTTCGCCCTCTATATTATCGCAGTAGAGGGTTGTCGCACAAATTAGAGATTTAATATAGTTAGCATTATTCTTAGAACTAGACTCTAGGTCTTCTATAAGTTATTCTATATTATTAGTAACTACTTTCTAGTTACTAGCATCCGCGGTATCAACTTCGCGGGTAAGAATATTAAGCTGTTAAAGAATTTTATTCTTTATCTTATAGTCTCTTGCAAAGTAGCCTAGCTTGCTATAGTTATAGCAGTTCTTGCTACTATTCTTATTAAAGTAGTGTTCTTCTCTACTCTTCTTTTTGTTTTATTGTTCTAGTAGCGGCCTCTTATTAAGGTTTAAGAGGTCTATAGTCTCTAGTCTAAAGTAACCACTCTATATATTATTATAGATGCGTTAGCTAGTATTAGGCTAATAACATTCTTCTTATTGTTCTTAGTTTAGGTTGTTACGCTACAGGTTTTATAGAGGCGGGCGGTTATTTCTAATAACTACAACCTATGCCCGCAGATCTTCTTATAGTTCTAGTTGCAGTTTGTAGAGCTTAATGTTAATAGATATAGACTTGTTAATAAGTTTGTCTAAGATATTAGTGCTAGCGCTGGTGCGTATTAGTTTCTTTTTAATCTTAGGTTTTAATTCTTGTTTGTATATAGTTATTAACGTAGTATTGTTCTACTCTGTATTAGCGGCAAGTTGCTAGAACTTAGCAGTATAATTAGCTACAGATTAGGTTTGCCTAATATGTTAAATATTGCGACGTGCAATAGCTAGTTTGTTTAAGACTCTAAAGATTAGTTTAATTATTTATTTAAAGTTATTAAAGTTGTTAAACTATTTAGAGATGTTGTCTAGATATTTGTCTAACATAGCCTTTTAGAAAAAGAGTTTAATCTATTTAAAAGCGTTTCCGCGCATATAGCTAGCGGCTAGCATAACGCGTTTGTTGTTAGAAATCTTGCTTTCTTAGAATTTAAAGAACAAATTAAACTAGAGAAGCTAGTTATTAAGCTTGTTACGTTCTCTATTATAGATGTCTAGTTTAGCCACGTTTATAGTGCTGTTTATAACAGAAGTATCTATATCTGCATTGCTAAAGCGAGTGCTGCTAGAGGTAGCGTAAGATTCTAAAGTACTTATCTTAGAGGTATTTAAAATATTAAGTTTTACACTTTAGACAAAGTCTATAAGTAATTGTTTAATTAGATTTTAGAGATAAGTACGTGCAGAGGTTCTTATTAGAGTAGTTATCTAGTTAAAGACTATAGCAACTAAGGTTGTAAGAAAGAGTATAGAGTAGACTATCTATTTTACAAGTAGAGTTAAGATATTCTAATAACAAAGTTAATTAACAAAGTTAAATATAAACTATAAGAGTTATGTTTCTACAAACTATATACTTTAATAATTATAGTAGTAATATAGACTAATTAGTGTTGTGCATCCTCTAATCGCACTAAGCACTAATTACACTAATTACTAATTATACTAATCGCGCTAAGCTCTAATTGGGTTACGTGTTCTCTTAGCTCTTAACTAAGTGCTAATACTATAATTATTACTTACTTATAATTATTGCTTACTTATAGTTTGTTCTTGTTGTTATAATTACTGTGCTGTAGCTACTATAATTAGACAAATTCTTCCCGTGTTCTGTGGATCGTAACACTAAGATAGCGATACTACTAAGATAGCTACTTTTTCTTAGTACTATAACTTTTTATATAACCTAATATATAAGAATAATATAAGTAGTTATTAACTTAGTAAGAAGGTAGAATTATTCTTATACTTTAGGCCTATAAATAAGGATAGTTTTAAAGCTTATAATATACTACTATAGCTTATAATATACGCTATTAATAGCTCTCTAATTAGCTCTATAAAATTATATTTTAATAAGAAGTACTACCTAATAGCTAGAAGCTCTCTATAATAGAAGAGTAAATAATTATATAATATATTCTTAACCTTAATTTGCGTAGATTTACCCCCTAGCTATATAAGGTAGTAGATATTATAGATAAACTATTAGCTATATATAGTAGAATACCTATTAGTAAGAACTAGGCTAAGTAATTTATATTATATATCAAGGATCTTAAGATAGCTTATAATTTAGTAAAGAACTATTAGAGAATACTCTAGAAAGATCTAGAGGTAATTTATATGTAGTTTAAGCTTATATAAGAGATAAAAGATAAGTATAGAGTTCTAGATAATAATATCTATAACTTTAATAAGACTAGCTTCTAGATAGAAGTTATTAGCTTAATAAAGGTTGTTATAGGCTTAGAGAGGTATATAAGGCTATATCTTATCTAGCTAGGTAATTAGAAGTAGGTTATAGTTATCTAGAGTATCTATACTACTAGGTATACTATTCTATTCTTTATTATCTATAAAGGGCGTGTCTATATCTCTACCTAGTATAAAGAGACTAATATACTATATAATTAGAAGCTCTTAGTCTCTAAGAATAGACAGACTAATAATATACTTAGTCTTAAGTAGTTAAAGTATTTTAATATATATATAAGAGTATATTAGAAGGGGTTATATAGGCTACTTATCTTAGATAGTTATAAGAGCTATCTTAACTAGGACTTTAAGGACTACTACTAAGAATATAAGATTCTAACTCTTTATATACCTTCTTACTTATTATATATATATTAGCTACTTAATATAGTATATTTCTTACTATTAAAACTAGAGTACTTCTAATATATATAAGGCTTAGTATTCTAATATATCTTCTATATTAATAAAGAAGGCGTTCTTCTAGCCTTTAGAAACGTGTTTTTTAATATATTTATATATAAAAACTATAGAAAGACCTTTTAGGTATTAGAGCTAGTCTCTATTAATAAATAGGTAGTCCTTAATTAGCTTAAAGTATAATTTTATACCCCTCTATAAGCGCCTCTACTAGAAACGCTATAGTAATCTAGAACCCTAAGTAATATATATAAATTTAGGTTCTAATTAAAGCTTATAAGTAAGTACTTTATATAGTTACTAATATCTACTTAGAAGAGGTTCTTAAAGCTTATTAAAGAAGCTAAAGAGATACTATATAAGAATATACTTATTAAGGCTTATATATAGAAGCTTAAAGAGTAATTAGTAGAGATAACTAAGTATAAGACTTATAAAAGAAAGTAGATCTAGTATAGAGGTATAATAGAGTGTAGTAAAGTAGTATTATTAGTAGCTAGAAGTATAGCTATAGCTTATATAGTATTAAAGAAAGCGTATAGTTATAGTAGTTAAGAAAGAGCCTAGTTAGGTTAATAGTACTATAGTAACTATAGGAAGACTAGGTATAATACATATATATGCTAGATAGATATAGAAGAAGATTCTATATCTAATATAAGTATATTATATATAGGTTCTATAGTAAGTAGTAAGTAATTACTTATTCTATATATAGTGTTTATAATACTAAGAAAAAGTAGCTGTCTTAGTAGTATAGGCGTCTTAGTAGTACTTTATAGTAATTAATTAGTAAAATATAACCTAAAGAAGAAGCTTAAGAAAAATACTATCTATAAGTTACTACTAGAATATAAAAGAAGTATAAGGCTTATCTAGAATAAAAATAAGCTTAACTATAAATAATTTAAGAACTATAAAAGAAGTAAGTTGTTATAGTATATTATTATAACTATATACTAACTACTTAATAGCTAAATAGCTAGAAGCTACTCTTATAGGTATATATATAAAGTAGAATAATATTAACTATACTATTATATTAAGAAGATATTAGATAGTACTTAAAAAAAAAAGATAGAGAATTAGAAGAAAAAGATAATAAGAAGATATCTATAAACTATATAGAATAGTAGCTATATAGTGCTTAGAAAGCACTTCTATTAAGAAGTATATATATAATCTTTAAAAGCTTAAGTCTAATACTTTTAAGAATAAAGCTACTTAGAAGAAGTAGAAAAAGTTCTATAATAGTCTTTTACTAAAGACTCTAACTACTATATCTACTAAGAATTAGTAGTAAGTTATTATAGCCTTTTTTTATATATCTTTCCTAACTAAACTTAGACTATAAGAGATTAAGACTATACTAGAAAAGCTTAGTACTAAGAGAGACCTAGTGCTATATAGTAATAAGCTATATATACTAGAAGATAATAGTAATAAGTATAAAGAGAAGATAGATAATAATTCTAGAACTAAGTTAGAGGCCTACTTTAAGTTAGTACTAGATAATTATAAAATAGGTAAGTAATATCTTAAAGCTATTTAAGAGATTGACTAGAAAGAGAAGAAGAATAATAAGAAGATAATAAGCTTTAAAGAATTTATTAACTTTAATATATTCTTAGATTAATAATATATTAAGTTTAGAACTAAGTTTTACTTAGCTCTTAGCTACTTGTTATAGCTAAAAATTATAGACTTAGCACTCTAAGTACCTCTAATAAATCTTAAAATATATATACTAAGATTTAGCTAAAGTTTAAGTATATTAATTTTTTAATCTATAATCTACTATTAGGTCTCTAGTCTCTAAGTAATCTATACTAGAGCTAAGAACTCTATAAAAAAGTAGAGATAGTATATCTATATAACTTAACTAAATTTATCTAATTATCTAATAGTAATTTATTTATCTATAATCTATAAATATACTAAGTTTTATACTTTAGATAAAGTTTATAAGTAATTATTTAAATAGATCTTAGAGATAAGTATATATAGAAATTCTTATAGAAGTAGTTATCTAGTTAAAGACTATAGTAACTAGAATTATAAAAAAGAATATAGAGTAAACTATCTATTTTATAAGTAGAGTTAAGATTACCTAATAATAAAGTTAATTAATAAAGTTAAATATAAACTATAGTATTAGGTTTCTAGTCTCTAAGTGCTCCGCACCGAGGCCAAAGGCCCTATAAATAGAGTAGAGGTAGCATACCTATATAATATAGCTAAATTGTTCTAATTATTTAGTAGCAATTTGTCTATCTATAATCTGTAAATATACTCTCTACCTTTAAGTGCTTAATAACGTGCTACCTCTTCTAAAAGAGATTCTAACATTTAAATCGCTTTCTACTACACGTTGTTAAAATGCAGACTAGACAATAGAGCTAATAAGTAAGCTAGTCTAAAAGCGGTTAACTCTTAGGTACACTAGTGCCCTCTAGATTTATTATTAAAGAAGACTCTACTACTGCTTACATCTAAAGCTAACCTCTCTCTGCTAAAGAAGACGCTACAGAGAACTCTAGTCTAGCTAAAGATAGAATAAATAAGTAGAGACTAGAAGAATAGTTAACAACTTCTTCTAGGCTATAAATATCTATAATAGTCTAGAACGCTTTACTACGTTCTCTAATAGACTAAGAACTAGCAGACCTCTATAACTAGTTAAAAAAAGCCTAGAGGCAAAGCAAGATTAATTAACTTTATTAACTAAGAGCTAAATATAAGTTAGAGGACACCTTAGTACTCTCTCTAATGTTAACTCTACTTAGAACCCTTATAACAACATTCTTAGGCCTATTAGGCAACCTTCTAAAGCTAGATCTACTATAAAGATATAACAAGAAGTTAAGAGCAGAATATAACTACTAGAAATATAACTATAAATTATATTTTCTATGCTTACTAATTAACTTTATAAAGAAGAGCTAGAAGGTAGATTTTAGAATAATGTATCTTTCTAAACTACTTAAGACTCTATAGAAATTCTATTATATAACAGAATAGACTAGTTCTCTATTCTAGCTACTAACCTAGAAGATACTAAAAACTATTATATTAAATGCTCTAGAAACGCTGTTAGAATAGAAACAATAAGCCTATAAAACTTTTAAGAGAATCTAGCAAAAGCTAAATTAGTTATCTATAGACTTACTAGATGCTCTTTAACTCTTATAGAAGAAACTAGGCTTAGCCTAAACTCTAGAACTCTAAGTAATAACGTATATCTTATCTCTACCTAAAGACATTTAGAAAGACCTATTTCTACTTCTAGTTAATAGGCATAGCACTCTTCTAATAGTAGAAGAACATATAAACATTATCTACTATAGAAAGAACTTAGATAAAGAATTAAAGGCTACTTTCTTAAAAAGGTAGCTATAAAAGGCTAGTAATAAGAGTAAAAAGGTAGAGAAATTAGAAAAACCTCTAAAGAAACAAAAATAGGCTAATAGAGACTATAACAAACTATCTATATATAGAACTACTAGCACCTAAAACAAGAGCAGAGGTTAGACCTATTATAACTATAGAAAATTTAGTTATACTATAGCTAAGTGCTAAAGCTCTCTAAAGAATAAGGGTAATATAGCTAACTAGAAAGATACCTCTATAGACTTAAAGAAAGGCTTAAACACTAATTTAGAAAAAAAGAAAGAGTAGAAAGACTAATTCTATATCTTTCTACCTACATTGTATTAAACTAGAAAATAAGAGATTTAGAAAAATTAAAGAAAGCTCTTTACTCTTATCCCTCTTAGTTATTAACTATAAAATACATAGTTTAATCCTCTAAGCCTATAGAGGCTATAATTAATAGAGGTTTCTAGCTAAACTTAATATTAGCTATGCTAGCAAAGAAACATAATCTCTAAGTAGACCTCTTACCTAAGCTGCTAGCTAAAGGCGTAGACAGAGGTAGATTAATAATGTATAGTACTACAATAGTAGATATAACTATTACTAATTTATATAGGCATAAAGAGACTTATTAAGTACTATTTATAGTAATAGACCTCTAAAAATACTTAGTATACTTAGGTCTACTCTAGATTAATATATTTTATCTAAGAATTAGCTACGCTACTAGATGTATGCTCTTTTAGAAGAATAAGAATAATAAGATTATTCTATTTATAAAGATAGCTATAGAAGATGCTAAGTAGTTTAAAAGTAGTATAAAAGAACCTAATATAGATATCTATATATGCCTTGTTAACTTTATAGGCTATAGAAGGTTAGAAGATAATACTATAGATTATTTACTTCTAGAATATATAGAGTTTATAGATATAGACTTAGAAGAGAACTCTAAGAGTCTTCTAGAGAATAGCTACTATAATCTATCTATAACTCTAATATCTAATAGTGTTCTATCTTATTAGCTATTATATAATCTCTCTATAACTAAACTAGAGATACTTTAAAACTATCTTTAGAAGTATATAGTAAGAGAATAGATATATTAGTTAAAGTCTCTAGTAAAGGCACCTATACTCTTTATAAAAAAGAAAGATAGTAGCCTAAGTCTTTATATTAACTATTAGAGCCTAAATAAGATTATAGTTAAGAACTAATATCTACTACCTCTAATTATAGAGTTACTAGAGAGGCTTTCTTAAGTAAGGTATTTTACTAAGCTTAATATAAGAGAGGCCTACTATAGAATTTGTATTATAGAGAAGAATAAGTAGAAGACTACTTTCTATACTAGATATAGATATTATAAGTATACTATTATGCCTTTTAGCCTAACTAATGCCTCTACCTAGTTTTAAGCATATATTAACTATGCTCTTATAGAACTAGTTAACATATATTGTATTGTCTATTTAGATAATATTCTAATCTACTTAGATATAAAAGAAAACTATATATAGTATATAAAGAATATACTATAAAGACTATATAAGTCTAAGCTATATATTAAACTTAGTAAGTATAAGTAGTATACTTAATGCATAGAGTATCTTAGATATATAATTAGCTCTAAAGAGGTTAGTATTAACCTAGAACAGGTAAAAACAATCTAAGAGTAGCTATAACTATAGATAGTCTATAATATTTAAGTATTTATTAGCTTTATAAATTACTATTAATAATTTATCTATAGTTTCTCTAAATTAGCTTTACTATTAACTAAGATAACCTATAAAACCCTAGAATTAGCTAGAGAAGGTCTAGTAATAAGAAGAAAAAAAAGCTAGAAAATAGATATTAGTAAAAAAAACAGATCTACTTTTTAGCAACTTAAAAACGTCTTTACCTAAGTTTCTATACTCTTCTACTTTAACTCTTGTTAGAAAATAAGAGTAGAGGTAGACACCTTAGAAGGCGCGATATTAGGCATATTAAGTTAATATATACTAAAAGAATCTAGAATAGATTAATAGAGGCTAATTAGTTTCTTTTCTTATAAATTAATCTAAGTAGAATATAATTATAATACCTATAATAAGAAACTACTAGCTATTATTAAAAGTCTAGAATATTAGCGCTATTATCTTAAAGGTATAACGTACTCTATAAGCAAGCTAGTTACTAAGCAAGTTAGTTACTTTTGCTAAACCTCTACTAAACTACTCTTTATATACTAATATCTTCTTAATAACACTATTTAGACGTGTTAAAAGAAGCTTAGATACAGCTTACGCTTTAGACTTTTAAATAAAACGCAACACTCTTTTAGCAATGCGCTGCAGCTATCTATAGAGTCTTTTAAATAACACTAAGCAACTAACACGTAGAATAATTTTTACGCGCTAATTCTATAGCTAACTCACAGAAGCTAGACAATAATAAGAAGAGAGTAATTATTAAATATATTTTTAAGCTAGACGCGTAAGAGTTTTCCTCTTAGCTCTTAGATATAGCTACTATAGCTAATTCTTTATGCGCTGAGCGTAATCTAAGTTCTATTAGCATAAACTAGCCTAGTACATTTATTAAGCAGCATCTAGAGCTTATAGTTAAGTTTAATTATAAGTATAACTATAAGAGAGCTCTCTGTAAGAATTCTAAGGTTCTATAGAGCTAGTTTAGTCTAGTAGCTAACACTAAAGCTAAGTATAGCATCTAGAATAAAAACACGTACAACTTTAACAAAATAGACTTTATAATAAGCTAGATCTTCTAAAAAGTAGTTGTTATAGCTTTAGAATAATAAGGTTAGCTAAAGGCAGTCTAGCTAGGCGACTAGAAGTAAGCTATAGCTATAGTAGGCATTAATACTAAAGAATAGGCTATTTCTACCTTTTTTATTTTTAAAGTCTACTACTACCTCTCTATCTAGTATAAAGAAGAGAATTTGTTTTAAGACTAGATTATTAGAGTCTCTAATAACAGCTAGACTACTAACAAGCTTAGTCTAGACTAGATAAACTACTTTAATAGGTATATAAAGAAGTGTACTGTTAGTATCTACTATTTACTTATTGTTAATAGTTATAAGAGCTATAACTCTTTTAAATTCTAGTAGTACTATAAGAATAATAATATAATTGCTCTCTATTTGCCTCTCTACTTATTATATCTTATATAGCCTCTTAATATAGCTTGTTTTGCTACTTTAAAGAAGGCGTATAGATGCTAAGCTAAAATACTTATGCGCAACTAAATTAACTATATTATAAAGATAGAGTTTCTACTATGCTTTATACACGCCTATAATGCTGTAATTACTTTTAGAAATATCTAGAGAGGGTTTTAAAGCGCTAGACTAGTTCTATTTAATCTATAATAGATTATAAGTAGTTTTAATGTAAAGCTGCGCACGCTATTACTACTACTACTTATTAACAACAAGCTCTAGTAGTTGTAAACTCTAAGCAACACTTTTAAACTTAGATCGCAATTAACGCTTATAAAGATAAGAATTTAAAGGTATATAGATAGCTTGTCTACCTCTATAGTTAAAGTGTTTAAGAAGGTTTTAAAAAAAGCAGCTATAATTGCGTATAAGCTAGTGTTAGTGTAATAGAAGATTGCTAAGCTTTAAGCTACTAATAAGGCAGCTACACAACAAAAATTATATAAAAGAAAGCAGATTAAAAAAAAAGATACTCTAATAGTTAAAAAGAGCTAGCAATTAACAGCTCTAAAAGAGTTTAGAGCGCGTAGTAATAGTAAGAAAACAAAGAAGTAAGTGCGCGCTAAAGTAGATAAGCTTTTCTAAAAACGCTATAGATAGTGTAGTAAGACTAGACATAACACGCAAACGTATAAGAAAAAGATAGAAGTAGTTTCTAAATAATATTATAGGCTATACTATAGTTTATAGCGTTAATTTAGGTTGTTCTAGGTTATAATAGAGTAGAGTTTAGTAGAAGCTTAGCAAAAGTAATTAACTTGCTTAGTAACTAGCTTGCCTGTAGGGTACGTTACACTTTAAAGTTCTTATAGACTATAAGAATCTAAAATAGTTTATAGAAAACAAGACTCTTAACTATTAGCAGGTTTAGTTTTATCTAGTATTAACTTAGTTTAATTTTACTCTTATATACTAACTAGAGACTACTAACCTAGTAGATAGACCTTTAAGGTAACTAGACTATAGAGCAGAGATAGAGAAACCTTTACTAAAGTATAATAAAGCGTTTATTAAGCCTCTTTAAGACTTACTTACCTCTAAAGAAAGAAATAATTTTCTAGTATTAGCTATTATAACAAGGGCATTGCAAAGGTCTAAAGAATAATTAGAAATCATTAAAGCTCTCTAGAAGTTCTAAGTAAAGAAAAGTACTATAACTAGAAATCTATGTAACTATAAGAAAGAGTCTATAGTTAAACTAGACTTAGAGGTAACCTTTAAGAAATATAATACTAAAACAGACTATAATAACCTAGAACAACCTACTATAGATAATAAGAGGTTAAAGCACTTAACTACTTCTAAGAAAAAGTCTAAGGCCCTCTAAGAATACTATAATAACCTACTTAAAGAATATTTTAGAGGCAAGAAGATAATAGAAAAGCTACAACACTACTACTAGTAGAAAGAAATAAGAAAAAACGTAAAAAACTACTATAAAAACTATCTAGTATATAAGAAGTTAACGCTAGTGTATTATAAGCTATATAGTTTTCTAGCACCTCTACCTCCTCTAAACGCAGCCTAGAAAGAGATTACTATAGACTTTATTACAGAATTGCCTCTAAGTTACTTAAGCTACTAGGTATATAACACTATCTTAGTTATAGTCTATAGACTTACTAAGATAGCTTACTATATTCTAGCTAGAGCTAATTAAGACAGTACAAATCTAGCTTAATTCTAGATAAGAGAAGTTATACGCCTATATAGTATTCTAAAGAAGATAATCTTAGATAGAAGTCTACTTATAGCAGCTAAATACTAGAATACTTTCTAATACTACTTAAACATAAGAAGAGTATTAACTTCTACTTACTATCTATAAATAGATAGATAGACTAAAAGATAGAATTAGACACTTAAATAGTACCTACAATGCTATTATTGCCTAGAATAAGATAATTAGAGTCTATAGATATTAGTTGTAGAGTTTATATATAATAATAGTATATATGCAACTATAGGCACTACGCTATTTAGAGCATACTATAGTATAGATTCTATTAGTTCTAACTAGCCTAGTATACCTTATAGTAATAGGGAATTACCTGTAGAGGAATAAATAGCTAGTAAAGTTATTACTTTACAATAGAAGTGCAAGAAGAAAATTATTACTATAAATAAATACTAGAAGTTATACGTAAATAAGAAGCGCTTAGCATATACGTTTAAAATAAGTAATTAAGTAATAGTATTAAATTAGTATATTAGGTTAATAAAGCCTAAGAAAAAGCTTAACTAGAAATATCTAGGTCTAGATTGTATAGTAGACTAGTATAGTCTAACAGCATTTAAAGTTAACCTTCTAGGCTTATAGAGCGTATATCTAGTTTTCTATATATTATTACTAGAGCCTTATAATCTATAGAGCCTTATTCTATACCTAGAGATTCTAATTATAGACATACTACGCAAATATAGTAATAATATCTATAAAGTAAACACTATACTAGATAGACGCAAAGAAGAATATAATAAGTAGAAATATCTAGTTAAATAGACTAGCTATAGAGAAGAAAAGAACTTCTAGAAGCCTAGCTAAAATATTTCTAGTAACATTCTTTAATAATTTTAGAAATCTAAGGGTATTAAGCTAAAAAGAAATCTAAAAGAAAAGACCTATAAAGATTAAGATTAACCTCTAAAGAAGAAGAGAAATAAGTAAAAGTAATAAAAGTATTCTAAAAAAATAACATATCTTTACTAGTTTTTTTATAGAGTTTTTAGAGTGTTTAATAGTGTTGTACTCTAGAATTACCTTAGCTAAGCTTATAAGTATCTCTTAGAATCTATTATTATCTATTATAGACTATAAGAACCTATTCTAAATTATAATAGCTTAATCTAAGAGCATAAAACTTATAATATTATAAGAAGAAAATATAGAATATAAAAGTAAGTACTCTATTAAATTAAGCCTAAGGCTTAGGTATATCTAGAATTTCTAAGAGAAATCTAACTATAGAAATTATTTATAGTTATATTATTATGTAAGTTATAATAGCCTATTAGAGCCTATTATAATATATTCTTACTATCTTTAAGTTCTATTATAGCAGTCTAGCTTCTTCTAGAGCATCTTTATCTTCTTAGTTACAGCACTCTTTTTAGAGCTAGTAGTAGAGTTCTTTTTCTTCTCTAGAATAGCTATCTCTGCAACTATAGTCTTACTCTTTCTCTTATAATTAGAAATAGAGTTAGCAACGTAATTACAAACCTTAATCTATAATAAGTTAGAATAGTCTATTTAGAAATAAAATTAGTATATATATCTACTTATAAGAAGAATTAGTCTCTTTAGCAACTCTATTAGTTATAGTAATCTTAAGAGTATACTTGCTAGCCTTAGCATAGGCTAAGACTAACTTCTTACTACGCTAGCGCTAGTCTAGGCGGAACTTAGAGCAAAGGTTCTTATCTTCTATAATAGCACTGCTATATAAGTAGAGATAAAAAGCGTAAGAGATGTATATACTACTAAACATGTTAGAATAACTTATAATAAACTAGATCTACTTAAAAGAACGACTTACTAGCTATAATTCTTAGAGATAGGCTAATAGAGCTCTATAAGCTTAAACTTAGCTAACTTCTTTTCTAACACGGTTAATAGGCGCTACTAGTACTTACTATCTACTATATTCTAGTCTAAATTCTAGATGCTAAATTCTAACTTCTAGAGAATTCTCTAGATCTTAGGTAGCTTCTTATTATTCTTAGAGTAAAGCTGTTAAAAGTTAGTATAACTTATAATAGGTAATAATTATATAGAAGAGGGATATATACTGTAATATACTTCTAGTTAGTAGAGAAGCACTAGAAGTAGTATATAATCTAGTTAGACTTACCTAATTCTATCTCTATAACCTATGCAGCATATATAGCAGTATTAGCAGGTATAACCTAGATATAAACGCAACTAACCTAGCTATAATGCTTATACTAGCCTATAGCAAAGCTATAGACGCACTAAACATACTATTATAATCTATAGAACACAGAAAGAATTCGTCCAATTATAGTAGCTGCGGCATAGTAATTATAACAACAAGAACAAACTACGAGTAAGCAACAATTATAAGTAAGTAATAATTATAGTATTAGCACTTAGTTAAGAGCTAAGAGGACACGTAACCTAATTAGAGCTTAGCGTGATTAGTATAATTAGTAATTAGTGTAATTAGTGCTTAGTGCGATTAGAGGATACACAATACTAATTAGTCTACATTACTACTATAATTATTAAAGTATATAGTTTATAGAAACACAACTCTTATAGTTTATGTTTAACTTTATTAATTAACTTTATTATTAAAATATCTTAACTCTGCTTGTAAAATAGATAGTCTACTCTATACTTTTTTTTACAACTCTAGTCGCTATAGTCTTTAACTAGATAACTACTCTAACAAGAACCTCTGCACGTACTTATCTCTAAGACCTAATTAAACAATTACTTACAGACTTTGTCTAAAGTATAAAACTTAACATTTTAAATATCTCTAAGATAAGTACTTTAGAATCTCGCGCTACCTCTAGCAGCACTCGCTCTAGTAATACAAACATAGATGCTTCTATTATAAACAGCACTATAAACGTGGCTAAACTAGACACCTATAATAGAGAACACAATAAGCTTAACAACTAGCTTCTCTAGTTTAATTTGTTCTTTAAATTCTAAGAAAGTAAGATTTCTAACAATAAACGCGTTATGCTAGCCGCTAGCTATATGCGCAGAAACACTTTTAAATAGATTAAACTCTTTCTCTAAAAGACTATATTAGATAAATATCTAGACAACATCTCTAAATAGTTTAACAACTTTAATAACTTTAAATAAATAATTAAACTAATCTTTAGAGTCTTAAACGAACTAGCTATTGCATATTACAATTTCTAACGCATTAGGTAAACCTAATCTATAGCTAATTATGCTACTAAGTTCTAGTAACTTGCTGCTAATATAGAGTGGGACGACACTGCGTTAATAACTATATATAAATAAGAATTAAAACCTAAGGTTAAGAAGAAACTAATGCGCACTAGCGCTAGCACTAATATCTTAGACAAACTTATTAATAAGTCTATATTTATTAACGTTAAGCTCTATAAACTATAACTAGAACTATAAGAAGATCTGCGGGCATAGATTGTAGTTATTAGAAATAACCGCCCGCCTCCACAAAACCTATAGCGTAACAACCTAAACTAAGAATAATAAGAAGAATGTTATTAGCTTAACACTAGCTAACGTATCTATAATAATATATAGAGTGGTTACTTTAGACTAGAGACTATAGACCTCTTAAATCTTAATAAAAGGCCGCTACTAGAACAATAGAACAAAAAGAAGAGTAGAGAAAAACACTACTCTAATAAAAATAGTAGCAAGAACTACTATAACTATAGTAAGCTAGGCCACTTTGCAAGAGACTATAAAATAAAGAATAAGATTTTTTAATAGCTTAACATTCTTACCCGCGAAGTTAATACCGCGGATGCTAGTAACTAGAAAGTAGTTACTAATAATATAGAATAACTTATAGAAGATCTAGAGTCTAGTTCTAAGAATAATACTAACTATATTAAACCTCTAATTTGTGCAACAACCCTCTACTACAACAACGCAGAGGGCGAAGAAGTACTATTTACTAATAGTAACTAACAATACTACGCGGTAGAATGCTGTGTAGAAAAAAAGAGCCTTAAGGTTAGTAAAAAATATAAAGGCCCGTTCTATTAACATAGAACAAGTTACTTTAGTCTTAAAGGCAAGAAACTTCTAGTAGTTAAACGCAACCTAAAAGAAATTGCTAAAAAACAAGCTATGCTTAACAACATTAGTAAACTCTATAAAGAGACTAAAGACTACTAACGCAAAATAGATAATCTTCTAGATACTTCTAAACAAACACTTATAGAAATTAGATAAAACACTATGCGTTGCTAACACTAACGCTAGCAGCGCAAGCGCTGTGCTAAGAAAGAGGCGTACGCTAAGATATATTAAGAACTTATCTAACCTATAGTAGAATCTAAAGAAGAAGAGCTTACTCTAGAGTTTAACTAGCTTATCTAGCAGGTTAAACAATAAACTAATAACTACTAATAAGTATTAAGCAACCTAGAAGACGCTAAGAACTAATATTAAATAGAAGCTAAAACACAGCGTAGTTTACAGCATATAAGAGAACAATAACTCTTACTAATATTACTTCTACTACTACTTAGTCTACGACTCTAGTACAAACTAGATATTAGAAATCTAAGACATAGAGAATTGTTATAGACAGTCTATAGCAATAACCAATACAGTATATATTAAGAATCTAAGCTAAACTATAGATAGTTTCCTCTAGATTACTACTCTTGCTGTGTTTAGTAGTTTAACTATTAGAACAACTTATATAAAAAGCATCTTATTAATAAACGCAGCCGCGTCTATTTTTCTAGAATAAACAACCTACAAGCAGTAATTTAGATATAGTTAGTAGTTAATAGATAGTGCTATAATACGCACTAGCAAAACTGTCTAAACTAGAACTATAATATCTACCGCAGACACAAGAAATATAATAGATTTACTAATAAGTTTTTTTTAGAACTGCGCATAAAAGCGCTAGAGATTAATCTATTAATTCTATTAGAACTAATCGTCTTATTAAGCTTACTATTATAGTAAATAGAGTAGAGCTATTAGCATTGTTAAACTTAGAAGCCTAGAGAAACTACATATCCTGTAAGGCAGTAAAAGAAGCTAGACTTTAACTATAGTATAAAAGAGAACTATATCTATTACAAGTAGCTAACAGAGAGCTAATGCTAGAGAAAGAAAGAATTATGCTTAAAGTTTAAAATGCCTCTCTAAGAATATACAACTATAAAGAGAAGTTAGAACTTAACATTCTTAGAACAGCCGCCTATAATATTATCTTAGAACTACTATAGTTACAAGAGCACAATCTACACATTAACTAGAAAAAGCAATAAATCTTATTTAATAGATATAGGCACTATATAGCTATACTAATGCCTACGCAACGCACACCGCGGTTAGTAGATAAGAAGAAGATTAATAATATCTCTTTAACACATAAAACGCGCTAAGATAGAGTAGTTAGCTAGCCACCAACTACTAAGATAGTAGAAGATAGAAAAGGCGCAGCTAAAAAGAAGAATAGTGCATCTTCTAACATTCTAGATAAATATAAGAGTTATATAGAACTCTTTTAGTATAAGAAGACTGCAAAGGTATTACTGCAGTATAAACTATAAAACTATAATATAAAGCTCTAGAAAGAGAAGAAACTGCCTTTTAGACTTATATACAGACTCTTAGAAAAGAAACTTAAAGTACTATGCAAGTATATTAAGAAAAACCTTAAGAAGAGATTTATTAGAGAATTAGAATCTTTAGTAGAATTCTCTATTATTTTTACAGCTAAGAAGAACAGCTCGCTATGCCTATATATTAACTACTAAAAGCTTAATAACATTATAATTAAGAACTAATACCTACTACTAAATATTAAAAAGTTATAGAACAGACTTAGCAGAGTATAATACTTTACTTACTTAACTTATATAGAGCGTACAACCTTATACGCATAAAGAAAAGCAAGAAATAGAAAACAGCATTTAGAACCTATTATAGTTATTACAAGTATCTAGTTATACTATTTGGGCTAACTAATACACTAGCTACGTGCTAGGCTCTAATTAACAACGTGTTAAGAGCGCATCTAGACTAAACAACAGTAGCATACCTTAATAATATTCTAGTATATAGCAAAACACTAGAAGAACACATAATCCACGTTAAGAAAGTGTTAGACTATCTAGAGAGAGTAGATCTCCGCCTAAAGCCGAAGAAGTGCGAATAGCATAAGAAAGAGATAGAATTTCTTAGCTATATTATAGAAAGACATAGAGTTAAAATAAGTCTAAAGAAGATTTAGATTATAAAGAATTAGCTAACGCTAAAAATAGTTAAGAGAATCTAGAAATTCCTTAGCTTTATTAACTTTAACTAACGCTTTATTAAGAACTACTCCACAAAAGCGTTACTACTTACTAAGCTAACGCAGAAGAATGTTCTATTTAAGTAGAAATAAGCATAAGAAGATTTCTTCTAGTTACTTAAGTAAACATGCATAGAACTACCTATAATAATTATATTTAAGAGTAGAAAGCCACTTTAAATTAAAACTAATGCCTTAGATCTAGTATTAGAAGCTTACGCAACATAAGAACAAGATAGTCTATAGCACCTAATTATCTACTATTTACAAAAGTTTATAGAACTAGAAGAAAACTACAATATGCACAATAAGAAGCTTATAGCAATTATATTCGCTCTAGAATATTAAAGACTCTATATAGAAAGCTGCTTAGACCTTACTATATATATAGACTACAAGAACCTAGTTTATTTTACAACAACTAAGATTCTTAACAGAAGACAAGTTAGATAGTTAGAGTTACTAGGTAGATACAAGTTTAAGATACTGTATACTCTAGAAAAGAACAATAGCAGAGCTAATACACTTAGTTAATAACACAACCTTACAGAAACAAAAACAATTAACAAGCACACTATACTTAGAATTAATAAAGATAGATTCTTAGAACTATTACAGCAGCTTAACAACATAATGCAAGTTTAGCAGAAACAGCGCATTCTGTTATAAGTACTAGAGAAACTTTAAGAAGAAATTATAGCTAGTTATTACAACAACCTACTATACAGACACCCTAAAATCATACGCACAATAGAACTTATTAAGAAACATTATAAGTTTAAGAATATAAAAAACAAGGTTACTAAATATATTAAGAACTATGTTAAGTGTTAATAAAATAAGCACAGTATATATACAAAGTACAGAGAAATGCAGGTAATAAAGCTACTAACAGCACTATAGATAAACATTACTATAGACTTTATTACGCAATTATCTGTCTCTAAGAACTCTGTTACAGAATACATCTATAACTTAATATTTGTTATAGTAGACAGATTTACTAAGTATGCTAAGATAATACTATTTTAACACAACTATACTACTAAGCAACTAGCTTAAGTATTATTAGATTAAGTAATTAGGTACTATAGTATACTAGAATCTATTATTAGCAATTAAGATAAGCTCTTTACGTTAAACTATTAAACAACGCTATTAGCAGCTATAGGTACTAAAAAGAAGCTATTAACCGCCTACTATCCGCAGACGAATAAACAGACTAAAAAAACAAATTAGACTATAGAAATATATCTATAGATATATAGCAATTAGTAATAAAATAACTAGATTTTGCTGTTATCTATAGCACAGATTGCGTATAATAACAAATTATTAGAAGTAATAGACATAACGCTGTTTTTTATAAATTATAGAAGACACCTAAATCTCTTTACTAGAAGTCTAGAAACAACTATCTAGACTAAATTAGCATTATTCTTAGTAGCTAGACTAAAGAAAGTATACTAGAAATTACTAGAAAACATTAGCAAAGCTTAAAAACAAGCAATCTCTTATATTAACTAGAAAAGAAAAACAGCACCTTAGCTAAAAAAAAGAGATAAAGTCTATCTTCTTATAAAAAACCTTTAAACGCGAAGACTAATAAAAAAACTAGATTATATTAAAGTTAGACTCTTTTTTATTTCTAAGCAGATAAGCCTAGTTAACTATAGACTTAATCTGCTAAAAGACACAAAGATCTACTTAGTATTCCACATCTTCTTGTTAAAACCCGCTAACTCTAGAACGCCCACCTAAAAGAACTTTTATTACTAAGCTAATAGTAAAGACTAATAGAAAGTTAAAAAAATAATACAACACTAGAAAGAAGATAGCTAGAACAAATATCTAGTTAAGTAGTTAGAATACTCTAACTTAGAAAACACATAGAAACTAACTACGCACCTTATAAACTACTAGCGGTTGTTAAAGCAATTTAAAGAGACTAATTAGGTAGTGCTACGTCGCTCTTCTAATACTCTAAGAGCTAGCCTTTAAAGGCGCTCTAGATACTAGGCAGCAACAAGAACTTATTAGATAGATCTAACTTAATAGTCTCTACCTCTAACTATTCTTGCTCTTTAATACCGCGCTTCTCTACTATAATAGCCTTCTTAGCATAATAGTTTAATAAATTTATTTGTTGTTGCAACTGCTTCTCGCATACACAAGCTATACGTAAGTTCTTTATAGCTTTTTTAGATACACACAGCGCTTTAGTCTATATCTTATAACTCTTTTTTATACATACACGCAACTTCTCTTTCTTAGACGCTAGTTAGGTAAACTTAGATTAAGTTACCTTTACGTTATAATGTTGCTCTAAGTAAACACACTTACTATATTTTCTAAACTAAATATAAACCTTACACACTTAGTTATGCTTTACACAGGTTTTATATTTCTGCACTATAATCTCTCTAAAGAACTTAATAAATTTGTATAAATAATGTTAGCGAGCTAAACTTAAGATAGTTAGTTGTTTTAGCATTGTTAAAACCTGCCTAACAATTAAGGAAGAGCTCTGCGTTATATAAATAAGCTTAAGAGACTAAGCTAAGACAGAAGAGAGATAGTGTTACAATCTATAAAACATAGAAAGAATTTGTCTAATTACAGTAGCTGCGGCATAGTAATTATAACAACAAGAATAAACTATAAGTAAGCAACAATTATAAGTAAGTAACAATTATAGTGTTAGCACTTAGTTAAGAGCTAAGAGAACACGTGACCTAATTAGAGCTTAGCGCGATTAGTATAATTAGTAATTAGTGTAATTAGTGCTTAGTGCGATTAGAGGATGCACAACACTAATTAGTCTATATTACTACTATAATTATTAAAGTATATAGTTTATAGAAACACAACTTTTATAGTTTGTGTTTAACTTTGTTAATTAACTTTGTTATTAGAATATCTTAACTCTGCTTGCAAAATAGATAGTCTACTCTATACTCTTTCTTGCAACTCTAGTTGCCACAGTCTTTAACTAGACAACTATCTTAACAAGAACCTCTGCACGTACTTATCTCTAAGACCTAATTAAACAATTACTTACGAACTTTGTCTAAAGTGTAAAACTCAACATATACACCTAGAACAACTACACACTATAGTAAGTAAACTTATTACTAACTACGTTTAGATCTATAGTGTAGAGGTAAGATAGTAGGCTTAGTATTAAAGATTATGCTTATAAAGTTATTAGAGCCTAGAGAATCTAGTTAGCTGTCTATAGAGTTATAATAATCTATAATAATCTATAAGAAGTTATTCTAGTTTAGCAAAGAAAAATCTATTCTTACTAAAGAAAAGCACTAACTTACTAAAAAGTAGAGTAGAGTGTAGAAGTAATAGCCTAAAATAGAAAGTAATGTTATATATATCTAGATAGAAAGCTAGTAGCGCGTAGACCTACTTATTTTCTAGATACCTGTAAAGATTTAAGATAAAAGTAGAAGTAAGAGTAAAGGTAAAAGTAGAGATAAATATAACTACTAGTAGGTTTAAGAAAATTCTCTCTATTACTAGATAACTTCTCTCTAGTGCTTAGAACTTCTTATAGTCTATAGTGCTCTATTATTACTAGCCTAGGCTTAGGTAACTATAATACTAGTTGCTTAGAATAAGCAATTCTAGAAAGAAGATATTATTAGGTCTCTAGTCTCTAAGTGCTTCGTACTAAGGCTAAAGGCCCTATAAATAGAGTAGAGATAGTATACCTATATAATATAGCTAAATTGTTCTAATTATTT
The DNA here is from genome assembly GCA_004335185.1 of Phoma sp. RAV-16-625. Classification (NCBI taxonomy): domain Eukaryota; kingdom Fungi; phylum Ascomycota; class Dothideomycetes; order Pleosporales; family Didymellaceae; genus Phoma; species Phoma sp. RAV-16-625. The sequence goes on from SAUA01000024.1 coordinate 128,197, forward strand.
AGTAGTAATTTATCTATCTATAATCTGTAAATACACTCTCTATCTTTAAGTGCTTAATAACATGCTACCTCTCCCGAAAGGGATTCTAATATATAGAAGGTATGTTTTAAAGATCTATATACTTAAGATATTCTATAGAATCTTATAGCCTTATAGAATAGAGTTCTATAGTCTTATAAGTCTTATAGAATCTTATAGAATTTCTATAAAACGCTAATTATTTATTCTATAAATTCTATAGCTTGCTTAGTCTTTGTCTTATAGAACGCTTAATCTATTATAGCCTTAGTAGTATATATATAACTTATATTATTATTACCTATAGAGTAATAGCCTTTTTACTAGCTATTACCTACCTTATAATATCTATTAATAAAACCTAGTAATTCTCTTCTTAGAATTTATATTTATAATAGGTTCTTAGTTAAGATTAGAGAGATCTATAGCCTCTAGCCTATTATAACTATTATTATTATAGGTATAGATATATTATATTATAGGTATTTATACTATTTAAACCCTAGTTAATCTATCTAATAGATTACTGTACCTTTTTAGTCTATATAGCTTAGGTAGGTTTAAGCTAAGCCCTTATATATTAAGTTATATTAAATATATAATAGTTAATGTATTATCTATACTATAAATTTTTATTAAGCTATAGGTTCTTAGAGATAGTAGAAATTATAACTTTTTTAACTCTAGAGTTATTATAAAGTTTTATCTAAAGCTTATATAGCTTAATCTTAATATTAATAGCTTTATTAACTAAGGTGTTATAGGTGTTAGTTATAGTAGTAGTATATATAAGTTTTTTTATAATATTAGGCTTTAAGTCTTACTTAAAGAAAGTTATAAGTATAGTGTTATTAAAGCTAGTAAAGACAGCTATCTCTTAGAACTTAGTAGTATAGTTAGTAGCTAATAAAGTTTACTTATAGCGCTAGATATTATAATATATAATAATAGATTTACTACATACTCTAAATATTTATTAGATCTATTTCTTAAATAGATTGAAGTTTATAATCTATTTAATAATATCTATAGAGTTACCTTCTCTATAATACTAGTAGAGAAAAAGTTTAATCTATATAAAAATATATTCTTTTATAATTATAGAAATAAAAGTTAAATAATTTTTCTTAGAAATATAATCTCTCTAAGATATAAAGAAAAGGTTAAATTTTATAAGCTAGTCTTCTAGTTTCTTATAAGCTCTATTAAAAGACTAAGGTTTAGCTACTAGATAGATACTAGTATAGATAGAGGCTAGAGCCTTCTTACCTATATTAGTATTACTATTATAGTTATAATAAGATATATTAGAGCTACTAGAGATAGTATAGGTACCTAAAGTTATAGATATCTTAGAGGTGCTTAAAATATTAAGATTATATTCTAAGTAAGCTTATAAATACTAGTCTAGTTAGTTCTTAGAGATATCTATAGTTATAGATATAGTATTAAGAGATTTATACTAAAAAGTATAGATATAATCTATCTATCTTATAATAAGCTATAATAGAATTATTTAGTATTATAGTATTCTAGATCTAGTCTTAGTTAGTACTAGTCTTACCTTTAGCAAAGCAGCATAAAACCTGCACTACGTACTATTTAAAAATAAGATAAGTATTTTTCTTATTATTTAATATACCTACTACTATCCCTCTACTATCTATCTCTAGTAAAAAGTAAGTACTATTACCTCTAACTAGAATCCTTATATATCTTAAGTATAAGAATAATAATAAGTAGTATTAAGTAGGCTATTTAGCTTAAAGATTAGTTTAAGAATTAAATATAAGTATATTATCTAGTTATAACTTAGGTTAAATATAAACCTTAGAGGTTGTATTTCTATAGTACTATATACTAAGAGATATATAGTATAGGTAGTAGCTTACTAAGCCTAAGATAAGCTAGGTTTACTAGGCTTAATAAAAGCTATATAAGCTATATATACAGCCTATCTAGCTTAACTACTAAGGTATAAGCTTGTTATATAACTCTATAATTAACTATACTATATAGAAGAGTCTATATAGTTACTACGCCTAGCATATTAGCAACTACTAAGTATTAGTATTTAGTTAGCTATAAAAAAAGAATATAATAGTATCTTTTTAGACTATAATTATAGCTTTATCTATACTATATCTATCTTTATTATTATAATACCTATATTATATATTCTAGTAATATTAATATTATAAGCTACTCTTCTATATATTACTTAAGGTAATTACTAGCTAAATTCTAAATAAGTATATATATAGTATTAGAGATAGAGATCTCTAGATATATTCTACTAAAATAGACTACTATACTATAGAATAATAGATAGAGAAGTTCTATCTAGTAATTAGTTAACCTATTTATTAATAGTAGATAGAAGATCTATTTTATAGACTCTACTTATCTCTATACTAAGAGAAGTATCTTACTACTAGTATATTATATTTCTAGTAAAACCTAATCTAAGTTCTATAGAGGTAGTTCTAATAGCTAAACAGTATATATATCTTAAAGTAGATATCTAATTAATTTATTAATTAATTTATAGACGTTGATATCTACCTTAATAAGTTTAATTAATACTATATTAGGCTATTAAGTTGTCTACTTAGGTGCATACGTTCTAATAAACTATTTACTATAGTTAAAGTATTTCTTTTATCCTACTATATCTCTTATAAATAAACCTAGCTTATACTTTATACTAGAATAAGGTAGCTAATATAGCATACTCTATATGCTAGCTACTACTTAAATAGTTTCTTAGTATTAGAGTAGAGTTAATATTATAAGACCTTATCTGCCTATTTTAGATATATCTACTAGTTTTCTAACTAGATAATAGCTCTACTTTATTATATAATATTAGTTTCTATAAGAACTTAGATATTATAGTTAAGTTTTAGGTACTCTACTCTATAAGCGTAGATATGCTAGTAAAATAGAGCTACCTCTACACTTAAGATTTTTTTCTTTAACTAGGTATAACTTTTTAACTAGTATAGATATAGCCTAGTAGTATATAATGTAATAGAAGCGCGTAAATCCTAGCTTTAATCCAAGCTACTAATTGCCTAATTTAGGCTATAGCTATTAGTTTAACTAATAAGCCCTTATAAAGGATCTGCCTCTATAACACAAATAACTTATACATATAAGAGGCTATAGCCTTGTCTAATCTATAATCTGCAATATTATAAGAGCAACAATAGAGCTACTAGGTTATAAATTTAGGTTGTTTAGCTTTATTACTTTCTTATCTCTTTTATAAACTATGCTCTTATTTTCTAGCTTCTATTTTTACTACACACTGCCTATATATCTACTCTATTCTAGACTTTCACGCTGGTTTTTAGCATAGTTGCGATGTGAACCTGTGCTCTGCTTGAACAGCACGACGAAGAGGCTTATAAGCAAGTGGACAGTACTAAGGATACAGATGCCGCGAGCTAACTCACCTTGCATGACGTGCTGGATCTAGAATTTCAGTTTGACAGTACCGCTGTAACAATCTGGCATTATCGATACAGCTCGGTCGCTGGCTTTGCAACTTATATACAATACTGTGTTACCCTAGGGTATAGAGAATGCTTGCTCCTCTCGGCATGGTTTTGGAGAAAGAGCTGGACTGCTGAGATGTGCAGCTTCGTCTTTGCAATGTGCTCACTTACAGGTCTTGTTGTTATTCTCTCAGTCCACGAAGGTAGACCCATACCTGAATGGCCGCACCTGATCACAATCAACTCTGTTGTATCTCTATTTGCGCTGTGCATGAGGATCGGAGTGGGTGTCGTGCTTGCAGAAGGTACAGTGACCTATAGTAGCCCACAAACTCGCCGGTACTGAGAATGATCAGGAATCAGCCAAACCAAGTGGCACTGGTTTTCCATCCCCAAAACCCTTTACGACGTGGAACGCTTCGATCTTGCAAGTCGCAGTGCTTGGGGCTCCGCACGTTTACTGTACTTTCTCAGTCGAAAGGGGACTTTGTAAGTACAATAGTCGTAAGCAAAATAATATTCTAATTTAAACAGTTATATCACCGCTGTTTGTGCTCTTGCTATGGTCATGGCATCCTTGACAGGGTTTTTCTCGCAACAAGTCGTCCAATTTCGGGATTGCCTCCAGCCAAACATCTCCATGGTCCCAAGAGTGGCCAAGACAAATTCCTATGTTCGACCAGGATCTTCCACGGGGCTCATTGCAGCGTCAGACAATGAGCCTTTCCTAGGAATGATAGCTGCGATCAATGTCGCTATCCTCCAGCCTATTGAAGATTACATGAGCAAGCTCACAGAGAAATGTGCATGTGGATACTGCACCTTTTCCAGACCTAACGGAACATCTTTCTCTACTGTGGCCGTGGGCCACATATGTGAGAACATCACCTCGCAAACTTCCAACTCAAATCCGTCTCCTTTGCGCAGAGATATTGCATCGATTAGGGATGAGACTGGCACCCTAATTGAGCTTGACCTCGGGAATGATGGCATCATTGCCACCTGAGCAGCTCCAAAGAAGGAATTTCCAGCTTCATTGACGACTATTTACTTCATGCACAGACCGCTGCGACAGAGCCGCTTGAACACAGTGACTGCGTCTTCTAATTTCAGCAGTATTGAGCTCTTGAAGTGTTCGCTCTTCCCAACGCTGAACACATACAGAGTTGCAATCACAGGATCCGTCATGAATGAGACCTTGGTCGAGAGCAAAGCACTGCAACCTTACGAAGCGGAGAGAACATCACAAAGAAACAAGTATTCTTATCTTACAGCAACGACGCACACTTTGCGCAATGGTGTACTGGTAGACTGCGAGCTATCCACGAAACCTGGCAACTCTTTTTCCGAATACCATAAGCTAAACAAGCTAAATAACGGGACCATGCGATACGACGAAGAAGCATCGTTCTATCCTAAGGATTGTCTTTGGGGCTTTGGAGACGCTGCTGCGACCGGTATCAGACGTTATTTCGCCAACATCTTCGACAACCAGACGCTGATGTTGACGGAGCTTCAAGAGACCAAATACGCCTCGATCCACTTACGCCATCTGTGGCAAAATGAGAACATGTTATTACCGAGGGTCGAAAAGGTTATGGGAGATATTGTCGCGGCAATGGCGGCGGTGGTTCGTACGAGTGGTCTTGAGGGCGCTATCTGGCACCTTGAGGGAACCATGTTGTCCACCACAACATGTGTCGACATTCAATGGCCTTGGTTGACCTTCCCTCTTCTCACTATCGCCCTCACCGGGATCTTTCTTGTGTTTATCGTGCTCGAAAACCGCAACGTTGCAAGTGACAGGCTGTGGAAAAGCTCGGTCCTCGCAACACTGTTCTGCGAGGTAGAGCACGGTCGCATGGACGAGACCAAAACTATCTGTAAGAAAGCTATGATCGACATGGCGAAGTCTACGAAGGTCAGTGTCGAAGGCGATAAGGGTACCCTGAAATTGGCGGCACAATGAGGCAACGTTGGCATGTTTGCCGCATATCCTTTCCGTAATTCAATCTTTGGCACATTTTTTTGCCGTTGTTTCACAGATTCGTCCCTCCTCGTAGCTGTTTCGTGCCATTCAGCAGCCTTGACCGAGTAGTAGGGCCAACCTTTGTGACAGCTCCTATACTTTAACGTTTGACTGTCAACTTCACTATAGACAAAACAAATAGCTAGCCAGAACCTTATGCTGCCTGTGACGTGAATCCAGCAAGTTCGATCTAAAAGGAGATCTGGGTGCATTCATCACTGTTGAGCACCAATAGGATTTCATAGTCAGAGACATACTTCTAGGTGTTGAAATCCGAACGATGAGTGAGCTATACAGCCTTGACAGCACAAGTTGGTGTATTTCAAGTAAACATACAAGTCTAAAGTCCTTCACCTTCATGGATCAGGTGTAGTGAGGTACTAGACAGATAGCTCGCGAATCGCATTTCACGCATAAGTACGAGCTCATTGTAAGCGCCAAACTCGTAATGGCAGAAACAACCAATACGATCCCTTTACGTTCCAATACTTTTCGGTCTAGTATCGATCTGCTCGGTTCTGTGTCGTAGTCTTCTTCTTCGCTGTCGGTTCTGTAGGATAATGTAGGACTAGCTGACAGTAGATGTGTTAGTGATGGAAGCTGACCAACTAGCTGATAGAAGTCTGATACCTGGAGTGCTAAGCGTGTTGCTGTCATGTACACCGCAGACATCGGAGCTATGGAGCCTATTGACGCCGCAATATGTGCAGTACGTAGCTGTTGTTCTCTGCCGGATTTGACATCTTTGGCAGCACTCCGCTTTCTCAGAACCCATGGTATGGTAATGTGCGCGCTCTTTGCCACAGTTATGGCACCACATCTTCACCGGACTTTAGGCTGTTGGCGATTCGTTTCGCGACTATGGGGTGGCTTGGTATAAGATGGATAGCCTTCTTGTATAGGCGGAAATACGTTTGCCTGAGCAGCCGGAAAAGCGGTCTATACATGACTCTAGGCAGCATAAGAAGCCACGAGGCTGAAATGGGTTGCACCGTTCACTGGAGCTCAAATTTGCCGAAGGCTGCTCACTGAACAACACGCCATTGGCTAATCACGAGATTCCTATTTTTATCCTACCTTGACGCAAGCGCTGGGATTTAGGATTTATTAATGTCAACTTTATCGTGTGGCTTCTTGGCGGCATCGACCCTCCCGTATGCTAGCTACCTAGGCAATTAAGACAAGGCCACGAGGCTGAGATAACCTGCTTATTGTATCAATTCACTGCGAGCTAAACATGCAACGATTGATGAGAAGGTGAGGGAAGAACTACTGCGCTGATATGATTGGTCCAACTACATAGTTCTACCTGCCAAGTTAGAGTAATAGCCTACCGTTACATTCAGCAGGACTCTAAAGAAGACTTTACTAGATTCTGCATAATTTTCATCTATAAGCAAGCCACCGCGCAAGCAGGTACGCTAGTAAGTGTATACTTGCAAAGCTCTAAGGTAGTTTAATTAATAGGTACGTTAGTTTTAAAGCACTCTCTAGACTAACCAGAAACCGGTAGGCTACAAAAGATTTGAGGGTAGGGTGTATTTGCGTTGAGCGTGCGATCGCTTCTCTACCTTGTTGGAGTGAATGTAGCTTAGTAAATGACTATACATTGTATAAAGCGTGGAGGTCGTAACTTCACCCATCAACAATTTGTGATTCACTCTTCTCCGTTTAGCTTAACTCATCTTCAGACATAGAACGCCAGCATTGGAATTCCAGATCAGCGTACCCGGCACGAGTATCCAAATTTACTCACCACTTGCACAGAGTCCAGCTTCTGTCTCCGAGGGGAGAACCACGACGTCCATAGCGCTCGGTAACCCGCTGCTATATTCCGCGTCTAGCTCTACAAAAAACACCATCTCGTGAGACCTAGGCACCGTGAGATGTATGGCATGGGATGTTTGTTAGAGTTTTATGATCATGTTTGGAGCGCGCGGCTAGGTTGAGCGGAATGCATGTGTATGATACTGCAATTTAAATATGTACAAGAACTCTCTCTCTCGGAATATACTTTTACTTGGTGCACTTCTGTGTACCCAAAAACTTGGCCACACTTGCAGCCGTAGCGTTGTGGACTGGGAAGGTAGGGTGTAGCTCGTTGAGCCAGAGGTACTCGTTGACGGCGTACTGGCAGCTAGGGTCTTTGGTGTACCAAGTCGGGGTTCCGCTATTGTTTTGTTAGCATAAACTTTTCACTTTGATCTTTGGAGCAGTGTACGTACTTGGAATACGCAGCGCAGTACGCGGTGACGTTCTTCAGCCCTGCAGTCTGGGGGTACGCCTTGGGGTTCGTGATGACGTCGTTGAAGACCTTGTATGTGTCGTGCACGAACAGGTTGGCGTCGGTGTGGGTTTTCTTGAATGCTGCGGTCATGGCGGTGAGACGCTTGTTCCAGTCTGCAATAACTTTGCCTTCGTTCTCAACGGAGTAGCCGCCGTCGTCCTTGCTCAAGGTGAGGGGCGCAAGCTGAACTGGGGGAACGGAGAGGAAGAGGAAGTTTCGGGCGCCGGTCTTGTACACTTGGTCGAGCAGGCCGGTGTAGCGCGTGAAGATGTTGTCGTAGAGGGTGGCGTTGTTGAGCCACCATGAATTGCCTACATCGTTGATGCCGATGAAAAAGGCGAAGAGCGAATCCTTTGCTGCCCAGGGCACGTCCTTGGGGTGCGATCCGTAGCGTGGGAGGAACTCTGTTTGGACTTGATCCTTCAGACTGAGAACTGTAGAGGCGTAGGGGGCCACGAGGGCTGAGTCGACTGTGGCGCCGCCATATGCCATGTTGTAGGTCTTTACAAAGCTGGCGTTGTACGTAGTAGTCAAGAAACCAACCCAATTAGGGCCGTTGGAGGATGTGTATCCACTGCAGGGTGTTTAGAAAACATGGATTGGAGTGAGAGTGCTGTTGCATACGGGTAGGCAGGGTTGCCGAATGGGTTCGCGGCATTGGGTTGTGTGCCATTAACGTTGAAGCCGGTCTGAGTGTAGCTATCTCCGCTGAGACTGGTTAGTAGGAAGTCAGTCTATCGTATCTGGGGTCCTTACAAAACGAAGAGGTTCTTGACATTCTTCCACGACGACCAGGTGCATGTGGGAGCTGCGACAGCTGAAGCTGCCAGCGACAGTACGATAGATGTTGACTTGACCATGATGTTGAAGGCCGTGTGAGATACTTAGACAAGCTTCAGTCGTTTCTTGGAAGGGGAAAAACATCTCTATATACGGTATGAGGCTAAATGACAGTACCTGACCATCATCCAGGATCACGGAAAGCCGGGACCATGCCAGTGCGAAACAGGCAAATAGATTAAGTTAGATCACCGTAAATTACCCCACATAGTGAACTACTGCATCGAAACAACTCCAAACATTCGCGGAAATATCGCAGAAGGCAACGTCGATGTCACAAGTGCGCTGGAAAGGGTTACGCTAGGCTGATCTGAACTGCCGCTGTCTCTGTCTCTCCGCTCCTGAAGAGGCATGGCTCGGTCCGGCGAGGATACGTTGTTACAGCGGTGTTGCTTGAACCTGCATCAACGGCGTGCAGAGCAGTCGCATTGATGAGTGAAGTCGGAAACACAGGGTCTGTCAGTTGGAGGGAAGACTGTTATGGTGTTGTCGTCGTCAAGACTGCTGACTGTGTAAGAGCGGTTGTGCAGCCAATCAGGACGCGGCTGCTTGCTCCATGGCAGGAGCGACGGGAGTCCTTAATTTCCGCGCCGCCGTCATGCTGGGGGATCGAATGCATTTCGTGGCCTTCGTCGTGCTTCGTGCGAAGCTAAACGTCGCGCACCTGATTGGACTGCGCGAAAACTCGTCCTTCCTGAGCTTCCGGCTACCGCGTGCAGGCATGAGGCTGAGAGTAGCGGACCTCGGCCACTCAAGATGTCCTAGCTTGGTCGACGCCAGCCAGTCTGATCAGTGGCATGCCGGATGGATCGGACAGATGTGTGGAAACCAGACTGGATGGAGGCTCTCTCCCACTGCCGTCTGGAATGTTCGAACGTCATCAGATCAGAATCACACAGCACTCTAGGCGAGGACTTGGCGATTGTGTGGGCCCTGACGTGGGACTGGCAGGCGCCCGCAGTGCCACGTTTGCGGCTATTGCCAGGCCTCGGAGAAGGCGCTGAGTGCTGCACACTGGCAACGTGCGTTGACTACTAAACGTTAAAGACAAGTCGAGGTTCGCGAGGTGTGGCGCCCAGCCGGAGCGTGGAATGGGGGTGGCTGATGTGCGGGAGCCGTACTTGGTAGGGCTGAAGAAATGGGCGGTGCTCCCAGCCTTCGTATACCACAGCGTATAGGCATGCGGGATATACGGCGGAGTGGAAACCTGGCAGCCAAGCAGGACAGCGACACCTGGTCTGCCGCTGCTCGTGCACAATAACTTGAATGACATTCGCCCTTGAGCAAGCGTGTTTAGTGAATGCAAGACAGTTTCACCGTTCTTCGTCCATCGGCCGTACCACCTCCGCCCGCAACCGTCATTCAGGTTTCCAGTAGCTTGCTATCGTGAAGCTGACAATTCCGAATCCGTTGCCCGAGAGTCCGCGCCTGTATATTGCCTCGCTGTTGCCATGCTCGGCTGCTGAGCCATTGTTTGGTCGTCCATCACTGCCCACGGATTCCGTCTCTGGCGTTCATTGTTAGGCCCAAGTACCGAGCGTCAGCGCGATCACCTGCACGGCCGCAGAGAGCCACGAGCCGCGAGCCGCGAGCCACGAATCGCAAAAGCGTAGGCACACTGCCCACATAACACGTCTGCAATATGGCGGGCATGGAGAACATCGAGGTGCACAGCAAGGTAGGTCTGCCGTGCTAGTCTATTGTCTGAGGCTGACCTAGCTGCTAGTCGTACCTTGTCCGCTGGGTCGACGTCTCTGCAGGCCACACCATCTCCTGGAGCATCCAACCACACAAGAAGTCACTGAACTTTGGCATTTTCAAGCACCCCGGCAATGCCACCGGCGCCACGGCAGCCTTACCCTCCGGCACCACCTTCGACAATGGGCCCTCCACGCCCGCGCTCGAGGTACCCTCGGGCCACACCCGAGCACGCGGCGCGTCAACGTCACGCAATGAGAGGACGTTTGTCTTGGAGAAGCTGTCGGCCATTGGGCTGAAGCAGGTGCACTGGCAGGGCAAATGTGAGGCCGATATGGTGTCTATGGGCACCTATGCCGTTCCTCAGGGCGAGGGCGGCATGTACGGCCTGGTCTTCGACAACACCTTCTCCAAGACTGTGTCCAAGACTGCCACCTTCGTCCTCATGACATATCCCACCAACGCGCCGCCCAAGTCAGGTCATCACATGCACTACGCCCAGGCAATGGCAGGCGCCAGCTCCACCAGCCTCACGAAAACGAGCCCCTCAATGGGCCCTGTCGAATCCTCCGAGTCATTACCGCAACAACTCGCAGAGCGACCGCGCTCCATGCATGACAAGCCAAAGCGAGCTAGCGTCTCCAACTCGTCGTTCATGACCGGCGTGCTGCAGAAGAAGAGGAGGAAGAGGAATCAAGGACATGCTAGGCGCTTCTTCTCGCTCGATTTCACCACCTCGACCCTCTCCTACTACCGAAACGATCACTCGTCAGCTCTGCGTGGAGCCATACCTCTGTCGCTCGCAGCCATCGGCGCAAACGAAGAGAGCAGGGAGATTTCTGTCGACTCTGGGGCAGAGATCTGGCACCTCAAAGCGAACAACGCGGCCGACTTCAACAAGTGGAGAGACGCACTCGACAAGGCATCCCGATCAGCGGTCGCCACAGCATCGCCTACCTTGCAGATCAAGGACAACCCTTTCCAGCCTTCTGCGTACACCCACAGTGCAGTCGAAGATAACGAGTGGGCCAGAGTGGAAGCCCTTGTAGGCAGAGTCGCAGGGACAAGAGACGCTGTACGAAGGCTAGCCCAAGACACGGATCCCAAGTATGGCGGTTCAACGGGAGTTTCGTCAGGCGCATCGATGAGTAAGCTGAACGATAGTCTCTCCCCTTCGCCGTCCGAAGAGTCGAATGATTACTTCCCTGAGACTGCCGCACCAGAACGCAAGGCTTTCTGGAAGCGCAAGGCTAGCAGCTCTGGACAAAGTCCATCGGGCATGATGAGAAGAAGCGCGACTGTACAAATAGGCGCTGCTTCGCCTGGTGCTGTTCCTCCGGTACCTCCTCTACCAGCGAACATCAACGGCGCACTCGCGGTTCCAAAGCGCAACAGTCACGCGAACAGTGGCTCATCCTCAAAAGAGGATAGCGTCCATGGCAATTGCATGGCTTTGCTACAAGATCTCGATTCGGTCGTCAAGGAGTTCTCCGAGCTTATCAATCAGAGTAAAGAGAGGCGGCGACCAGCACCTCTTTCTGTCGCGCCTTCTCGTCGCAGCATTGACTCACAAGAGTCTGCAGACGAATTTTTCGACGCAGAGGGTGGCGACGGCTCCAAATCGAACTTACTCGCTATCAGACGCGACAGTGAGGATGTTGAGCGAAGACAAGATGACGAAAGCTCGGATGACGGGTCCGAATCGTCGTCAGAACACGAAGCAGCGGGTGTGATCGACCGAGCACGCTTCTCCTTAGACCAGGCGCCTTCTCTTTTCCCTACCAAGCCGACATCGCTCGCTCCTCTGCCACTCGACCCTGTCAAGCGCAGAAACCTCATCCAGGCACCGAAAGTACAACCACCTAGCTTGATTGCATTCCTGCGTAAGAACGTTGGTAAAGATCTGTCTACTATTGCTATGCCTGTATCGTCCAACGAGCCCACCTCGGCTTTACAGAGGTTGGCTGAGCAGCTCGAATACAGCGAACTTCTCGATGCAGCCGCGACGGCTCCTTCTGACACCGGCGAACGTCTTGTCTACATGGCTGCTTTTGCTATCTCTGCATTCAGCAACAGCCGCGTGAAAGAGCGTGCGATTCGCAAGCCGTTCAACCCTATGCTCGGCGAAACATATGAGCTTGTGCGTGAAGATAAGGGTTACCGCTTCATTGCGGAGAAAGTCGTTCACCGCCCAGTCCGTATGGCTTGTCAAGCCGAGGCAAAGGAGTGGACGTTCATTCAGTCTCCCATGCCGGTCCAAAAGTTTTGGGGCAAGAGCGCTGAATTGAACACAGACGGCCGCGTGCGAATCTTCCTCCACGACAGCAACGAACACTACTCTTGGAGCATTGCCACCTCGTACCTGCGCAACGTCATCGCCGGCGAGAAATACATAGAGCCCACCGGCACCATGACCATCATCAATGAAAGTACCGGCGCAAAAGCTGTCTGCACCTTCAAAGCCGGTGGCATGTTCGCAGGTCGGTCAGAAGATGTAAGCGTGCAAGTCTTCGACAGCACCGGTTCAGTCCTTCCAATGGGAGCCATCGGAAAATGGACAACCGACCTGCAATTCACCTCCAACGGGCAACCCACAGGCAAGACGGTATGGAAAGCCGGCTCGCTCATCGACAGGCCAGAGAAGCACTACGGCTTCACCTCGTTCGCCGCTGCCTTGAACCAAATCACATCCATCGAAGACCAGCACATCCCCCCAACCGACTCCCGACTCCGGCCCGACCAACGAGCCTGGGAAGACGGCGACCTCGACAAAGCCGAGGCGCTGAAAGCCCGGCTCGAAGAGCGCCAGCGCGCCCGCAGACGCGTCATGGAGGACCACGGCGAAGAGTGGAAACCTAAGTGGTTCACCAAGGTTGGCACTGAGGAGGCGGCTTCGCTGGGTGATGAGGAGCTGTGGAGGCTCAAAGGTGGGAAGGAGGGGTATTGGGAGAGTAGGGAGGTAGGGAGGTGGGATGGCGTGGTGGACGTCTTCCAGCAGTAAGTGGGGTTAAGAGAGTTGTGGGGTGTGGAGTGGCAGTCAGTGCGGGATCTAAATAAGTCCTTGATGTGCTGGTCACTGGAGGGAAATGGTAATCTAGTTGCTCACTTTTTGCACAGACAGCAGACAGCAGATGCTGACCGCTGCCACCCAGTAAACGCTATGAGCATCCCTTACACCTCCATCATTCTTGCTCTCCCACCATCTTCATTCTCATCCTTCTTCAACAATTACAATCCGAAGTCTTATGACCTGGTCATTCACACAGCTGGGTTCGCAGCCACAGGCTATACTGCCCCCAAGGAAACGATTTTTTTTTATGGAAAAGCATAACATGTCGCGGTCCTGCGCTTCCGTGCTGCTTCAGAATCATACGCACTTCGTGATGTAGAGTGGGAGTATCACTAAGGCATATGGCGTCTTTCCATTCAGTCCCCCTTGCTGGACGCGCGCACGCCACATATCTTCCTCTACTTTCGCAAACCTTTCGCTATATCCTGGTGATTCATGAAAGCGCTCAATTGTGGAAGAAGTGACACAGCACCGAATGGCGGAAACGCGACAGATTTATTTTTGGTGGTCTGCTTGTTTGATGGCTCTCGTTTGTTTGGAGGGGTTTGTTTTTAGAGTTTGAGTGTACATTTTGGCCCGAAGATCAGCTTGCTAGGATAATGGGGTTCTGGAGGGAGATGTAATGCATCTAAAAAGGAGACAAGGGAGAGTCAAGGGAAATGGTTCGGTTACGGGGATGCTCAGTTATGAAAGTACCGGTTGCGCTCATGTTATTGACTTTGCGGTAACGTGCTATTTCAGAAGCTTGGTCGTGTTTGAGTGATACTTGCAATTCTCTTTCTTTTCTTCTGACTGCACAAGTCTACATTGTTAGGGTTACTGTTAAAGTGAATTGTGAAGGTGTTTAATAGCTAGCTTAGAGAATCATCATGATCATGTTTGTAAGTTCTTTGGATGCGGAAGACGTGTAAAGGTCTAACAATCACGTCGGGTCTGTATCGATGACATGTCATCAACTACATTGCTGAATTGATAGGCACCGTCTAGGTCATGTCTTTCCTGAAATCTAAAAACCAAACACTCAAAAGGTGCAATGCAAAGAGCATGGTGCTTTTGGTTTCTTCCCTCGAGCGCTTACATCTCATAGCCATTTGTTAGGATGTGGTCTCACAGATGTACCGAAGCTGCTTTAGCAAGGGAATACTTTACAATCTAGGCTTTACAATTGGGAATCGCTCAACTTCTCTTTTTCTTTTCGAGTTCCTCTAGTCGTGCAAATATTCGAAAAGCACATCTAACAGCAGCTTGCTCTAGCTACCTAGGGTTGGATTGGACTCAATTCATTGACTCTCTTTATCGCCAGACACAATTCAGCAGTGATGTAATTCATGTCTTTGCTCCAAAATTGTACCATCAGCCTTTGCTTGCAATGCATGACGCCGCTTCAACAACGTTGTGGCTAAGAAGTCTGTCCTTTGCAACCGCGCACCCGGGAAATCTGTAGCAGCAGGGCGGCAAGTTACACTCTGTTTTATATGGCCAATCGAGTATTTGGAATTCACTGTTAATTGGGTTGGGAAATTAGACCAGACTTTGCAAATCTTGCATGAAAGAGATTCCACGTATGAGGTCGAGATTCGATCAATGAATCAATGCGAAAGAGACTTTGCTACCAAAAGATGATGAGTACGTCTACTGGACAAACTTCCATTGTCCAGCATTGACAGCTGTACCTGACGGCGTCCTAGGACGTGTCGTCACTCCCTTCAAAAGACTACCATCTCGATCCTGCAGGTTCAGTCGTAGGATCTGCAGGATTGGCGGTCTCAGTACGCGCGGGCGAGCAAGTCGCCAGCGATTGGATGCGGACGTCTCTTTCCCTGCGGCGCTGTGACGCATCTGGTTGTTAATAACGAAGCGGCGATCATGACAGATATGGTAGTTTACTGCACACCTGAGGTCTGTCGCGTCTCGGCAGTTTCTAGTGTATTTGGTGGGTGCACTTGATGAGCGCTTAAGGTATTGGTGCGATTTACTGGGCGATACAGAGGTTGACATCGGCTAAAAGAGCAGGTTGTTGTCACGCTCGAAGATCGTTGTCAAGACTCATTCACATCTGAGAATTCATGTTCGAGCTATCTTGGCTCGTAACTGCTCCACAGCAGCGAGTAGCTCTGGGGTAGGGCGCTTCGGTGAGTTGCACTACAGCCCTATCAGAGTGATCTCTCATGGCCTCAAGCTATGCCAGAAGCACTAGTGAAGCGGCAGCTCCACCGCTCCACATTAACAATTTTCCGGAGGAATTTGAACAATGCCATTGTTCAAGCTCTGTGGGGGTCGGAAAATGAATACAGAAAGATGTTTCTCATAGTTCAGATTCGAGGGCTGTTCGCTCCGGGCACGTCAGGCAGAGCAACAACTGGCTGGCAATGGCAGCGAGCTAAGCACAGGTTTCATGCGCCTGCCAATAGAGTTGACGGGTAGGGGTGACCGTCCGGGTGGGTAAAGTGATTCAAAGTTTGGTCCAGAAATGCGGAACCTCCTCCGGGATGAGCCTTGCCGCGCGCGCCGTGCTGCTTAGCTTCACACTTGCTGGCAAGCTAACAATGTGACGTAAGTCACATCAGTTGTATCAACTTCTACGTGTAGAGGTCAAGTCAGTTTACGACACTCTGGCCGTAAGAGGAAGACGGTTAGATGAGATGTAGAAATGTGAGGCCCAATAGAGCATGATGATTTGCAATAGGCATTATAACACATTGATATCGGCTCGGCTACGGTACCGGGCCGGCTTGGAGCAGATTTGGCGGACTCCTGGGATGAGATCTCGACTAGGATGGGAGTACGATCGCTTCCCGCCACCATGCCGGATGATGTGGCCTCAGGCCGGATTCATGCAGACACGATGCAGGTTTCCTAATGGGGATCTGCCATGCAGTAGATTGCTCTCAAAAAGTCAACGCGTAGGACCTCGTCGCCTATATTGGACGCATAGGGAAGACCGACCCCAATTTTCCAATGCATGAGGATGCATAGAGTTGTGGGGTATCTGGAATGGGGATCGCCGAGCAAGCGATATGACGTCGATGGTGTCTATGTCCCGACAGTGTAATTCGCGTGACGTTCCTACCATGACAGACTACTCAGACTACTCAGGCGGTTGCACAACAGGGTCTCCATCGTAGGATGTAGAGGCTGGGTTCACAAGGATACAATCGTTGTTTTGATCGCCACTAGGGCTCGTGTTGAAGTGCCAAGTTCCGGCGCCTTCCTCCCGGTTGTGTAAGCGAGCCAACTTTAACTGAACTCCTACCAGTGGCCGATCCCCCCATCAACGAATCCCTCACCTCTCATGGGACAAACCTCAGCCCGCCAAAAGCTGACGCGTGTCCAGATACGACCATTGTCGAGTAGACTCGACCCTAATGTGATCCAATTTCAGCTGATGAGTGGGGCATGGCTGTGCGCCTCTATCCGGGCCGAAGGCTGATCGAGCGGGTCCAGCCACTAAGGACATCAGGATTTCCTCGTTTCGGCCAGAAGCGCATTCAACGAACAAGCTATGAAAGCCTTTAGCTCTATATACCTGCGGAAACACCCTTCCACTACCCCCCATTATCCCAGTAAGGACAGTTCGACCGCTGCTCACAGCGTCTTTTGACTAGCGTGCTAGGTGCTATGGTGTGCATGGCTCCAAGCAACCCAGCCATCTCCCTACTTGATGCCTTCGGCTATCGGAGCTTAGTGCATGATCGCCTGTCACCACTGCAGCTCTGGTCGGCGATTACGCTGCACGCATCTATCCTGGCTTGCCCGCTATTCTTCTGATCTCAGTGGTAACCTTGAATCTCTGACTCGAGAGCCTTTTGCGCAACCCTGTTTATCAGTCAGCTATACGGCAGACATCGTGATGACTGAGTTCTGAGCAATCGTAAGAATGGATCCGGTAAAGGTTCACACGAAGCTTCTCTGCCATTGCCCGCAAGCCCTTGGGCTACTATAGCCCTCAAGCTCACGGGTCCTGTAAACCACTCGCTAAGACTGATGCATGTCTCATGCTATCAAGGCTCACGCCAAGTGTTGTCTCAGCCTTTTGTTCATTGGGCATGTTGTGGTGCTCCAAGCATCTCGATGGCCACGCAATATCTCTTCCCCGCTTTCCAATGTACCTTTGTGGACGGCTTGAGCTCCAACAAGCTTGCTAATTACCAAGAAGAACCAATAACTGACACACTCAGTCAGATCCACATATGCGGCACATGCAACGCCACTCGCGAGCT
This sequence comes from Phoma sp. RAV-16-625, assembly GCA_004335185.1. Taxonomy (NCBI): domain Eukaryota; kingdom Fungi; phylum Ascomycota; class Dothideomycetes; order Pleosporales; family Didymellaceae; genus Phoma; species Phoma sp. RAV-16-625. Next base: position 145,862 of record SAUA01000024.1, read on the forward strand.
CCGAAGCTACCAAGTAAAGAGGGCCTTTGTTGGTGCATGATCGCCCAGCCATTTACAGGACTGAAGCAAAGCTCTCACAGTAGCTCATCCCTGCTTGCCTAGAGCTCTCTAGAGCTCTCCCGGCTCCCAGGAGCTCATCCCTGTCTCGCAGTGATAGCTCTTGCATATGCCATCGACTGATGTCATTGGCGACCAGAAATTGTTGATAGATGGTGATGATGATCAATATCTGGGACCTTATTGCCCCGCTTTTGATGCCCATGCCTCAATCTCAACCAATTCCAACTTTGCGAGGAGACAGGATTTAGCCAGAGCGTCCGCAGCTCAAATAGTTCAGCTCCTCAATTAACTCCCACATGCTTGGACTTCGTTATTTCAGTTCGTTCCCCTCACCAACCATCACTCTGTTCTTTGCTGACATTAACTTTAGAGAAGCACAAGAAACAAAAGTCTCTAGAATCAGAAGAACTACCAGGAGATACTTCCCGCTCTTCAACGACGACCTCTGCAGATCATCCAACTCCCATAGCTCCGCCACCTGCGAGAGACTCCCCGATTCGCGCAAAGAGCTCAAAGTCTAAAAGATCAAGTTTTGCTTCACACTTCAGACGATCATCTTCTATAGACATTGCTACGAATACGTCTGACACTGTACATTCGGATTTTCGACCAGTTCTTGAACTCCAGTCCGACCCTGTTACAGCCACGTGGTCCGGCCCAAACTCAAATATCACTTCAATAGCCCCAACCTCATTTTCGAGTACCGACGCTGGAAATCCGCTAATCGGAAGCGTCAAACCAGCTCCCGCTCAATCGCTCACTAGAAATTCAGCTACACCCACAGCTGGAAATCTTGCACAGACTTCGGCACGCTCTGAACAAACGCTTGACTCTATCACCGTGTCGCAAGCAGCTCTAAATCCGCGACGATTCTCAATTGCCACGAATTTTACAAGTCAGGCGTCCATCGTGTCGAACACACCTTCACGACCAACGCAACAACCAATTCAATCCTCTACGATGATGTCCCCAAAGTTGTCGTCTACGAACGGATTTGGTGGTCACAACGGTGTGCTTAGCCCACCCATGTCACCAAAGGGCGCTTTCCATTCCAAGGGCCGTCTTGGGTCTTTCAATTCTTCGCGCGCCACGAGTGGGAACTTTGGTGTAAAGTCGTTCGGTAAGCGTGGAGCTTCAGGTGGTGGCTACAAGATTGGTTTCGTTCAAGAGTCAGCCATCTCTCTCAGGAAGAAAAGCATGGCCGATCTAGGCGCCGGGGTACACCAGAGTATCTCAGACGTATCCTATGTGGATTTCCTTGAGTGGATCAGAGCTGAGCGACTTACTACTCTTCCACACAAGGGAAGCCGCTGGGATAAGGTTCTGATCAGAGCGCTTTACTTCGCCGAACAGCTGCATAATTTTGATCAGGCAATCCAGAGTTTTGCTCTCGACAGCAAAGCTGCTGCTGCGGTCGGCTACGGCCACGCTCGTCTCCTTCTTGAGGTAGGTTGATCGCCACATTTAGATCTGACCTGTGACTGATTGTAATCAGCTCGGCCACGAAAATTCATCGGCTTTAGACAAGGCGTTCTCGGTTCTCTACAAATTCTCTCTATCGTTCTCTACAGTTCTGCGGCGTTCTGAGCTGCTCGCAGCTACTGCCGAAATCCGTGAACAGTTATGTCTTCTCTACACAGACCTTATCTCTTTGGTCGTTGATGTATCGATCAGATTCTATAAGACTGCCAATGGTAAGCACCTCCCACTCTTCAACGGCATGTATGTTAACAGAACATATAGGAATGTCCGCAGGTTCCGCAAGTCTTGATATCTTCGAGCTCTTTGGTGAGACAATCGAGGGATTCCGCACTCGTCAAGATTCAGTCGTCGAATTGATCTGGGAATCACAGATTGAGGGTGAAGACTTTGAAGATGGCGAAGCGCTGGATGTGAAGGTCCTGAGCAGGTGGTTATCACCTCAGGATCGTGTCCTGGCAACCCTGAATCGTGATCACTCCTTCTTTGTGGACCAACAGGTCGAGATGACTTGCATCTGGTTCCAAAAATATCTCACGAGGTTTCTTCAAAGCGAAAAGAGCTTTTTGTTGGTGACTGGTCAGCCTGGAGCCGGCAAGACAACCCTGGCAGGCTCGATAGTCGAACGTCTCCAACGACCCGTCAATCGCAAGCAAGTCGATACACTCTTCTGCTCGCTATCGCCAGACATCCCCACCACCGCTACGTCCCTTGCAGTTGTCAAGTCTTTGCTTTCGCAATTGCTTAATCTACGAGTTGGCAACATGGGCATGTACTATGCTTTGTTTCGAGCGTACCAGCACTGCAGAACATCCGGTGATCTGAAAACATACGAAGAACACCTCTGGCAAGCGCTCGAGGATACTTTGAAGAATCCTTTGGACGGCGGCAACGACCTTGTCATGGTCGTTGATGGTCTAGACGAGATTGAAACCTCTCAATCAGCCTCTATACAAGCGGCAGGTGGCATCAGCTCTGCCGCATTGCTTGACAGGCTCGTCAGTATTACCAACCAAGGTCAGAGGGTTCGCCTGATCACATTGTCATCAACTGCAAAGATGCCTTCTCAGGCAAACGGTATGCTTCACGAGATTTCCCGTGAGGATATTCGCGATGACCTTCACGCTGTCGCTTTACGAGCACTGGTTCACAACCGCAACTTCCACAGCAAACCTGGTAACGAGCAAGAGACTCTGCTTGACCGCATAATCCAGGCTGCCAACGGCTCATTTCTGTGGACGGTTCTGGCTTGTGAACTTCTAAATTCACAGAAGTCTGCAGACGCAATCACGTCAACTCTACAAAGCCTTGAAACATCCAAGCCTCCTGTGCAAACTTTGGTTCACAAACTGTTCACTTCGTTCGAACCTACCAACAATGCAAAGATTTTGTTGTCTTGGATCCTTGCTGCGGAGCGGCCCCTCACTACTGAGGAGATCCATATACTCTTCACTGTCGACCTCAAGAGCGGCACTCTCACAGACAAGGGTGTCAACGTTCACGAGACACTACAAGCCCTCAAGCCGTTCCTATCCTTGAACGAGCACATTGTTCGCTTCAGACATCCAATTGTTCATTCTGCTCTTCACGACCTTGCGCACAAGAACCAGATCTCGATCCCTCTCAAGGATAGCGAGACAGACCTATTGCTACGAGTACTTGCATACGCAAAGTTTACTCTTCGCGACAAAGGCGAGCCTACAATCGACAATGATGACCCCGCTATCGCTGATCGTTTATTCCGCCAGCATCGCTTCCTCGAGTACACCGTCAGATACTGGGTTCTCCACCTTGAGCAGTCCACTCTTATGCCCAAGAACCCGGCTGATTTCAAGCCCAGTGGAGATCTGCAAAAGGTGTTACCGGATACCACCACCTTGCCGGTTCTTGAGCAGCTCGTTTGGGGTACACAACTGCCTCTTCCCGAAGCAATCGACCTACATCTTCTTGTCGGCAATGTGCGACGCGCAGTGTACACAGAAAATCACCCTACTGTCCTCCAGACGTATCTTGCAGTAGCTACCTCCTACTTGCTTCTCTCTGAAACCACGCATGCTTCTTCATACTTCTTCCGTTGCACAAAGATTAGCCGAACCGTTCTCAGCGATATCCATCCTTTGACGCTAGAATGTGCAAACTATTTCCTAAAGATTTCGGAATCTATGGTCACAACCACTCGTACTGAGATCATGACCCATCGAGAAGAGATCTTGATTGTCCTGATCGATGCCTATGAGCGTCAGTATGGCAGTACTTCAGAGCTTGTCATTCAGACGCGCAAGCTCTTAGTCGAACTGTACGCTTCTCTCAAAGAAGAAGACAAGGCTATGGAGATCTTCCGTTTGATCCAAGAAGCCACTATACAACACTACGGACGCAACAGTCATCAGGCACAAGACATTGAAGGTCATCTCAATGTTGTTCTTGGGAAGGGCCGAGGCGAACGCCGCATTGACAGCTACAAGGAATCCTTTTTCGATGATCAAGATGATGAGGATCAGGCCGAAGTTTTTGACTTTGGCTCGATTGTCGCCTATCTTCGCAGAGCAGAGTCTTACGTGGCCCGTAAGGAGTTTGCATTTGCTGAACGAACTTACGTCGAGCTGTGGCAGCAAATTTCTTCTCAGTGCCGTACTACGCAGGCGATTGAGTGGCATGAAAGGAACATTGAGATTGCGACCGCATACTCGCAGTTTCTCAAGACTCAGAAGCGCACCACCGAAGCTTCCGCTGTGCTGACGGTTGTTTGGGAGCAATATCAGCACCATCAACTGTCATATGCAGAGAGCATTGTAGCGCGACTCACCACTGTAGCGAAAGAACTGAAGTCTATGGGGTCACACACCATGGCTCTGTCAATCTTCAAGCACGCTAGCTCTTTCTACAAGAACGTCCGCCAGGAAGACTCCAGTGCTTCACGTGAGATCAACAACCAAGTGTCGGAAACGTCCGCAGAACTTGTTCGACAGAGCTTGGTGGCTGCGAGTGCGTCGAGCGAGACGACCACTACAGTGTCCGAGTCGGTCTACAAGGACGTCTTTTTCTCCGTCATTCAGTCTTCGAAGACTATCGATTCCAGCACAGTTGCCCTAGCGAAGAAGCTGTCCGCAAAATATGTGGAGGAGCGAAACTTCTCTCTGGCCATCAGTGTCATCCAGGCAACGCTGCAGCGAACGTGGTCTTCATTTCTCTCCAGCTCTATCCATGACGTGACACTCACGTCCACCTTTACTCAGGAGTCGATCGAGCTCGTCGAACGTCTTGCTGAGTGCTACCTGCAATTAAAGCAGATGGAGAGAGTTGAAGATACGTACAGCCGCTTTTTCCGTGCTGCACTGGTCACCAAGGAAGTTGACAAGGCTGTCTTTGAGAAGTCACGAGCACTCTTGATCGGCTTCTACGACAAGTATGGCTACCAAGACAACGCTATTAGTGTGTACCAGGACATTCTTGTCACCTATCGCACAAGATTTGGTCCAACTCATGAACTCACCATTCAGACGCTCTACATCTTGGCTCGGCGATGCCAACAATACCCAAGAAACCACCCGTACTGGATTGAATACTACCTGCAAATCATCTCGAGCCTCAACAAAGACTCCGAAATCTGCCACAAAGACGCCCTGGATGCTATTGTCGTAGTCCCCACCACGTATTGGCAAGATCGCCGTTATGCTGAGGCGGTGACTATATACCGCACGCTCTGGAATACTTTCATACGCCAGACAAAGCAACACAAGATCTTCAGCGAGGAGAAGTTCGTTCAAACGCTCTACGAGCGGTACTCACAGTGCCTTGAAGAGACTAAGGCTAGCTTTGAGTCGCTGTACCAGATCACCAAGGAGTATCGTGAGACATCCATTGCTACATTTGGTTCTCAATCCACAATTGCAGTGGAAGCAACTCTAGCTCTTGCACAGGTGTCACAGCGTAGTGAGGAGCACGTCTCTCAAGCGATCTCGCTCTACGAAGAGGCTTCTAAGTCAACCAAGACAACCATGTCGACCACCAGGTCGAGCGAGATGAAGCAGGCTTTGTCGTCGCTTTACATTCGCCAGATGAAATCTCAGTCATCTTCCAACTACAAGGCCGAGCACGTTGAGCGTGCTCTTAGCATGACACAAGAGCAGCTGAACGAATCTATCAACAAGAGTGGCTACTCGCACGAGTCATCGCTCACCCACATCAGGGAGCTTGCGACTCTGTATCAGCGCCAGCAGAAGACAGATCTGGCTGTCAAGACTCTCACCAATGCTGTGTCTCAGATTATATTGAAAGAGACTTCGTCGCAGAAGCAGATCGAGTCTGCGGCTTCCATTGCAGCTAGTTTCCATGCTTGCCAACAAAGAGTTGTTGCTCACAGTCTGGTACAAGAGTTGCACCGCCAGATTTGCGCAAAAGATACTCGCTACGCTTCTAAGTGGTCCTTCGATCTCACAAAGACCAGCCGTTCCTCCTTGGCGTTCCTCGCTTCTCTCCAGTACAATCTTCGCAAGGACCTGAACGTTACCTTCGCTGAAATCATGGCCAGCCTCACCATGGAGTACATCTACTTCGAGCAATTCAGACAGACCCTATTGAACAACGAGTCGTTGACCAATATCCTCCTGACAGCTGCCCCTCTCCGCTTCTTCCTACGCCAGAATGGCCAGAATGAGATGATTACTGTTGTCGAGGACCAAGCAGTTGGCCTCTTCGAGAAGCGCGACGCGCAGGATCTCCACACGCTCAGCAAGGAGACACCTCGCATCTTTATTGTTGGAATTCTGGACCACCTAGGTTCCGGCAGGAACAAGGACTTCAATCGATCGGTCATCCTCGCGAGCAACGACAGCACCGCGAAGCTGACCAAGGCGAAGAAGTTTCCCGAAGCCTACGACATCGCCAACCTTGGCTTCCTGTACGCCAGTAAGCACGACGGCTACAACGGACCAAGGTCCATTGGCATGGGTTTCAAACTTGCATCGTTGCTTGTTGGTCGTGACAGCGAGAAGGCTACTGATGCCGGATTGCGGAAGAAGATGCTCGAGCTGTCAAACAAGATTGTCAGGAAGATTCTCGATATCTGCAAGAGTCTCAACATCAACTTCGCTCAGATTCAACTCTTCGAGCTCAGTCACTTGTCTGTGCTACTGGGTGAACAAAACGACTATGCCACCTTAGAGGTAAGATGCCTGTCCCTGCTGACCAGTCCTACGACTATTGTACTGACTTTGAACACAGTGGCTCCTGAACACTCTGTGGAATACCAGAGATGCTCAACGCTCATGGCCCGCAGAGGTTCTCCTCAATCTTGGCCGCCGTCTTATCTGCGCTCGCTACCTCGCAGGCTCGCCCATCAAAGCCATTCGTCTTGCCGAAGACATTGCCTACAACATGCGTCGGGCCCACGGTCCCCGTGCACCCGTCACGATCGAGACTTACGAGCTGCTCGCTCAGCTATACACAAGCATGGGACAAACATACCAGGCGAAGGCGTCTTCGGAGAAGACAGGTGCGCTAGCGCAGGAATACTTCAAGAAGGCTATCGGTGTGCACGAGGATATTCTCCGTCTTGTTGTGCACGACCATGGCTCCGGTGACGACTCGGATGATGAGTTAGACACCACTGCTTACTTGCTCGCCAAGGAGGGTGTCAATGTGCAGAAGCAGGAAGGTCAGCCGACTGCTGTGCTCGATGCAGACAACATCGACAAGTCTGGCATTGCGCTTCGTCACTTGCAGCTCCTTAAGCTCTCGTACCAGCGTCTCGGCGGTTGGCCTAAGGCATACGACGAATACGAGCGCCTGAATGCTCAGATCTTCCGCACCTTCGGCACCGAGACGAAGTGGAAGGGCGTACAGGGTACTGAGAAGTGGAGTGCAAAGGAATATGGCCACGGCAAAGCCGAGTCTCAAGACGGCTCGTTCAAGGGTATCGAGGATTGGGCTCTCGGCAGCGATAAAATGATTATGCAGGCCCAGAACAGGCCTCAGCAGAGTGGACCCAACGGTCTACAGGTTGGTAAGCTACGTACCGAGCCCGAGCAGGCTGTTGCGTATGCATGAGTGGTGTTGGACATAATGATCTCATCTCGTGAGTGTTGGATTTCATCAAGGGTTTAGTGGTTATTTAGCGTAATAAAGCTTTTTATTCAAAAGCGTGTGCATAGCGCAGTTGCAAGTGAAGGCAGTGGACGAATCGCTTCATCCCGTGTAGCCCAAGTGCGATTGTTCTTGCCTCATTTAATCATTTTTGGAGCTTTACTTGTTCATCTATAATCATGATCGGTTGCGCCGGCACTTGGATGACTGCGGTCATACGTAACGTTGGAATCTCTTTGGCATTCATCGATAAAGAGCGAAGTGAAACCCAGAATACAGAACATCGGGACCTGGGAAAGGCAACGGCAGAGTAAAGAAAAAGACGGGGTTCTTTAAATGGGGCATACAATTCTTGCCATGCAGTATAAACCAGGCGATACATTACGCACACAAATGGAATCGTGAGCCATCACAGATCCGTGTCGCTTGGCCGAGTTCAAATAAAGATTCTCTTCACGCCAACGCTCACACAGGTAGGATTCTCCGGTTTCGCAGCTCCAAGGCCCCAAACCAAGTTTTCGTAGCTGTAGCCTGAGAAGTACGTCTGACAAGCGTACCATCTATAGTACCCCACTGTCATACCGGTGGAATTTGGCGGGTTCGCAGTCCAATCGATATATCCTTGCACATTCAATCTATCCTGTTCGTCAAAAGCCAGTGACTGTGGCCTTTCCGACCCAGGTGTGAGAATGGGTACAGCGATGTCAGTTGTTGGATCGTAGTTGAAGTATACGCTTGATGGGACGCCTATGCTGCTGGTCGGTAGGGTCCAAGTCAAGATACCGGGAGTACCAAATGTGGCGTTTGGGGTAAAAGGGTCAGTTGAGGTGTTGAAGTTGAATACTGCTGGCGCGATGGGGCTAGGTTTCGAGGTAGAGCTGATGCCGGATAGGCAAAGCGATTCGAGCGCAGCGCCGGTGTGGCAGGCTGAGAGGGTCTGGCCGTTGATTGTTGTATTCTCGGATGTCAGGACAAGGTTGAATGGTTTTGATGTCTCGCTGTAGAATTGCGCATTTGTTGCTGCTGCAAGGACCAAGCTGAGAACGGACGTGGCAATCTTCATGGTGGCAAGATCGATGTTGTAATGTAGGTAAAGACTTCTCGATAAAGTCAGTGCTCCTCCTCGAATAAGTCTTCTTGTACTTTGCTCTGCTCTCTTACGATTACGAACCAGTCTTTGCTGTGATGCAATCATGCAGTCGGTCAGGTGTACAAGATCCGTCGATCGCAGAGCTATGACGTCGCATTAGGCTAAAGCTTCCTAATTGATGACAACCCCTCGTACTTGTCCTACTCTTTCTCCTCTCGAGTTGCCTATAATGGCCATTCGGTTTTCTCTAGGGCCAGAAATGGCGAGCAACGGCTAAGCTTGGTGTGGCATCAGTCAAGATGACGCGGAGGTCTATAAAATGACTGACCAAGCTGCTCAAGCTACGTGACATTTTTAGCCCACTTTCGAGCATTTGTAGAACTTCAGGGTCGAAACATGGATGCCTTACCAGATACTATTACCTCTTCCCACATGGCATGGTAGGCATTCTGGGTTACAAGCAACAAAACACCTGCGACGAAGGATGTCTTTCCACTCCGGAAGGAAACCTAGCACGCAGTTAGAGAAGAACATCTGAGATGACCTTCAGCACCTGAAGTGTTCCGAGCTCACACTTTCCCATGCTTCCTTTAACAGCAATATTTTGTTCAACCACAGGCTCTGATGTTTTGTAGAGGATTCAAGTTGCGTTTCTACCTCAATATAAGTCGGTAGTCATACGACCACTGGAAATACCAAAACATAAGGCTTCGCATGCTAAGTAGACCACGTGCAGCCAAAGTCACGAAGGTAACAACTTGCCCCCTCTGGGCAATGTCGAGGGTGCAGCTTTGTACAAGCTCCGGTGTTGTCGAACGGTTCCATGACGATGGAGGCTGTTACAGCTAAGTAGACAGCAGGACACGAGAAAAAGACTTCATGAATACGAGTATACGCGCAGGTCACTCGTGCTGTATCGTACAACGGACGTCAGGATGCTTTCCAAAGTCACAGAGGAAGAGGGCTGCTTAGCTCGGTCTCTGCTTAAGAACACCGCGTCGCCGCAGGTCTGATGTTGTCCTGGCGAGATCTCGAGCTTCGGAACTTCTCGGCTGCAGTTCCGTTGTTTATTTTCGTCTCCCCAGCTCCTTCCCCACACACGTGTCATGCGCCAAGTATCGTGAGATCGGAGAACACCATCTCGATTCCGAGCCTCGCCCTCTGCGATTGCATTAAAACCTGCTTGAAGTAGCGCGTCTCTGCCGCGGTATTTCCTCCCATCGCTTTCACTTTCTGGATTCAGGTCTAGACTCCTGCACTTTTTCGCGTTGAAACAAACGGCGGTGATGTCAGGGGTCCGTGTGCGCACCTGAACTTTTCACTCGCCAGTGTTATTGGCCCGCCATTCAACGTCTCACCGCCAGGTCTAATCGTGCATCTTGCATCTCTGCAACAACCTTCGCTCATCATCATCCTTTCCGGGTTCTGCACATTCTTTGCAGAACTTCGCAACGATGACCGACACGCCACAGACAACTGCAGGTGAAGATCCCAAAGGAGCTAAGGTTCTCCAACAACATCTAGACCCTAGCTACGAGTTTGCCTTCGATACCGCATCGCCTGGCGCAGACGGCCCTAACAGCTCGTCAAATTCTTTCCGCGATGGGCCAGAGTCTTCACTGAGGTTACAAGGTGGCGACATTCACCGTGATCTTTACAAGATCGCCGCCAAAGGCAAACGCCAGCAGTTGCACAAGCGAGCTGCAACCTTCTCTAACACCCATGAATACGCACCGTCAATGGTCTCAGATATCGACCATGACGAACTACCAGTCCAGGAGCAGATGGCACCAGGGGGCCTGAGACGGCAATTTCTGCAAAAACAAGCCCGAAGTGTTAGTTACATCGCCGAGCCCGTTACCAGGAATTTCATTTCCTTCCTAGAGCTCTATGGTAACTTCGCCGGCGAAGACCTTGAGGAATCGGACGATGAGGATGCAATTCAGGATGAGGAGGAGGAGCAAGGCGAGCGTCGGCCCTTGCTTGGGCGTCGACAGAGCTCGAAGAGGCTCAGGCAGCAGGGTGATGCCTCTAACATGAAGTCGTTTTTTACCCTGCTGAAGGCTTTTGTGGGGACTGGTATCATGTTCCTGCCAAAGGCATTCAAGAACGGCGGTATGCTGTTCTCTGCCATTACTCTCATCGTTGTTTCGCTCGTCACCTCGATCTGCTTTGAGCTGCTCCTCGCCTGCAGGAAGCAGTACGGCGGCGGTGGTTATGGAGACCTCGGTCAACTGATTGTTGGGAAGAGGCTGCGCCAGCTGATTCTGGTCTCGATTACACTCTCGCAATTTGGCTTTGTGTGTGCTGGTCTCATCTTCACCGCCGAGAACCTCGCTTCCTTCTTCGATGCAGTCACGCCCAACTCTGCGCCGCTTGGTACCAACGCTCTTATCGGTATCCAGCTTGTCGTTCTCATCCCATTGGCTTTCATCCGCAACATATCAAAGCTTGGTCCTGCCGCGCTGCTCGCGGATGTCTTCATCCTGATCGGTCTAACATACATCTACTGGTATGACATCTCTTGGATCAGCAAGATGGGCGGCTTCCATCCCAGCATTGAGCTTTTCAACCCGCGCGACTGGACCATGACCATTGGCTCTGCGATTTTCACCTTCGAGGGTATCGGTCTTATTCTGCCCATCCAATCGAGCATGAAGAACCCCGAGAACTTCAGCAAGCTGCTTTACATTGTTATGGCCATCATCACGGTTATCTTCACCTCGGTCGGTGTTTTGTGTTACGGTACTTTTGGTGAGAACGTTTCCGTCGAAGTGATCACGAACTTCCCTCAGTCCAGCAAGCTCGTCAACGCTGTGCAATTCCTCTACGCCATGGCCGTCCTGGTCGGCACGCCTGTGCAGCTCTTCCCTGCCATGCGTACTCTCGAGCTCAAAATCTTCGGTCGTGCATCGGGAAAGAAGGACAGTCTCACGAAGTGGAAGAAGAATGCATTCAGGACTGCGCTAGTCATCTTTGCTGGAGTTGTTGCGGCTCTTGGTGCGAGTGATCTCGACAAGTTTGTGGCTCTCATCGGCAGCTTCGCTTGTGTACCGCTGGTATACATCTATCCAGCATACCTGCACTACAAAGGCGTGGCCGAACGCCCCTGGGCCAAGGCTGGTGATATTTTGATGATGGTTGTTGGCCTTGTTGCTATGGTCTACACCACCAGCGTCACTATCGCCAGGTGGGCGGAGACATAAAAGGCGGACTGAAAGGAAGACGTTCATTGTTGGATTCAGGGCATTGCCGCTTGCGTTCTCATTGTATCATCGCATGTGTTGAACGTGTAAAAAGAAAAGGTGTTTGGTCGCGGTGCAACGATTGCATGTTGTTTAGTTTGCATGGCGTAACAAGGAGTAGATGTCTGATAAATTTTGCAGACCTGTTCAATAAGCATGTACAAATGATTGCAAAAACGAACAGCACTTACCAGCTTATCAAGTTTTCGACCCTCCACCCTAGTATAGAACCGTCGAGCTTAATGCAGCGACACGTTGAAAGTCGTCTGTTTGGGTCCAATTAACTTAGTTTTCTGCCTAGCAAACTAAACAGTGATCACCTAGAACTTCCTCTGGGTTGACAGTGGGTGGAACTCGGTGGAACTCGGGTATCAAGTCTGCAAAACACTGTGAATAGCGAGTGGTAATGTGTTCTATGGTATACCAGCCAAAAAAGATCAACGACAATGCGCTCAACGCTTCTCCAATGTACAAGACGTTTCCTTCGATCACAGAGTCCAACTCTTCAATCGGCCTTTGCATTCAGGTCTTCCCTAGTCCAATCACCGGAATTCCTGATCCCCACGCTCCCCGCACTCTCAGCTTCCAGCTCCACTTTCTCCATCATCGTCGCATGGACCGCGACTCTCGAGGCTTTATCAGCACCGTCCACCTCGCAGACGGTGTAGCGTTTATGTTCATTCACGTCATTTGGGATAACATCGAGCTAGCTACTCTCATCGAACCAGCTGGACGTACTGCTACAAATCTACGATATGCTGGCGACTCTGAAACGAACAAAGATGTCGGGCAAACATTATCTTTGGTATCGCCATTCCCCGGTGCACCCAACCAAGACACGGACAACATACGCTAAAGGAAGGATACTAAGAAGACGTCCCGGCTAGAAATGGAAGAATTATCGGGTCGTCCCACTGGTTAATTTGGGATCGAAGTAAGATCAGGGCATTGTCGTTGTGAAGTGGTTGCTTGTAGTTGTGCTGTTGTGTCTGAATTGGTGCCGTTCGCCATATCGGTATCCTATGAGTGGATGATCGGAGGATGAAGATGAGGTGTGCGATGTGATGTGTTGCGGGATGAAGACCTGGCAGTCTGGGGAAGAGGAAGGCGGCCGAGTCGGCCTGGAGCTGACGCGTAAGGTCTCGCGTGTGGAGAGTCGGAATTGGGTATTTCGATTCAGGTATCTCGAGTTGGGCCCGTTTTGCTATGTGTGTGACGTCGTTGATCTTAGCTAACAGGAGGGAGTAGGGGTGCAGCATAACCATGATGTATTGGAAAATTGGTTCTACGCGACTTCTGCTCGTCTATTGAGGTAAGCCCGCAGGCCATCATCTCTTCACCTGCGGCATAACATCCACCCTCTCCTCTACCCTCTTCTGCGCGTACTAGTCCGACTCCTAACCTCCCTCCCCTCAACCTCCAAGTGCGTCGACTTCGTCTCAACCTTCACAACCTCGCCTTCCCCGTTTATTCCAAAATGCTCAGGCACAAGCACGCCCTCGGGCCCGACGCCCGGCGTTGTAACATGGATGCCTTCTATCAGCACCTTCTCGTCCTCGGGGATGTCGATGTGCGAGGGCTTCTCGGCGCGTCGCGTGCCGAGCGGTGGGTCGAAGCGCTTGCGCAGTGTCTGGATCATTTTTGCGAACCAGAACCAGTTAAGGCCGTTGAGCACGAGGTTCGAGGCGAGGTACGCAAAGGCCAGCCAAAGTGGTACAGCTTGTCCGTCGGCGAACTGCAGGATGTCTGTTCGCTCGGTCATACCGGCGTCGACGGCGGTGGCATTGTCGAAGCTCTTGATGTCTGAATCAAGGAAGGTGATGGGGCCGGCCTTGTATGCGGTCCAGACGTCGGAGAAGACGCGAATGGACTGGTATGAGCCCCAGAAGAGGCGGCAGGACATGAACGTCAGGAGGAGTAGGACGCCGTTGATGAGCTGGAGCTTCGAGCCTGTGAGGTTGAGTTTGTCGCAGAACCAGTGGATGTTGAGGAAGGGAGAGGAAAGTTCATAGAGGATAAATGTCGGGGCGTAGAAGTTTACGAAAGGACGCTGTCAGACAACGTTAGCACAGCTCCTGCTTGATCATGGCGTGGTGTCTCTCGTAAATCAAGATCTTGGGTGAGACAAAAACACTGGTACTCACGAAACCCAAGCTGAACACGCAGAGCGCACTCATAGCATGAAACAGCATGCCGACTCCAAAGATCCTCACGTTCTGCACCGTGATTACCAAATCCCACAGGAAGTAGCCTCCCGCAAACGCCTGAATCAGCCCACCGCCGCCCGTATACCCATGCACCCTCTCCACGTCCCCCATGGCACTCCTCTCCTCATCTTTCCAAATCACCCACAACGCAAGACCGCATATGATGGTGGACTGCACAAAGGACACAATGTGCACGTCCCAGTTGAGCTTTGTGCGCGCGTTGAAGGAGGGGTAGATGCGCGGGAAAAAGTAGCGGCTGACGGCGGGCGCGAGGTATTTGTTGGTGATGTGGTAGAGGGCGTATGCGAAAGCTACTTCGTGGAAGTGCAGAGGAAGCGTGCGCAGGTGGAGATAGTCGGCGAGGCGTTCGACATGTTTGACGAGGTACTCGGGGCGGGCGAGAGGAAAGGGGTCGTGCATCGCGGAGGTGGATGTGGTGTGGAGCGGGGCGGTATCGTCGCTGGTGAGCGTGTAGGTGTGGTGAGAGGATGTGGAGCGTCGTCGTGTGGGGAGTTTGGTGGCTCAGGGTCCGCAGGTGTGAGGGGAAAAGAGAGCAACTTGGGTGTGGAGAAGATGCAAAGAGCTCTATGAAGATGCTGGCGAAGGCGAAAAGGGGAGGGGGAAGGGAAAGGGAAAGGGAAAGGAAAAGGGAAGACCAGGCGGCGGTGTGTTGATGTTGCCTGGTGATGTCGAGGTGCATGTGCCGTGCCCTTGCGATGCGGAGGTTGGCCAACCTGGGTCCACCTCCGAGGCTTAGCGAGCCATGAACCAAGCTGCGCCAACAACTTACATCAGCGCTGTCGCGTGCAGCATGTCTCGCAGCATGATCAAGGTGCAAACGCCACGGGAACACGTCATGTCTGAATCACTTGGCATTTGCATGTTCGGACGTTCCGCAAGGCGTCATCCTGGCAGCCGCCAAACAAACTCTGTTGATTCGAGTGTTTCACGACTGGATGTCACGTCGTCTCCAAGGACGCCAGGCCTGAAAACATGGGTATCAAGAAAACAAGACAACTACAAGACTACGCACCAGGCGGTCAGTACAGATCCAAGTTGATGTTGCGCTTCAACCAGCAAGCTTTGCACATATCGCCTCGTAACTTCTCCGCATATGCCTCGAGAAATAGTGCGCCAACATAAGAAGTTCGCTCGATCTTATCAAGCAGTTCGTAGAAATCCTGCAGCGTTTTGTAGCTCACAATGCGCCTACGCTGGTCGAAGTATGAGGGGGTCCCTGACGGATTCCCGAGTGTAGCACCCTCAGCTTGGTCTCCAGAAGCCGCCGAGTCCTTCCTGCTTACTTCGCCGGGTCTCTTTAAAGATGCCGGGGGTGTTGGGAGGCCCGACGCCAATTGGCTCTTAGGCGGCGGCGAGTCCGTGAGATCAATTGTCTCGATTTCGGGTGTCTTTGGGCGACTTGACCTTTTCTCTAGTATTCGCAGGCCGTCTTCGTGAAGCTTCAATCCTGTTGGTACATATTTATCATCCTCCCCGCCACGTATCTTCTGAAGATCCAGCTGTGTGCCTATCCACAGCGCCCAGGTGGTCTCGGTGATGTCCTCAGTAATGAAGATGTATTTGAACGCCATCTTCATCTCATACTCGTTCTGGTAGGGGTAGAAACTATTCGTTCGACTATGCTTTCCGCCTGGAATCTGCTCTGCGTCTTCGACAAATGGATCCAGAATTCCTAGCTCGTAGTTGACAGCCCAATTCAACTCCTCGTTCAAACTTTTATCGTGGGTAGACGTCAACTCATCGTGCCATGACAAATGTTCTGCAACCAAGAACACCTTCCGCGCATGGCGCGTCAACTTGCGCTCTTTTAGACATACCGGGCATAACACAGACTTTCCGTTCGCATCTTCTGGCCGATGATGCAGTCTGAACCACGAGTCATACGGTAACAGGCCGAGTGGGTACGGAACCCAGTGGAAGTCCTGACATAGCCGGCTGGCAGGGTGAGGCGCATGTCGAACAGCTGGCTTATATGCTTTGGCATAAGGGATAGATGGGGCAGACAGGGAACTTCCAAACTGTGGCGTACGCGGTGCCCCTGCTTGGGACGGCACGAGTGAGTTTCCAAATTTAGCTGGGGAACATGCCCGT
Organism: Phoma sp. RAV-16-625; assembly: GCA_004335185.1. NCBI lineage: Eukaryota > Fungi > Ascomycota > Dothideomycetes > Pleosporales > Didymellaceae > Phoma > Phoma sp. RAV-16-625. The sequence continues at coordinate 162,139 of SAUA01000024.1, forward strand.
GTTCGAGGCTGTGAATTTGCGGGTGCTTTGCTGCATATAGGCCTAAGTGGCGTCTTTTGTATCACGACAGAAGGGTGCGTATGTTGTGTATCTGCCGGAGTGGCGGGCTGCTGTGGTTGCTGGATATCCGCAAGAGGGGCTCTTGCTAGCTCAGGCTTGGCTCTCGAGTGTGTTCCACGTGTCTCAACAGCACCAGCTCTTACAGCTTTGAGGGCTGTTGAAGTCTCCCAGTTCGAGTCTGCTGCCCGCTTTCGCGAATGAGGAGTCATGTTGGAAGATGTAAAGAGAGGTATGGTGTATGTGGGACATCATGTTCAGTAATACGCAGGGGTTCTGCAGGCCATCCTCCAGTCTTTTAGATGAAGCAGACCTCTACGCGGTGGGGGTGAAGGAGACGCGCCATGACGCGCCAGGTGACAGGGATCACTGCACCGCTAGTGATGCCTCGCCAAAAAGTTCCGAGGCGGAAGCTACGACGGACCCATGCATCGCCTGATCGTTTCTTCCACGACGCAATGAAAGCAATTAGGAGGGCCGCCGTGGGCCGTCAAGCTTCACGATTAATTCCTTCGCCCTGGACAAGACTCGACGCGCCATGCACTGCACGTCGCACCTTCACCAAACCCGCCTTCGCGCCAAAGCCGATCATCGACATCAAGCACATCCGTCAAGCGCCCGGCCTTTACGAGCAGAACTGCATAGACCGCAACTACGCTGTACGCAGCAAGAATTCGTGGCGCATTATTGAGCTCCACGAGCAATGGCTGGCCCTGCAGCAGAGCGCTCGCGACCTTCGATCACGGAACAAGCAGCTGCGCGACCAGATAGCGAAAGGCGGGGCAGAGAAGGAGAAGGCACTCGGTGAGGCAAAGGCCATGAAGGCAGAGCTCAGTCAAATCGAGGCAAAGGAAACACAACTGCAGGACGAGATTGAAGGGCTAGCGCAGGACCTGCCAAACCTTAGCAGTACGCACACACCCGTTGGTAACGACGCTACATTGGTCGACTACATTGGCGAACACCCTGAGCCCGACCCGTCGAAACCGACACGCACCTGGAAGTCTCACGTGGACATTGGTCAGCAGTTGGGGATACTGGATTTTGCAGGTGCATCTCAAACATCAGGCTGGGGGTGGTACTTCCTCGTTGGTGATGGTGCTATGCTGGAGCAAGCCCTCGTACAGTATGCTCTGAGCGTGGTCAGGAGCAGAGGCTGGAAGGTCGTGGCGCCGCCATCACTGGTGTATTCGCACATCGCCGCTGCGTGCGGCTTCCAGCCACGAGATCAGAATGGGGAGCAGCAAGTATATGCTATCGAGCAATCAGAGAAAGACAAGGCCAAGCCGCAGCTCGCTCTAGCTGGAACTGCGGAAATCCCGCTAGCTGGCATGAAGGCGAACACCGTTTTGAACGAGTCTGAACTCCCTCTTAAGACAGTCGGTGTGAGCAGATGCTACAGAGCCGAAGCTGGTGCTCGAGGAGCCGATACCAAGGGCTTGTACCGCGTACATGAGTTCACCAAGGTCGAGATGTTTGCTTGGACGGCGCCAGACCAGAGCGGAGAGGACCACTTTACTGCAACGGACGCGTCGAGTTCAGAGACGGTCTTCGAGGAGATGCTTGGTATGCAGCACGAGATTCTCAGTGCGCTCGGTCTTCACTGCCGCATCCTGGAGATGCCCACAACCGACCTTGGTGCGAGTGCGATCAGAAAACGCGACATCGAGGCATTCTTCCCGTCTCGACGGTCGATCGACGACGGCTGGGGTGAAGTGACATCGACGTCGATGTGCACAGACTACCAGAGTCGACGACTGCACACTCGTCTGCGTACTGCAAGCGCCAACAAGCTGGAGTTTCCTTTTACATTGAACGGCACGGCGCTCGCAGTGCCGCGAGTGCTGGCAGCCATCTTGGAGAATCACTGGGACGAGGAGAGCGCGACTGTCATGATACCGCCAGTCCTGCAGCCGTTCATGGGAGGGCAGACGACGATCGCAAAGCAGGCGTAGCACCAGGGTGTTAACGACTGAAGCACGTGTACGATACTGTTCATACCCACTGTATATTATCGAAGGCGACGACCATCAAGACGCAGGAGGTGTGCCTGTTTGCAACCATGCACTGATGGCCCACACTTGAGCACACCACCTGCCCTGCATTTGCTGTCACGTCGTCCAGTCGCGTGGCGCGCCTGTGCGGTGCACGGTTTCGCCGCCGAGGCTGATTCAAGACCAGAGCGGTGGCCGGCCATCGATTGGCTGCGAGCGGCTGAGCATGCATGGGACCACTGCATGCAGCGAGCAAGAACAGGTGCGCGCGCCACACCCACTCTTGAGCGACGCAGCAGGTCTGCTGAAACGCTTTTCTGCACCGTCTCCTCGCAAGTGAGCAGCTCATCAATCTGCGCGTGTTCCCGCTGGTCCACTTGCACTTGCACTTGCACTTTCACGCGGAGCCAGTGTTGGAGGGGTCTGCGTCTCGAGTGGGCCTAGGCTAGCGGACCAGCCTTCTCTACCATCAACAAACACACGCAAGCCGCACGAACAGGCCGGACACCGTGCAGCCACCTCTTTCCACGCGCCCCTCCTTGCTGTCGAGGTGTGACAAGCCTCCAGCCATCTCGGCCGTCGCAGCGTGAGGGCGCATCGTGAAGTCGACGACGCTGTCTGTACCAGCGCCAGCACCCACACCGACACGCACACCACTTGTCGCACTCGCACTCACCGTCGCATTCGCAGTCGCAGCGCATGGTTTCCTACCCGGACTCCCAGGTTGGGAGCGCCGTCAGTGCCGAGCGCTCCAGCTCGCTCACCATCCGCCGCCCGCCCTCGGCCGCCTCGCATTCCTCGCGCACATCTACCATCCGGCGGCACCGCCCACACCGCTCCGGCGGGTCCAGCTACGGAGGGAGCAGCGTTGGGTCGCAGAACGAGTTCCCAGTCTTCACACACACGGGCGATGTCGAAATCGTCATCAGCAACGGGCGCAAGGAGAACCGCTATCTGCTGCACAAGCTGATCCTGACGCAATGCTCGGGCTTCTTCGAGGCTGGCACCAGCGAGGAGTGGTCAGGCGCCGCCGAGGGCAGTGTCGCGCAGAACATGAGCGCAGCCGCGCTGGCCAGAAATCCCTCGGGCTCGCGGCAGGACAGGAAGAGATGGCGCTACGAGCTAGACTGGGGCAGCGGCGAAGATGATCTGCCCATGTTGGTGCAAAAGGTGCGACCAAGCCGTCTACCACACTCGAATGCACACTGACAAGCCGTAGAGAGCTCAGCCCGCACTCAGCACAATGTTTGGCGGCGATGGCACACACCCACCTCCCGCGCGCAACAAGCCCATAGCCCCTTCCTCAGGCTTCCTCCGCAGCATGACCAACTTCTCCACCGCCCAGCTCTCTACCGCCCAACTCTCCACCTCGACGCCCGCACCCACCCCCGCCGACCCTGACGACTCCACCTTCCGCGACTACGACAACCTCTTCCGCATCTTCTACAACTACGCCCCCGCTCTCGACGCCATCAACATCGCAAACGCTTATGTCGAGTGCAAAGCCTTGCTGCAACTGGCCGACATGTACGACGCTATCGGCGTTATAGGGCCGAGGGTCGACCATCACTTGCTGAGGTTCCAGGGACGGCTGTGGAAGCAGATCGCAAAGTACCCGCCCAGCTACCTCAAACTCGGCTACATGGCGCGATCCAAGGCTATCTTCGCCGAAGCTATGGTCCACGTCGTAGGGCAGTGGCCTGCCGCTCTCCCACAACTGCGAAACCAGGTCCCAGACGCGGTGCTGGATCTGATAGAAGACAAGGTCGAGGACATGGACGAGCTGAAGAGCAAAATCGAGATCAAGCTGTTCCGACTAAGCTTGACGACAAGCCGAGGCGAGCGCGTCAGCCCGAGCAGCAACTGGCTAGACTGGATGGCCGTGTCACTCTTCCGCCAGTGGCTCGCTGAAAACACCACGCCGCCGCCCGCTCCGATCCTCAAAAGCCCCCGCAACGGTCCCGCGACACCGCGCCCAGACCTCACCGCAAACTTCAACACAGGGCGCGTCTTTCGCCTCCTCGGTCAAGGCGGACCCAGCTATCTCAATCACGACGAGTGCAAGCGCTTCCTCCGCCTGCAGCACGACCAGTACAATAGAGAGAATCTGAAGCGCTTCGAGCGACGTATTGAGGAGGTCAAGAACAAGGCCAAGGACGCTGTCAAACCACTCATGCGCAACTTCCTTGAGCTGGACCTCAGGGAGGGGGGACTGCCGTACCTGACGTGTACGCGCGTCGATCCTCAAGACTTCCCATGGGACGAAATTTGAAGAGATCGAGGAGGTCAAGAATCAGGCAAAAGACGCTATCAAGCCCCTCATGCGCAGCTCACTCAACGACGTTAGGGAATGAAGCCTGCTGCATCTACCTGTACACCCGTAGACCCCCAGGGCTTCGCTGGGACGAGATATAGCGAGGTCTAAGCCCCACTACCTCAACCACGAGGACGCATGGATCCCCAGGACTTTCCCCTAGAACGAGAAACAGCAAGTTCGAGATCGAGATCAGAAACGCTGGTGCATGGCATGGATACGACGAGATGACGACGATAACGACGAGATGACGATGAAGATGACTCTGATGATGAGGGTGAGGATGACACACGAGGTGATTGGGTTGGGTTGTTGGAAGTAGAATTGGAAACGGAATCGGGCTTGGATTTAGGATTAGGATTGTTTTGGCGCCAGATACCCTTGGATGTTCATATTGGCTTCGACTTTGGCTTTGGCATTGGCTGGCTGGCTGGCTTGCACGAGCGCACATGATCACTGCTTTGTTTTTCTTGTTGGACGACCTTTTTTGAAGTGGGCGATGATGCGAGACGAGACGAGATGAGATGGAGGCGCAATATAGCATAGCATGTAGTAATCACACCACACATATACACACACACATGTTATCCGTACAGCCCCCCACGAGATATCCTCTCTTCCCAATATAAATCCCCCCAACCGCTGCTCAGAGCTAAAGGACCAGTACGGGCAGGAAGGACGGTGCTTTCAGTTCCGAGAGAGAAGGGATCGAGAATTGAAGCTTAGGGACTGAGGTCAGTGGATGGGGAGGCAGTAGATAGATCCTTGGTTGAAATACACATGAAGGGAGGGGTCATGAAGCACACTGCAGCTGACACAAGCGCTGTTGAAAAATAATACGTGAGATGGAGATGCCGGTGGGTATAGATGAGGCTTATGAGGTAAAGAAGAACAGAGGAAGGAAAGGCGTGGTCACAGACGGAAACCCAGACCGCGCACCTCAGCCAGCACCCCTCCCTCTCCCCCTCCCTCTCCCGCTCGCAGTCCTAGCCATCGGCACGCTCCCACCATGCCCAGACGCGCTACTCTCCCCAAATCGCCCCATTGGCGTACTCCCTCCAGCGTCGCTATACCCAGCCATGCTGCTTTGCGCGCTCATCGGCACGCCGCCCAAGGTTCCGACTTCGAGATGAGGCACCACAGTGCGGACGTGGCTTGTGATTTCGTTGACGGGCTCCTGGAAGCCCGGGGGCTGGATTTGGTAGTCTCGCGCTTTGACGGGTTGGCATGCAGCTTGGAGGAGCCGTTCGTTGAGCTCGTCGTCGGGTCGAGCTTCTCGTAGCATAAGCTTTAAGTCTTGGTCTACGTCTTGTGGCGCGAGGGGTGGTGGGGTGGGCGCTGAGGCATTGACTTTTTGGAATATTTTAGCGTCGAGGACGAAGGGGGGGTTGTATATGAACGGTATTTGGCCGTTTGTTATCGAGGTTGTTGAGCGCGTGGCGCCGCGTGTTGCGTGTGGGTTGGACGAGACTTGACGTGCCATGTCGGTAGCGCCAGGGACTTCGTCTGAGTCCTGGTCTGCGTCGGGGAGGTCGCCGTTCTCGGAGCCGTGGTCACCGTTGGTCTGGGCGTGCCCGTTGGTTGAGGCGTCGGTGTTGGAGGCTTCGTTGGGCTTCATCTTGGCGAAGAAGTGGGAGGCTGCGTTCGTCGCCTTGGTCATGGCCATATTAAGTTCCTTTTCGGTAAAGAGACGGTCGAGAGAGTAGGCAGAGGCCTCGAATTGTGTGTGCATGGTGCGTGCCTTGGCTTCGCGGTAGGGCGAGGCATTGCCTGCTTCGACATTGCGGCCTGAGGGACCCGGCGAGTCGATCTCGTTCTCCTCGAACAGTTTGCGTTTGCGCGACTTCTCTGCCGCTACTGCAATCTCCTCCGTCTCGCCTCCAAACTTGTGTCCTGTTCGTCTTGTCTTGCGCGGAGCTTGTGGCCCACCTGGGCTGGCGGGGTGGCCGATGCTGAACTGATTGGGGTGCAGGAGCATAGCGTTGCTGTCGGAGATGTCGAGCTGCTCCTTCTCACGCCTCAGCTTGTTGGAGCGCTGCTGTATGCTTGCCATCAGGCGTTCGCGAACGGTGGCTGCAAGGTACTTGTGCTCCTCCTCGGCGATCCTGACCTTGTACAGATGCGAGTTCTCGATTTCGTTCTTGCTGTTCTCGTGCTTGTTCTTTGGCCGCTGTCAGCTTCTTGTATGCTGTCATTGACAGCCCACCTCGACTTACGTAAAGCATCGTGAGGTTGTAGTCGCGCTCCTCCATGGCGTCGTTGACGGCGTCCACAAAGCGCGAGTAGTACTTGCCGCATTGCGCAACGTAGTCGGTGCCCGCGCTGGGTGCAGTGGGCACGTTGTTGCCCATGATCTGCGCGATCAGCTCAGAGGCTTCTTCTCCATTGTCTTCGAGCGGCTCATTCTTGTAGGGGTCGGCCTTCATGATGAGGTTGATGTCGGCCTGTAGCGCAGCAAGCTGAGCTCTGTAGTGGCTGTCGCGGTTGTCTGAGAAGGTGGCCATCATCTCGGACAGCTTCTCCGCCAGCATGTTACGCCTCTTGTCGCGCTTCGAGGGTTGCGGCTGTGGGGAGGTGGCAGAGTGGCCGAGCGGGAAATTGTCCGCCGGCTCAGGGCTGCCATTGCGGACCATGGCGACGGTGAAGGGAGGCGGGCGTCTGGGGAGGTACGTGTGGAGATCGAAGCTGCGACAGCTGGTGCAAGCAGACACAGGCTTCGCGCAGGCTTCGGCGCAAATGCTCCGGTCGGTACGTAAGTACAGCGGACGTGGAGTGGATAGTCGAGTGTGGTGACGGCGATTGGATGCACGTGCGAGCTGCCAGCGCTTGGCTTCTGTGTCGCTACAATACAAAGAACATGTGACAAGCTGAGGTGTGCTGGTCAAGGCGGTTTGCAAGAGAAGAGTGAATGGTACCGGAAGCATCATGGCAGCGACTATCGAGCATCCGGCTAGCGCGCTTTCCCATTCGCCGACCACCGACATTTCCGTCCGCCATTCACCCTCGACACGACACCTGCACACAAAACTAATGTCATCTTTAACACGCGCGAATGGTCTTCTCAACTGCGCTAGGTCGCCCTGTCCATGCATGCTTTCGGCGGGAAACTGCTAAACTTACCGATTCTGATGTCCATACATGACATCACAGCTGCAGGCTGACATTCCATCTGACATAACTTTGTATATCATGTCTAGCCTCTCTCGTCGTTCTCAAAACTCAACTCACAAGTCACGCTCTGTTCCTGCATCTTGTTCCGGTATCCGATACTTGATCGACGCCGCATGCGCATCGCAGCGTGTGGGGGAAACGATACGGCCAATACGAGATAGGGCCAACGGAGCCTCACCCAACCTCATGCATCCGTCCAGGAGCAAACATCACTCACTAACACTAACCGCAGCTGTCAGAGCTGACGATACCAGACTGGTCGGTATCCACGACTACTCCAGTGTCTTGCTGCAGAAGTTTGTTTTTGGCAGATGTTAGGCGTCGACGATCTATCTCGCTCTCGCATCAGCGTCGACCATGGTGCTCTCTGCCGCCGGCGAGCTCACGATAGAGACCGTGTTCGAAATTGCTTCTCCTCCAGATGAGATGCTTATCTGATCTACACTTTGCCAAGGTGTGACTTCTTCTGGTAGTCCCGTCGATCAGGCCCGCTTTTCCATTGCCTCTTCTGGCCGAGTATGCTCTATTCAGCATTCTTCGAACGGTCGTCACTCCCAGCGCGGCTCAGCGATGAAGAGCCTGCGTCGATCGATGATAACTAGCCTGTCAGTACAAACACAATTGGTCTGTGATTACTTAGGCTTCTCAGTAATCCTATTGGGCAGTAGCCTCAGTGACACAAGCCCAGAGATAGGGAGGCCGGGACGTAGACATGGTAGCTGGATCAAGATCACTCTTCGTGGGATATTCCGCAAAGTCTAACGAAGTTCCAGCTGTAGAGCGTGGGACTACAGCATAGAGTCGTCATGTCTTCCAAATTGCATTTGCACAATACCGTATCCTGAGGCCCGGAAAAAGTATAAGTACCCTTAGGCATATCTATCGAAGCACTCATCATCTTCACAGCCTTCCATTACTTGATTTTCCAGCCTCTCAATACCGAAATATCACAAGCTGATCCCTCTCACAACATCACCACCAGCACAACCGCCACCATGCAGTTCACACTTGCCACAATCACAGCTCTCCTGAGCCTGACGTCCGCCGCCGCAATCACTGCGCGCTCCCCCACCGCTGGCAAGCTCGTAGCCCGCCAGGCATCTGTCTGCGGCGCACTCGCAACACCTGTGTGTTGCCAACTTGACGTCTTGGGCGCTGCGAATCTGAACTGCGAGAATGGTATGTGACACACACCAGCCCCTGAAGCACAGCATGGAATGATCGTTCAGTCCACGGCGATAAGAGTAATCAATGCTGATACTCCCTAGCTGGTCCTGTTGAGACCACCGAAGACTTCACCGCTCTGTGCGCTGAGACAGGAACGAGCGCGCAGTGTTGCGCTCTGCCACTTGGTGCTGATGCACTACTTTGTACTGCTGCTTAGACGGATACGATTGGTGTGTGTGGTATTTGCAGGTCATGATGACGCTGCTTGAATGCCATCTCAATCACATCGCCGGGTAGTCCACAAAGCGTAATCGGAGGGTGTCAGTGAAAACTAGTCATAGATTAGAAAGAACCCTACGCTTTACCGATATCTCGAGATTCCCATCGATGAGTAGCGTGATGAATCTCACAAAAAACTCCACGCGCTGCGATAAAGGAAATCACACACTCATCCCATAACACCATAAAATGCTCTCTATCCCGACCTCTCGCGCCACCACACAAACCCACCAACCATTTCCTGTATCTAAGCACCTCTCAAACCCTCTCAACCCCAACAAGAAACTGACTAGCAACACCAAACAAGCAACCCTCGCAGCCGCCGAAACACCCTTAATGCAAACCCACGCGTAATAGAGAGAGTCGCAAGCTGCACATAAAGCAGCAATAGACTCCTCCCCTCTGAACCAAAAGCTGTAACAAGTCAACATCAGACCATCCCTGGAATTGTGGTTGTAATTGGGTGTTTTTTGACAGAGATATCCGTCCTGCTTTTTTCAGGAGCGCGGAAAGACATAAAGCTCAGCCTCTGTAATTTCAGTCCACTTCGAAGCGGTGGGGACATATGCCGCTTCTCGTCCTCTTTTCAGATTCTTCGGTCAAGAAGAGTACCCGACTTTACAGTAATAGACCTGCGCGCGAGTTGTGTGTGTCCATGTTCGCATGCGTGTCAGTCGTCCTATGGCTGCATGCACAAGTCGTTTTCATAAACTTATGTTAGAGATGTCCACTTCGCTTTCCTGTTTTGGGTCTGTGGATATCGATACCGCGTCTTGTGTTCGGTTGGAAGTGTGCAAGGATATAAATTTGTGGCTTTTTGATCTCTGACATGAAGGATACTAACGATGATTTTGGTTTGGTTTGGCAGTGGGCAGGAACATGGATCTGTGGCTTTTGATCTTTGACATGAACAAGCCGGGAAGATATTTGGAGACGCTCGGTTCCGAGAAATAATGGTTTTTCAAAGAAAACAAGAAGATGAATGATTTTGAAGAGCGTTCGGACTGTACATGCTGGGCATCGTAGACTCGGAAGGAGAGAGCATGAAAGATTCGTGCTGACGTTTCGACACGGGACATGCCCGAAGTTGCGGTATTTTGAGATTTGGAAGTCTTGTGTAATTTTTGAAGAACGCTGCAGTGGGCCAGCACAAATGCAGCTCTTATACACGGATACACGTGCAGCTGCAAACAACACAAACATCAAGCAATATATCTAGCTTTTGATACCGCTACCCCATCCACACCTCATCCCTCCGCTCAGGAGACTGCTTGCCCGACCCGCTCCGCCTCCCCTGTAGAATGAAAAGCTCCGTACTCGCGTTGCTGATAGTACTCAGCTCTCTCGACGCACCCCTGCTCCTACGGAAGCCGCTAGCACTCGGTCTCTGTGCTGCTGCTGTCGGCGGTGTTGGCCGCATTGGTAGCGGTTTGTTGATGTCCACGCTGCCCCATCTCGTTGTGTGGCGCGATGTGGAGCGCGATAGGTGCGGCTGAGCGGTGATCGTGGTCGCGAAAGAACTTTGCGTCAGATGTGATGGTGAGCGGTGCAGGTTTGGTGTTCGTGCGCTGTTTGTGTTGACAGTGTGTTGCGTAGCGCGTACAACCGAGCGGCTGGGGTTGGATGGTTGAGGGCTCGCACTCGAAACGGCAGCTCTCTGCATCTGACTTGACGTGGATCGGTGAAGTGTTGCTGGCTGTACGTTGGCACCAGCATGGGCAGTTGCCTGGCTAGCGGGTCGTATCGATAAACCTTTCAATGACTCTGATTGTCGCGTTGATGCTTCGTCGTCTATTTGTTTGGCGTGACTATGTTGCCATCGACGCGGATATTGATTCGAGGAGTCGTTCATTGTCGCGAAGTACTGCGGGAACAGTCGGTTCAGCATCGGTTTGCAACCGGGAAAACAGCCGCAAACAATGCCCATGCAGCTCTCAGCAGACATTATGATGAAGGTTTCGGCGCCGTGCCCTGATATTGTTAGACATTGAACCGTGCCTTCGAGAATTTCGCTCTTCGCTCACAAAAAACGTCGTATGAATGCAAGTAGATGTGGGTGTAGTATAAGCGCGCAACCCCAGCGACACACACACTGACCATCTGTTAGGATTGGCTGGCAAATAGTTGACGGAGGACTCACATAACGCCGAACGAGAACATGCACGTAAGCGTGACACGCTGACGCAACGACACCTTGACGTTAAGAAGATCTTTGGCAGGCCACAAGAAAATAAGAAAGTCGCTGAGTGTATTCTGTGCCGAGTGGAAATAGTAGATCGCCTTGATGTTCAAGCATTTCGCCCTGCCGATATACTTAAAGATGTTCCAGTAAGTGCTTGCAGGTCTAAAGTTGCGTTAGTATGGTAACTGAAAGTCCCCGGACACAACAGCTTACGAGCATTGAAAGAGAGTAACAAAGAAGCACGCTACATTCAATGAGACAGTGTAGCATAGCATGATGCCGCAAAACCACTTGTTGAGCCTTGACGGAAAGATACCTTTGGAAGTGTAAGCTTATGGTAGCAACGACCTAGACCTGATTTACATACGCAGGTATGTCAAGAGAATTGCAATCTTCATCAGCGTTACAATCGTTGTAAAAAGAAGCTGCGTCGCCATGCCCATCTGGCATGCGTGAGCTACTGTTCACTGAACGTTCTCGGAATACATACTTGGGCAGCTTTCATAGAGGTATACAGAATCTGCGGGCGTATGTCCCCTGATTTTGATCAGTGGTGGCGAATCAAGTGTTGAACTTCGAGCGCATACACAGGTGATATCCCATCTGGTACTGGGGTAACATGGAGACGATAACCATGACGTTGTTCCCCACTGACATGACCTGAAAGTTCAGAAAAGGCTCCATCGTCTCTCGAATGGCAGGTTCAAGACTTACAGCAGCCAGCAACATGATGCCATCGTCCCAGCCAAGTGTCTTGGTCAGGACTGTGCGGCTGTAGAAGCGACAAGACATGAATAAAACGACCAGTACCGTCATCGGTGTAATGATGCCAATGGCCAACGGCCTGCGAGTCGTGGGGTCGACATAATTGGGCTCCGGAAAGGATAGTAATTCTTCTGCTGTGGGAAACCTGGAAGTCATCCTGATGCGACAGAAGATCGAAATCTCAAAGTTGCGATTCTTCTGTTACATGAATAGAGGTATCATGAGCGTACAAGGATAATCGTGTCTGCTGTAACGCTCACTTGTAGGATGTGGCTTGCCCTAAGATACGCGCCTAGGCCTGCGGGTGGAACGTACATGAGCATGCAAGGTGAGCCACCTGCTCGAACTGGCCTCAGATCCGGGGAACGAAAACAGGAACTTCTACGAGCAAGACTGTTTGCCGATTCGGTACTAGGCTCCCATCATCGGAGGAAGGCATAACATCATCATTGAACACCACCTCAGTGTATGAGCCTTGCGCAAGGTAGACGTCTACCAGGCGGCTTCTCGCAAGCACGCGGCAGAGGAGGCTTGGAGGCGCAACGCTCATTCCGGGTATATATTTGAGACACAAACGACAGTACCGGTTCCGGGCTGGAATCGAATCGATGGACTTGGTGTTCAGGGATATCCTCGTCTCGAGAACGACTGCCGGCATGTCACCCACATGGCTGCACGGGCGTTCAGTGATAGAGTCCACTTTGCGACGATGCGGGAGTCCCCGTTGCATGCTCAGATCTTTTCCTTGATCGTATCTTTTGGCCGAGCGTTCCACTTCTCAGCACCCACGCGCAATGTTGCATACAGACGGTATGACATTGATTGCTGAAACACAAGGAAGCGGGACAGCGCAGGCGTAGACCGTTGACGGCACTTGGAACGTCAGCGCAGCGGGCTGGGTACGGACGGCCGACTGAGAGCAAATCAACAGGATATGTGGAGCATACAGTCAGCCACTTTTCAGGAACGGCTGATTGTAATAGGCAAGGCGGGCACGCCCGCTCGCCTTGTGAAACCTACCTTCCCGATCTGGGACAGCTGTACAGCGGCCGAATTTGGGTCGTAAAGTACCACTTGCCACTTGCAACCACATGCTGAAAGATTCCAATCTCAAGGAGGAATTCAAGTCGAGTCAGTGTTAGATGTGGTAAGAGATCCGGAACGTGGCATCTTCGTTGGCCTTTCCCGTAGGTTTTCCGCTTTCTATCTGTCCCCATTGAGCTCGACGAAGGCTGCCGAGAGAACGCCTCAAAGTGGTTTGCATACGAAAACAGCCTATTCCCGGCAATGCGAATGATGCGTCGCAATGCGAACGCTGAGGTCAGGCTGACAAGAATACAGATTGGTAGGTGTTTGTCGCACATACTATGAGCGATGATGGGGCCTGCGATCGCCCAAAACCTTGCATTAACGTTGTTGTGCGGCTCTGTGCAACTGTTCAATCGTGGGACAGTAGCCACGGCTCTTTGCCATCCTGAGCTGGCGCAGGTCCAGTATTGTTTTCCGAGACAAACCAGGATAGTAGACGTGACGGAGACGCTTGAGCTGCATGGCTTTGCAGCGGCGGGGTAGCCGCATGGCTTTGACGCGGTGCGCTCTTCGTCATCACTACGAAGTACACATCAACACCAATTGCAACCGCACTATTGCCATCGTCTTCTGTTGGGCTAATACTCATCTAACATCATACGTTTCTTGACAGTGTAGAGTTCCATTTTTGCAGTTGTGCTGCCTTCATTCAACCAATACCTGTCGGCTTCATTTCATTACGGCCGCCTGCAGCCTGGTCTCTCTAGCAACTGTCATTTTTTCGCAGAGACCTTGTTTGCTATGATTTTACTGAAAACTGAGAGCCTGCTGTGTTGCTTTATCGAAATTGTCCTGTTTGCGTTTCTACCGTAAAAGTTGAGACGGGCTCCTAGACCGAGTATTTCCATGCATCTTCACGAACCGAACACCCCTTGTGTACCATGCTTCTGGACGACAACACCCACGAGAGAACTGCGGTAGGCAAGGATAAAGAGAAAACCTCAGTCTCCAAGCTCGTTGCTGTTCCTTTCATATCAGGCCGAGTCAAACATGACCCGGTGCCAGAGTCCGCTGTGGTCACAAGTCAGCCTGCACCACCATTACCAACTTCACCTTCATCAGAACACAACAACCCAAACATTGAATGGGGAACGCTGGAAAGCACCATTTCTGCTCCACACGGGATCCCGAAAACGTCATCAGAGGCTAGCGATCCCAACCCTGGTTTATCAAGGCCTCTTCTTGACGTATATGCGAGACCATATGTGCCCTCCGAGCTGCGATATGTCAACGAAGAAGTGCCAGATGATGTAATCGTTACCAAAACGACATACGAAATCGATTTTGGAGCGTACGCTCGGAAATTCGCTGGGTCGGATTTTCTGAGCTATCGGCAATCTGTACCTTGCGACTGGTCTAAAGAAGATTTGCCGAATGCAACGGAGCTTACTGAGCAGTCATATATACAGTATTTTGCATCGCTGTTGCAGTGGGAGCGTCTTGCAAAGGAACAAGAAAACGAGCGGCATGCATTGTACAAAGTTCCACTGCATGCTATATCAATTCCTAACGACGACTGCCTTTGGACTTTATCCATTCCTGGACTACGAGAAGACAGCCCACTTGTTGAACTGGGCGACACCCTGCAAATTCGCCAGCTATGGGTCGATTACGCTGGCAATACTGCTCCGGTACCTACACTGTTTCAAGCCGACAGCGTCAAATATTTTGCTCTCAAGTCTTGGACCGGCAAGCAGTTTGACGCTTCGGTGTATAGCATCAGTAGAGTCACCGAGACTGCATACTTGAAAGTAGATGGTCTTGCCCACCTTTCGCCGCAATACGGTCAGAACATCCTACCAATGGCCGTCAACGTGGTCTTCCCACTCAAGCAGAAGTTGCTACAAGGTCAGCACAGAGCGCTGATATCATGTGGTCGACACCTCGATGTTAGCCTTCAGTACCGGAAGGAATTTGTAACCGACTTTGTTGGGACTCCCAAGTCTTCGATTGACTCGCGGCCGTTCCCAATGCCCTCAGTCTCGGCCCATGCTTCTCAAAACGACTGGATTCGCAGGATGTTATTTCCAACGGAGGCTGATGGAAGGCTCCAAACTCAGTTGAGAAGAGTTCCTCATCGAGCGCTATTCGATCACGCCATCAATTACGAGCAAGCCCACGCTGTGAAGTCGATGTGTGCTGTTGATTATGGTACTTTACCCTACATCATCAGTGGCCCACCTGGAACTGGAAAAACGAAAACGTTGGTAGAAGTCGCCATGCAGCTACTCAATTCCACGGATGTTGCGCACATGCTAATATGTGCGCCCTCGGAAGCTGCAGCAGATACTCTCGCGATAAGATTGAAGCAGTACCTTACCCCGAAACAGCTCCTTCGATGCAACAGACCAAGCAGGGCCGAGAACGAAGTACCGCGTGAATTGCTGCCGTACTGCTACATGCAAGATAGCATGTTTTATCTGCCACCTTTCAGAGCACTGCTATCGTTCAACGTCGTAGTCACATCGTGCCGCGATGGGGCCATGCTTGCAGATGCCTGTTTGACAAATGCAGACCTCTGGACCATAGAGCAAGAGATGATGTTAGCCTTCCACCCTGAAGTCAAACCATCCACCCCTTCACTTCACTGGGGTGCTCTACTGCTCGACGAAGCTGCACAGGCAACCGAAGTCGACGTTCTACCAGCTATCAGCGTCGTTTGTCCGCCAGCTGCATACCCTAAAGATCACGCACAACCACGCTTTGTCATGGCAGGCGACGAGAATCAACTCGGCCCACGTACCGCATCTCGCGACCCCAGATTCTCTACCTCCCTCTTCGCACGCCTCTTGACCCGGTCCTTGTTTCTCAACCATCCACTCTCTCGCTCCAACATAAAGCCTTCATCAGGTCCACCCGTACTCAAACGCTCCATGCTGCCAATCCTCTACCCTCCTTTCACAAATCTGATCCGCAACTACCGCTCGCACCCCGCGATCCTCAGCGTGCCTTCCTCACACTTCTACCATGACACGCTCCTCCCAGAAGCGCCTCTCTCCAACACAACTCTCCAAACCTCATCCTTCTGGCGCGGTCGCAAGTGGCCCGTCCTATTCATACCACACAGCGGTCGCGACGAAATCGAGTGCGACAACGGCGGGTGGTACAACATTAGTGAAGCACAACTCGCTTGTTCGATCGCGCAGAAACTGGTCTTCGAGTCCGGGGTGCTGCAGCCGGACATCTGCATCATGTCGCCGTTCGCGGCGCAGGTCAAGCTCCTGCGCTCTATGATCCGCAGCGAGCGCTACGCCGGCGGGATCGGGTTGTGGGACGTGAATATTGGGCCGGTGGAGGCCTTTCAGGGGCTGGAGAAGAGAGTTGTAATTATTTGTACCACGAGGACACGGCAGAGGTTCGTTGAGCGCGATGTGAAGATAGGGGCGGGGCTGGTCGGGCAGAAGAGGAAGATGAACGTTGCGTTGACAAGGGCAAAAGAGGCATTGTTCGTGGTTGGAAACCCGGATGTGTTGAGTGCGGATGAGCACTGGTGCGCCTGGATGGCATTTTGTTCAAGGAATGGATTAGTAGATGACCCGCAGCAGGTGTGGAAGGATAGAAAGATGTTCAAAGATGGAAAAGCTGGTGTCTTAGAGCGGGCGTTGATCGCCAAAGCGGATGGACTGCGCAAGAAGCAGTGGCCGGCTTTGGGCGCAGCTGCAGCGGACTACGATGTAGATGGAGGAGAGTACGAGGCTTGGGCTGAGGCTTTGCGGCAGGCACTTGACGAAGAGGCGGACGAAAAGGAATTCGATAACGAAGGGGATGGCTCGCCGGCAAATTTGTTAAATGAGAACGAAGAGAAAGAGTGAAGACGCGCATAGTGTTTAGTAAGATGCAATGGAAACGAGTTGAGGCACACGCAGTGTCGAAATCAATACACATACACACCACACTTAAATATACCAACCCAAGCAGAAAGAAGAAGCTGAGAGACCACTCAAAACACGCTCCGCGAGGAAGTAAGCCAAAGGGCGAAAACCGCTCACCAAAAAGAACATAGCTATCCGATGAACTATGTGTTTCGACTGAGATTTAAGAGTAGGAAGAAAGCAAAAAAAGCGACGTTGGCAGGATTCGAACCTACGCTCCCTAGGGAAACAGATTTCAAGTCTGTCGCGATAACCACTCCGCCACAACGCCAGTTGTTTCGATGAGTAATATTTCAGCAAAATTGAATATATCTTTATTAAATTTGGGCGCGGAAGCCTGATGTGTAGCGCTGTGCTCCGATCGCGCACCATGAGCAAGTGGCTTTGTGCGGGACTGTGGGACCGTGCTCAAGGGTGTGGGGATACACATGAACATTAACACGGAGGATGTATGTCCTCACATGCTACGGGTCGCGCAGAGATCTGTCTCAAACACTGAGAAATTGGGTGGTAGTTATGGAAAGAGTTGTTGGATTGACGCGTATTAAGTTGTGAAATAGCGTAACGCCTCCTTTTAATAACGCCCGCATCCTTCATATTGAGATGAGTGGGACATAACGCCTACCGTCCATACATCAGAGCCGGAAAAACACCAGGTTAGGCCAACTCGAACAGTTCGAGTGCTTACTGCTGCGGCGCCAGCCCAGCGTTCGCCATCTCCGTGGCAAAATCCAAATCCATTTCCATATTAAAGTTCAACTCGTTATCGTCCCACGCCATACTCGACGCACTCATATCCATCGCGGTCGCACTGGCCATGCTGATTGGTATCGAAGACTCGAAGTTCGCACTTGTGGCTGGGTTCTGGAAATCCGTTGGGAGTTGGTCCCAGGTGGGGAGATGGAAGTTGTCCATTGCCATGTTCATGTCGGAAAAGTGCAGAGAGTCGGCGTTGATACCATTCTGCTCTGTGATAGGCGCCATAGCCATGGTCGATGCGCGACGTGAGGCCGTAGTTGTTGGTGATGTGGAAGTGGACCCTGTCAAGCCAGGCACGCTTGGCGACTGGGTAGAGAGATGGCGCGCCTGCCCATACATAGACAGTGTGCCTGACAATGAGCACTCAAATGCCAGCTCTCGACTGGGGTCGGTCGCGGGCATGTCTAGCACGTCGAAGTTGGCAAGGCTAAAGCTGGGGTCCAGCTGCGCAGTGGAACTCAGGCCAAGGTCTTCGTAGACGTCGTGTGGTTCATTGATACCTGCGAAGATTAGCATGACACAGGCTTATGTGTGATGAGGATATGTATACCTGACACTTGAATGTTGTCGCCAATACCGTGCGCCTTCTTGAAAAGGCTGAGCCACTCCGGGTTATCGGCTGCTGTCTGGTTCCATGGATCGTCAGGCCCCCCGTACAAGATCCTACGCGCCTCCACTTGCAACATTTCATCCGTGACTGTGCCAGCGCCTTGCTCTTTAACGTGCTTGCGAGCAAATTGTCCTAATCGCAGTGTCAGGATCTCCCAGCAAGTGGCGCTGGGCTGGTCTTCCGGCAAGTCTGAGGTGCAGTCTCTGACTGTGGTATTCTGCAACACAATAGGTTGTACGTTCTTCCCGTTGCTTTGGTACGCATCTGAAAGGTTGGTCGTGGGTAGGAGGTACTCGAGGTCTTTGCTTCCAAGCGTTAAATTCAAGCGCTGTGCCTTGGTCAGATTCGGGTGCCTGAATGAACACGTCTCTTCTGGAAATCTTACACTACAACTGTTCGCGTTCGATGCTGAGAACGGGAAAGGCGATTTGGTTTCGTTTGCGATCAGGTAGGGTGGCATGGCATTAGTCACGTTCATGGCCACTGAGGCGTCGAGCCCACGACAGCCCTTCCACTTCTTCATGTCGGCACCGTTTCGAAACTCTTTGGCCAGATGATCGATCCGATCCTGCCACCTGTCGAAGTCCATGTCGCAGAAGCCGCATCTCGATTTTACGTACTGTGCTTCAGACTTCCATGAATCCATGTTGGCAGTCATCTTGCAGCCATGCATCAACCGCAGATGTTGTCGTAAATGGTCTTTGCGGTAGAAAGTTCGGGACTCTATGCCTTTCTCTTCACAGGCGGAGTGGTTATGAGTTGCGAGGTGGTCCTTGCTGGGTTCCAGCGCGTCACAGTAAACGCATTTGCTCTTGCCGGTCGTGGTGTCAGCAACAACCTCACCCAACGGTGCGCAGATCCACTTCTCTAGCGACAAGTGTAGGCTCTTCTCGTGCCTTGACCAGTCGTACTTGGATTTGAATCGGTCGGTACAAAATGTGCACTGGAATAGGCGAGGCACGTCCTCAACAGCCGCCTTCGGTGCTCGAGTTGGAATGCGTCGCCGCCTGCGCCTTTCCTTCGACTTCAGACTGTTCATGGATCCGAGAGAATGTTTGGAGCCATACGAGTGAGCAGTATTGTGGGAGCCGAGAGAGCCAGATGACCTATTTGAGAACCCGGTCTCCAACGACGAAAGTGAAGGCGCCCTGAAGATTGAAAAGCTACCGGTGCTCTCGTTCGAGGGCAGGTTCTGATAGCTGCTGCTGGCGCTCGATTGCTCAGGAAGATCGAAGGTTTCCACAGCCTGGGCAATAGCTGTGAGAGGAGCAGGTTCGTTTTCGGGAGGGGAGTGCTTCCATCGCTCGAAAGGATCTATCGCGAATTAACCGAAACAATTCTGAAGCTGTATCGTCCGCACACTCCACACAGTGTCACGACTTGAGTCTGCTCGGCCAAGGTTTGCTCGACGCTGATCACTAACACGGAATCGGGAGAAACGTCCAGCGATGTTCGTCGGCGCTTGCGAATAGACAGGCTCGGCAGGGAAATACTTACTCAGAGACTCCCAGGTTCTACCCGCTGGAATATTGATAACTTCTGTCGATGGTCGAATGCTGGGTGAAGAGCTACGCTTGGGCCGTGCTTTCTGCCTTCGTCGTGTGTTGGCCATCCAGTTGGAAATCTGACCCACGGAAAGACCAATCTGTTGGCACAAAACCTCCTTTTCCTCTTCAGTCGGGTAGGGGTGATCACAGTGCTCCACCATCCAGTCCTTCAAAACCTTGACGGCCGCTCGTGGAAATCGAGCAGCGGCAGCACCTTTCTTAGGACCAAGGTCTCCGCTTTCATCATCGATAGGACCAACGTGACCTTTCGATCTCAACTGCTTTCTGCGGGTGAGACCACCGATTTGGTGAACATCGTCTTCTCCCACGACATCTAGCGTGTCCAGTGCGGTCCTTTGCGTTCGGTAGGGCATTAATTCTGGGTTTGAGAAGCTACATGGTCGAAAGAGATTGTTGCAAGGAGAGCAACCCGAGGTGCCATCGCCCTTGGCATTGTAGATGAAGCATTCGAGGGACCTCGAACGGCAGTAGTCGCAAGGGTTAGCAGGCTTTTGATAACCAGGCAGCCAACTGGAGAAGTCTGTGTTGAAGTCGTATTCTTCTGCCTGTAGCTTGGCCGGTTCAAGGAGAGCATTAAGGGTGGTACTGAGAGGTGTCAGTCTTGTAGTTGGGCGCCAAACTATTCTGGTCGCATCTTTCGAACTCGCTTGTACTGAGCGATTTTGAAGTTGGGGTAAAACGTAGTAGTGCGTGCTGGGGCCTAGCGCAGGTGGCGAACTTCGGTGCGAACATGGCAAACGACTTACCTTTCGCTTGACTGCGTCGCCAAAACATCTTGTCCAAACTCTTGGTGCACATTGGGTATAGCTGCTTCGCCAAAATCGAAGAATTGGCCCATTTCGGCATTTGGGGCACTCATAATGAGAGCTAATTGAAGCTAATTGGTCATAGGACGATTCTCGACGGAAAGGGGAAAAGAGTGAAGACAAACACGCCCTCCGCGTGGAATGGGAATGTCAAAAGTGGTTATAAGGCGTAAATGCAAGCTGGAACGACAAGTGCCCGAGAAGAGGCCTGCTCAGAGTCAGATCGGAGCACGCTAGTCGTGACCAGAGAGGTCTAGCGTGAGAATGTCAACTCGAAGGGCGCGCAGCTGAAGAACGGATCATGAAATTTTGGTGGGGTACCTAACAATCTATAGGAACCGCCTCAGTCTGCTGACTCGGTTATCTTTGTCACCGATTACCGCCGGGTCTGGAGACACGAATCTTCTTCGCTGTGATATCTGCGTGCATCAGGCCTGGTGAGTTCAGCCTTTGTTTGGCTCCCTCGTGTGCCTTATCAACGAAACACTGTCACCAGTAACAATGCGCGGGGGAGCCCCCCGGACATCTTTGGACGTCCAGATCGTGGGCGACTCAGACAATCCGGGGACTGCCGGAGCCAATGCGAGACGTCCGAGACAGTCACAGGCGTGCTTTGTCGCGATACCGCATCACGTGCGCATTCTCTGCTGAAGTTCACTTATCCTAGGCTCCATTAGGGAGGACCCTAGTCATCTCAATAACAAGAAGTTGTGCAACAAAGTTCGTAGAGCCTTAAATATAGCGACACTTATAGAGAGTAAGACTGTGTCCTTTTTTACTCTCTTTTAGAGACACAAAGTCTGTAAGAAGCGGAAGAAACAGCGTGTTATCCTCACTTTTGTGAGAAGAGTCGCATTAGAGTGGCAGAACAGACGAAGTAGCCCTGTAGCAGCCAATCAATGGTGCTCACCGCCTCTCCAAATGAGCCTAGGATAAGTAAACTTCAACAGAGAATGCGGTACATTTGTAAGCTGCACGGCGTTCGTCAAAAGACCTGCAGTGCGGAGACAGAATTGTACGAGAAGGGGTCTTATTTGCGAGGTTGTGCACACGATTGCGAACTGAACGGTGAGCGGCGTGACTCGGACTGACCCACCTGTCGATGACGTATCACGTGCGCACTCTGAAGATGCCCGACTTCGGACAGGATCTTGAATGTCTGATCCCATTGACACATCGTAGAATGAACTGGAAGCTTTATTTTGAGAGACAAAGACAATAGCTTTACGTTTGCAGCCGTCGAAAAGACCCCTCGCTATGCTTTCAAATATGATCGAAGAGAAGCCCTTCTAAGTGCAGAGTAAGAAAGGACATTTAACCCAGATTGACGCCGGCAGATGCTACAGTACGAAGTTGCGCCGTTAAGTCACGAGAGAACGCTGACTGTGCTTCAAAAGGCCCAACCTGGCTGGGGGCGGGGGCACGTCAGATCGCAGCTGCACGATCAACCGAACCGCAAGCAAGACGTCTCAGTGATAGCCAGACGGCATTCGACCATAACCAGGATGCTGCATCGGCGGCGAAGGCACTTGTGGAGGCGCCATTCTCATCAGGCCATGGACAGCTGGATGTCCCATTGCCCCAGCACTGTCTCTTCGCTTCTTCCTCCTCGGCCTGTCTGTCCCCACTCTCGAGTTCTCGCCAGCCATGTACCCTCTATCTTGATACCCGGCCACGGCAAACGGTGGTTCGATGACGCTGGGATGGTCCTCGTTGGGTAGCCTCAGCTCGACGAGGCCATAGAAGTAGTCGAGGACTTCGGGATAGCGAAGCACTGACGCCCGCCAATCTAGGTCGATGCCACGCTTGAATTCAGCGTGGGCTTCGGCGATCTGCGACTGCAGTTGCTGGATGTACATGGGATGGATCGGTGGTGCGCCAGAGAAGCGCATGTAGATGTCGTAGTGGGGCAGTGAATTCAGATAGGCGGTTTGCGCGTGTTGACGGACCGAAGTGAGGCGCTTGAAGGCTAGTTGGATATGTGTGCGCGCGTGAGATATGACCCAGTCTCTATATGCGAATCAGCCTGCTACACTATTGAAGGAGCGTGTTGGAGGCCATACCGGATCACAGCCATCCTCTCGTCCATTGCTCTACTCTCAGCTTGGTCAAGAGCGATCTGGAGACGCTCTGATTCGCAGAGACATGCTGAATGTGGTGGTGCGCTACATATTGCGCAGTTGGGCTCGGCATCCATTCTCAAAGCCCTCTTCAGAGAAGACACTTATGCATGGTAACGGCTCGGCGCGGGTAGGTGTGTTATGTAGCTGCGAGTTAATAGTCAGATTGGAGGTCAGGATCCAGGTGCGAGGCTGGAGTTTCAATGGTCAGACACAGGCGGTGACAAGATGCATGTTGCATGACGACGGTTGGGAAGTACGGGCATGGGAATGGCTAGCCTTGTGCGGCTTATGAGATGGGTCACGTCTGGGTGATGCGCAATGAGTTGGCAGTTGCTAGAACCCACTGATGCTCCAACCTCCTCGGTAACGCCAGAGGCGGCAGCTGTATCGCGTGTATTCGCGTCGACAAGCTCATGCTTCTGCGGTTTAGCTTTAAGATTATGGATCCTTCTGAATACATCGACATGGTGTTGAGCACAGCATCATCATCTCTGTCGCACGGCTTACCCCGCATTGTGAGGAGTTCACCGTCGACTCCAACTCGGCAAGGCTGTCGGCAGCTCGGCAATTCTTGCCTATTTACAGCCCAGTCCGTGCATTGCTTGATAGCAACTTTTAGAGCGTTGCTATACACAACAGCAAAACGTCTGCCACTCAACGAAAACGTATTATCGCGGTGACTGACTACATACTCGCATAGTGCCCATCCACCGCACTACAACGTCTCATCTCAATCGACGTCTACCCCCACGCTACTACAGGAAACCGCTTGACTGTTTCCAAGATGAGCGGCAAAGCAGGCGCATATGGCACAACCGGAGGAGGAGATACAGACTTCAGGAAAACATGGGATCGTGAAGAGATGGCCAAGAAGGCCAAGGAGAGAGAAGCGCAAGACCGCGAGGAGGCAAAGGAACGCTACGAAGCCAAAGCAGCCGGTAAGACGTACAGGCGACGCGCCTCGACGCCCGAAGACCTGCGGCAAACAGAAGCACGAGCAGAGCGCATAGACTGGAGCAAGATGGTCGGCAAGCAAACGCTCACATCAGCGGCGGCTGCTGTAGGCAAGCGAGGGCGTGGTGCTGGCGCATATTGTCAGGCCTGCGACCTCACGTTCAAGGACAACATCCAGTACATCGAGCACTTGAACAGCAAGCAGCATTTAGTTGCAACAGGGCAGTCTGGTGAAGTACGGAGGGCCACACTGGAAGAGGTACGGGATCGTCTGCGCTACCTGAAGAGGAAGAGAGACGAAGAGGCCAAGAACGAGGTCATAGACATTGATGCACGCCTGGCGCTGGGCAGGGAGAAGATGGACCAAGAGGCTGAAGAGCGCAGGCGTAAGCGTAACGAGAAGCGAAGAGCCAAGAACAAGGGCGATAGTAACGCTATGGAATGGAAGGTTGACGGAGACGGTGTCATTGCTTGAGCAGCAGTCGTCGATGCAGTCATCATCATCACGCCCTCACGCCTGCCTGGCCACGGACCACGGACGACGCGCCGCCACTAGGCCCTTTGTAATCAGTCATCAGACCTGTCAGCCCAACATAGAGAGGACGAGGGCGGGGAAAGGTCGTTGGTGAGTGTGAGGGGTTTGTTGACCACCTCACTTACAGACAGCTTTCACGGCTGGTCCTCGGATGGCGGACGTGCGATCTGCAGCTGCACACATCTCCAGGCTCAGTCCTGGGCACCTGCTTCGCAACGTGTGCCCTAGTGAGAGACATTAGATGCAGGTGTTTGCAGACATACAACATCTGTACTGTAGTCGGGAGGGAAATAGACAGGCGTCCCGTCTCACACGGGCGAAAAGGGTCGGGGCTCGGCGCTTCGAATACCCCACTGCATGTAGCATGCGATCTCCAAGCACTCTGATGCAATAGCATTGATTTCTAAGCCAGACTCCGTCCGAGGTGGGGAAGCTCCAGCATTTACAAGCAGCATCTGCCTATATTACCTGCTTAACAACAAACACTTCTATACCCGCAAAGACCCCTCTCAAGCTTCGCTGTGCACTTCTTACTGCTAGTCATTGCCAACTTGAACCTAGAGCTTCCTGACTCGCACGCAACAACATCACCATCATGGCCGGCGACAAAATCACACTCTATACTAACCATCGCTGCCCCTGGGCTCACCGTGCTCACATCGCGATTAAGGAACTTGGTCTGCAATACGAAGAGGTCATCATCGACCTCGACAAGCCGCGCGAGCCATGGTACCTTGAAGTGAACCCCGTATGTCCCTCTTCCTCCCTTTCCTCAACGCATTGCACCCACATACGCTTTACAAGCCACTAATACTCGTCCAGCGCGGCCTCGTCCCCGCAATCAAGTTCAACGATCAAATCATCGCCGAGTCCGGCGTCGTGACGCGCTTCCTCGCCGACGCGTACCCATCCCACCTCGTCCCCACCGCGGGCAACCCCGACGCGGCGCTGACGCGTGCACGCATCAACTTCTTCGTCGACACGTGGTTCGACAAAGTCGGGTCATATTGGTTCCAGA
Organism: Phoma sp. RAV-16-625; assembly: GCA_004335185.1. Classification (NCBI taxonomy): domain Eukaryota; kingdom Fungi; phylum Ascomycota; class Dothideomycetes; order Pleosporales; family Didymellaceae; genus Phoma; species Phoma sp. RAV-16-625. Next base: position 187,402 of record SAUA01000024.1, read on the forward strand.
TACTGCGCAAGGACTCGGACGAGGAGAAGGAGGCGCTCGTCAAGGAGTTTCTGAGCGCCGTGGGCAAGGAGATAGAGCCGCTTTTGAAGGATGCAGCGCCGTTCTTTGGTGGCAGTAAGAAGGTCACTCTGGCGGAGGCCCTGACTGCGCCGTTCATCCTGCGCGTTTACTCGTTCTCGAAGAACGGGTTGTTGCCTAAGAGTCTGGTGGAGGGATTCGAGGGGTTGCCTAACTTCAACAAGTGGGCGAACGAGGTCATCAAGCAGGAGAGTGTGACGTACATCTGGAACGAGGCGGAAGTCATCCCTGCGACCAAGAAGAAGATTGAGAGTCTGAAGGCGGCCGCTAAGTAAGCTGGCTTGAATTTACAGCGTGAAACGCATGATGACAATGTCAAGGTTGTGACATAAAAACGCCTTCATATACGATGTTGCATTGGAGATTGTGATTTGCTGATCATGTTGGCTAGGTCGTCAGCGAAGACTTGTCTATCTACAGGTAGAGGAGAGGTATGTAAGGAAGCAGAAGAAGTTACATAAAGCCTGTTCACATGGTGCTTTCCCTTTGCTTAATCATGTCGTTAACGAACCCAACGCCTATGCCCGAGATGCTGAACAAACAGGTAAAATGGATGCAGAAAAGCGAATGTACCGGCAATGAGCGCTGAATGGAACTGAACGCTAATGCAAAGCGAGAGTGCCGACGGTGAGCGCCGGAAAAACGAGATACGTCGCGCTCAATTTACTAGAGGCATGACGAGAAGAGAAAAAGCCCCCAACATTCGTCTGTTGACCATTTTGCGTCGTGACCAGGAAGGAAGAAGGTGCCAAGGACTTCAGTGCCTGAGGTCTGGACGAGTACGCTTTGGCTCTGGCAACGTCACTGCAGGACCCCTCGACAGCATTATCAACGCCTCAGCCGCTTCCAGGCATCGACAGTGCTGTTCTAAACGGTTTTCGTCGAGTCCGTTGGCAGGATGTGCCGCATGCATTGCGGGTGAATCGACTTGCTCGACACGACATCCGCTGCCACTGGATGCAAACTTGGAGTGTGTGCGCTTTGTTCGAAGGCTTGTACTGTAGTACCCATCAGGGTTGGAAGTTGGCCGCACCGGCGTAAGTGGAGCGTGCTCGCCAAATGGAGAACTCAAGCGTGAAGGGTACGCTGTAAGTGGCGGAGTAGACATCCCTGCTCCGTTGATAGGAGTGAAGCCACTGCACTGACTTCGTGGAGATACCTGAGGAGAGAATGTGCCGTTATCGTTTCGCTCGACGTCGCTGCCGTAGCCACTTTCGAGATCCCCTGGACGACCAGCATGCTTCCATGCTGGTGAAGACAGCACCGGTGACAGTAGTGGTACCATGACAGGCGATAATGCCTTTGGCAGCAAACGTTGGTATGCGACACCCTCCTTCCTGAAGCGCGCCGTCTCTTCGGTACAGAATCTAACGACTTGGGGGTCAATGGCGAATTTGAAGTGGCGAGGGTGCAGAGGAGGCCAGCATATCTGAGGAAAGTCGTTGCCAAAAACAGGCGTGAGCGCCCAGCGAATGTCCCAACAGAACGTTGCTGCGATCTCTCTGGCAGCTTGGTATGGCATCCAGTATCCTGTCACTTGTCAGTACAATCGTTGTTCTTGGTAGAGATGGTAACTGACCTTGGCACACCAGAGCGCCTCCAGTGATGCTGTAACTGATCTCCTTCATTCCTGGGTTCTCTCTTAGCGCCTTCGCCGGTACAGTCTACAGGAGTCAGCAACGGTGTCTTCGTGGAATTGCGTCGACTTACCTTCGTAAACTTGCATGACTTGAAAAATGGCGTCATACGAACAAGACCTATGTTGTAGTCCCATACCACAACATACTCCTTATCCTCTCCAGGTCTCTTGAATGTATATTGGAACACTATGGCATCGTCAGCTCAGTACATCGACAAGGGAAGCTCAAAATCACCTTCGAAAGCCTCGCGCCCAGTCTTGTCGAGGAAGTCTTTCTTGTCGCTGTTGTAAGGGATGTGTCTTACACCCTTCTTATGGATCTGTCCCAGTGGAAATATACGAAACTCCCGGTGACGAGCCTCGAGGTCTCGATCGTTCCCGGCTTCATGCGGTGGGTAGTTCACATGGCCCACAACCTTGTTGCCTTCCGAGAAAACTGGGGCGTCTTTGGCTATCTTCTCTCTCTTAGCGATAGCAACAGGCGCCAAGCATTTTTGGGCGGACGCTGGAGATGATGAAGCCCGGTGGCGGTAATGGCGACTATCACCGCACGGCGAGTTGAGCATAGACGGTATGTCCATGCTTGGAAGACGCTGAATTTTCGGATATTTGACGAGGCGATAGGGGTGGGACTGCGAAACAGCAACTACCAAAAGTAGCTGGCAGGCGGAGCGTTTGTATAGTGCACACGAAGGCGAAGCGGCCACTCTACACAACGAACCAAGGATACTACCGAACGGAAACCCGCAATGTGTGCACGAAACCTTTACATGATTAGTATTCGGACGACGCAGAGGATTTCGCAACGTACGTAGGCAGCCTAAAGATGAACTTGACTGACAGCGCTGGGCACAAGCCGAAGAATGTGACAAAACAAAGGTCTGTGTTCAACACTGGCACTGGTGTGCAGCTGGTTTCGACCAGCACGCAGGTCTACGATATGGAACGAGTAGTCTTGCTTCGTTTCTCAGTTACTCTAGCCAAAAGGTTGGCTCTCGACTGTAGGAGAGAGACAAGGTCAGTATGTGTTCGTTCGGAAAGCAAGACATCAGACCTTACGCTCATAGACGATCGGTAGGGTCGATAAATGTCAGTAGATGTCCGGGTACCGTAGGTGCGTCAGCAGTACAGCTATCCGGAGTCAAGAACAACGGATGATACAAGAGCAGTAACGGTTACTAGTAATGGCCAAGTGGTCCTTATCAAGCAATGTATACTCTTACCGCTAGCTTTCACGCCTATCCGAAAGTGCGTCGCCAGAGCGCGACCAAGCGCCATGCAGGAGGCGTCCGGTGTGCTTGTGCGTAAGAAAGCTCTACGGTGCACCGTAAAAGCTTGCCAGTTTTCTCCGACATCTCCATTCATTGGATCAAACGCTCATCAGCGGAAGCGAGTGCTGGATAAGGGCGTGTGCAGCGGCGCAAGATGACTTCGAAGGATTCGTGTAGCACTGCATCAAATGCCCAGTCACTGAACCCTGCATACCGTCCAGCCTTCTTACCGCACCGCCTTTTATCAGGGTGTTTGGGGCTTTGGCAACCCAAACAGATCCAATCAGACAAAGGGCGCTGCAATCACTGCTAACAAAGCCTCGCTCACCGTCCGGAATACCCAGAGCAACAACCTGGAATCAAAATCGGTCGTGCAGGAGTACAACACAGACTTTTTTCAAGAAAGGCCATTTCTGAAATCAAGGCCTGCGGACGCAGCTTGCGCTGTGGAAACGATCGATACAGAGCTGAGGCACGACGTCAGCTATCTGCACTCCGCACAATCGCCCACACCAGTGTTGTACTACCCATCACCTGTGGCAGCCTTGCTCGCTCGCTCAGAGTCTCTAGATATGGTCACCCTGTCATGTTATTGTTGTCAATACGAACAGATTCGCATTGGTACCTGCAGCTTCCCGAAGTCGTACACACTTGGCTCTACCGTCTGCAAAACGTGGGTAACCCTGTCAACTCACCTTTGGGGAAGTATGTCGGACAGCCGTACAATCATGAGATGAGTACTCTTATTAACTGGCTTCAGATATCTCCAGTCCGGATACCAATACTTCGATTGTTTGTAATACTCGGCGGTCGTCGCTTGGAATTCTGGCCGTCTCCACCTGGTCATGCGCCTTCTCACGCAGAACCCAATATGTCAGTCTCACATTCCGTTTGAGATGATCTGGATGCACTTTTCATACCGCAGCGCAGTTATCAAGTGTTGAATCGCGAGATGAGCTTGGGCAACGAGCATTAGCTCAAGCCGTGCCTCACCGGATGGCCCCCAACAAAGGAACGAAATTCAGAAATACGACTGTGCATTAAAAGCCCTTGTGACCCATGAAGGGCGGTATTTGTGTTTCAGTCTGACCGCTCAAAAATGTCAAAGGCCAAGCTGCAGCGTGAGCGGTTGCAAGCCGTGGGATCTAACATCTGAGTGGCGTTTCCAAGCTCTTCTAGAACCACGGTTGACAGACCTGACCCATGAGCAGCAGCTTGCATACCCATCCGGATCCACATTTTGGAGCCGCTGTCGCTGCACGGGACCGGCGGTGGACGATTCGAACAACTCACATATCCTCCCTGGGGGAGCCTGCGCACTCAAACCCATCTCACATGGGCTCGCTCGAATCGTTGAATCCCATTGGATAAATACCATGTGCGACTTTGCCTAATCAAGTAATATGAACAACGCCGAAGGAGGTGAGGGAATGCACTCTCGCTGAGGCGGATCTCTCCCGTTTGCCGGGGCTACACAACGCCGGCACCTTGGGTACACAGCTTACCCAGGACGAGCCAGCAAACAAGGGTGTCCATACTATACATCCGATTTTGCTCTACGACTATCTCGTCATTGCGATGACGCATACTTGCCTTTGGGCATTGAGCAAGGTCAACACTGCACTGGTCATCATCATCCACATAGAGTAATGACAGCACTGCGGCGAAAAGATTTCTCGGCACGCTGTATCGCTGATTGACGTGGTTTCAGTATAATCTCTTCATAAGACATGCCCCCAGCTGCGACAAAGTCCAAGCGTGTGGTGGCGCCCGAACTTCCCAACAGTGTTGATCATACCGTGCAGTTGCGATCACAGATGCCCTGCGGTCAGCAGATGTCGACCCAGACGGGGTTTCTCTCCCGACCTCTACAGCTAGCTAATACGATAGGCGGGAATGTTCAATGTACGAGGCGCCAGCGGACATGTCGAACTGTCTAGCGTGAGAGCGGAGAATTCACCACGTTTGTAGATCTCTCCGAAGATGCCTTACGGAGTACAAGCAACACCAGTGGAAATTTGGCTAGTCATTGCAAGACACGGGAGTAGCATGTGCTGTACTCAGTTTGTAGCGAACAGACAATCGCCGTGCAGCTCATGGTCCACTCCGCTTCATCTATCAGGCAGTCGCTCTGGTCAAACTTTGATGAGCAGACGTGCGGCCCTTGCTACAGACAAGTGCGTTTGATCTTGCTCGACAAGTTGAAAAAAAGCTCTTATTTCATTGGTACCTATTGTGTACTGAACATCATCGACATATAGAGTTTTGGTCGTGCAGTGTAATGCCGGCGACACGAGCAGCTTCGGTTGGCCTATTCATACGTAGTCGCCAGCTGCCTTGGCGTGCACACAACAGCATTGCGCCTCGCACTGCGTATGTCTGTCGGGGGTATCACCAGGTCATAATATGGCACCGCAGCTCCGGCAACACACGCTGTCATGCCAGTGAGTAGTGGGTAGAGAGCCATCTCGACCCGATTCTCGATATTCCCTCCAGATTTGCACAGTTCAATATACGACAAACATACCAAGATCTCTTCGAGTGAGTGAAGAGATGCGAGTTTGAGGTAGGTCGCACTGGACATTGTAGATGGGAATCATTCCCAACAAACCTTGCGCGACACTTAGAGCTTACCATGCTCCGCCACAAACCTCCATTGACCACATGGACGACGGTAGCTGCAATCGAATGACAGCGGGACCTTACAGAAACATCCTCGTATCATCAGCCTCGGCACAGATCTTCTTCCGTTGGGGATCTCAGGAACCATTGCTAGCTGTCATTTCAACTGACACTGCGCTAGCAAACAACGTTTTGCATCGGCATACCTTGGGCCATGATGATCCGGAATCGAGCTCAACCATACATTCAATAAACTTCTGACTGACTGCGTCTGTACTGGCTACAAGCTTTGTTGCGTCTTTGAGCTGGTTGGACCAGACCCGGTTGGCAACAGTTGGTGTCTCCTATAACCCCCTCAAGTGCGCCATGCCGACCCACTGTGGAGACAAACCATGCTTCTACAAGCGCTTTTCTCGCATCTGTGTACCGGTTGGCTGCGTTCGGCACGTAGGTGCAGGTACGACACAGAGTCACCCCGCGTCTCCAAGGGATGTACGACCTCAAGGCAGCATCATTTCAACGACAAGTGGGACATCAGCTCTCTCGATTCACCGTTAGGATTGTTGTCAGACAGAGCTTATCAACTATCATTGCTGACATAGCATCTACTACGGCAGCCTTGAAGATCATCAAGATTGCACCAACTGCCCACTCCGATTACCCATTCGCCCAATACGTCACCACAATAGACCCAACCTTGGCATCGTGACCTCAACACGGCATATTGAGTCGGATGCACCGAAGACATTCAAGACGAGCGGCCCGTACAACGCGGGCGTGAATCTGACAGCTTGACAGCTCCTGTTGTGCGAGGACGCCTATACGAGCAGTGATAAGCCCGCCCTACAAGTCCCAAACCAGACAAGTCAGAGGAGCCGAGCACACGCCTCACTTTTTGCTTCTTCAGGACGTCTGCACCTCGTATGTATACAACGCTGCGCCGTCGAACATCTGCGCCGCTTTCCTGAACTGATAGCTTCGCCGACTTCCCTCGCGCTACTTCCAGTCTGCCTTGCGCTCTTGCTATGGTTCAGCGGCCAGCACACATGGTCGTACGAGGAGGAGGGTAGCAAGCTAATTCACTCCCATCTATTATGGGAAGTAGACGATAGGACTTCTAGGTGCTTCACCCTTTCGGTGCAACTTTGCCAGTAACCAGCTCTTATGTACGGACGTACGTACTGTGGCGAACCTGGACGAGTACTTACTGGTTGTCTCCTTGGAGGACAGGCATGGCCGCAATGGACACGATCAGGTTTGCAGTCGTGATCGCCTCATGTTGAAGCTTTAATCAGCGTCGGGTTTTTCTACTTGGTTTGCGTTCTGGAGGTATTGCATGATCCAAATTGACATGGCGTGATCCGCTCGAGCGGTCTGCTCTCTGCGGTGAATGCGCTTGATCGAACCGCGCAAATGGATGATAAGGAACACACCCGCCTGCGCTCCATTAGTAGGATAATCTTTGATAGAGACGAGAGCGAGCTTTGAGTGGGAAGAGTGCTGAGGGCAAATGTATATCTTGAGACGTGATATGAACTGTAATACGCTACGTGAAGAAACCGTCCAACGCCGCTTGTTCCATGGGAACGTCCGGTAAGAGTAAGGAAATTTGACAGAGAGCCGTCGTTATCCAGAAACGCCTCGAGCGCCACCATTGGGTAAAGAGCCCTCATCTGACCTCACCATATCATGGATCGCCTCCTACCCCACATTCAATGACCGCGACTTATCAACTACTCGCTATCATCATCGAAGCTCGCCTCACTGACCTCTTCCTCCTCTTCATCGTCACTGACTACATACTTGGCTGGCTTGGCCGCCGCCCTACGTCCTGGTCTAGCAGCGGGAGCACGTCCTGTGGCCTTGGGCTTTGGCGTCGGCTCGTTACTTTCATCAGAGAGGATATCGTTGGCGAGCGCATCTGCGTCGTCCATTTCGTCGTCTTCGTCTGAGTCGATCACCGTGGGCTTCTTCGCCGGCGCAGCCTTTGCCTTCGATGTGCCACTGGCCTTTTCGAGGCGCGCAGCGTAGGCTTTGGCTGCTGGGCTCAACACTGCAGACTTCTTTGTAACAGGAGCTGCGGGCGCTTTCACTTTCGGCACCAGCTTGGCTTTGGGCGCGACCTTAGCCGGTTTGCTGGCCGCCGGTTTAGGCTTGACAAGATTGAAGTCGTCTTCTGAACCGGATGTGAGCATTGTATCGTCGGCATTGCGAGGAGCGACTTTTTTAGGCAGAGGCTTGGGCATCAGTGCTTCGTAGTTCGTCTCATCTTCATCGATATCGATTACGGAGGGGCTTGCTTTCTTTGCGACCTTAGGTACGCTGGAAGAGCTACTTGGCCGGACTGTGGTTGAGCTCTTGAACATAGGAACCCCGTTGGTGCTGCCACCGATGGTCTTGACCATGGTGCTTACGTCGCCTAGGTCGTCGTCGTCATCGTCAGAGTCGCTATCCATGGTGTACTTAGAGACTGGCTTGGCTGCGGCACGTGGAGCTCTTCCGTTCGTCTTGGGCGCAGGCTTCTTCGCCTCCTCTTTAGCGACTACAGCAAAGACATCAGATTCGTCCTCGTTATCAGAAATGACGGTAGTTGGCTTTTTGGCTGCGGCAGGTCGTGCTCGAGCTTTAGCGGCAGGTGCAGGCTTTGGAACAGGTGCTGGCTCAGACTCAGCTGGGCTCGAAGGTCCGTCAATCTGGGGCGGGCTTTCTTTTTTGACGTCACTGACGAGATGTGAGAGTAGACTGCCTTGCTTCTGAGAAGCTGAGGATCCGGATGCGGACTTTGTGGGTTCCGCGGATGAAGACTTCCTGACTGGTGGATCGGCTTCACGTAGATAGCTGAGCAAGCCCTCCTTCTTCGGCTTGGCCTTCTTCTTAACTGGACCAAAGTCGTCGTCCGAGTCTTCGTCTGACTCGCTATCACCCATCTTTCTCTTCTTCTTGGTTTTGCCTCCCTTTGACGCACCAATGCCGAGCTTGTGAGAAGCGCGACGGCCCATGCGCTGAATCTTCTTTGCGCGGTCTGCCTCTTCTGTAAGCTGAAGGTTCCACTCCTCGACGAAAGCTTCGAGGTCGATGTTCCAGAGGTCTTTCGGCGAAAGCTTGATCAGGGCATCAACCTCGTCTTCTTTGTCGCCGATCTGCTTCATCAGCTTCTCGACACGCTCCTGGGTCAAGGACCAGATGGCCATCTAGTTTCTGTTAGTACATAGATTCGAGATCGTGTTAAGGAGGAACTTACGCCAAGGAGGTAGTCATAGTCATTGGCGCTAATTTCGACCTCTGTCTCCGACTCCTCGTCATCAACCTGAACGTCCTCAACCTCGCCGTTCTTCTTAGCATCATCAACTTTAGGGAAAGGAGTGAACCCAAGCTTTTTGAGCTCCTGAACGAGCACAGCTTTCTTCTTCTTCGATACGATGAGCTTGCCGTCGATGATCATCTTGATGAACTTCGCCTGGTTGCTCAACTTGGTAAGTTCCTTTTGCAGTACATCCAGCTGGTGGGACTTTCGCTTCTCGTAGAATCGAAGACGAACATGGTAGAACTCTTCGACAATATCGAGGACGGTGGCGTACTTGTGGATGCGACCTTGAGCGTCAAAGGCGACGACGTTGGAGCATGATTGGGGCTTGTAAAGCTTGAAGGTCTCCTCAAGACCCTTCGCAAGGGCAGCGGTCATGTGCTTGTCTTCCATCTTTATGATGAAATGGACCCTGTCAGGGGTATTGTAGTCAATGTAATCCTTGATGAACGAGGGGGTCTTCTCGGCCTTGATGATATCCTCGAGCTTTTCTTTGAAATCCTGTGTCCAGTAGCGGACGGGCAGTTCGGTTATCTCGATTTCAGTGTCGCTAGTCTGACGAATGGTACCCGTAAAGCGGAACTTGTCGCCCCCGAGCTCTTCTGTTGTGCCAGTGAAGCCCTTGTACCAAGGGATCATCGGCTTCATGTCCTCCTTCGAACCGCCATCGGCCATGCGCAGTCTGATGTTCTCGACGATATCAAGAGGATTGAAGTTGGGGATTTCGGAACTCCAACCAGTACCAATACCGCTTGAGCCGTTGACAAGGATCATAGGAAGAATCGGGACATACATCTCGGGCTCAATCTTGTTACCATCAGACTCTCCGTAACTCAGTAGAGCATCGTCCTGAGGGTGGAAGATTCTACGTGCGAAGGGTGACAGACGAGTGTAAATGTAACGGGCGCTGGCAGCATCACCGCCACCCTGCAGACGAGAACCGAAGTTACCACTCGGCTCCAAGCAATTGATGTTGTTTGAACCAACGAAGTTTTGCGCCAAGCCGACAATAGTGCCTTGCATCGATGCTTCACCGTGAGCGTAGTCGGTAGAACCAGAGACGGAACCAGCCAATTCCACGACCTTGACATCTTTGCGGATGTTTCGCCTGAAGCAGGTGTAGAGGACCTTTCGCTGACCGGGCTTAAAACCATCGATGACTGATGGAATGGATCGCAAGTTATCGGCCATGGAGAAAAGGATGAGTTCCTTGTTGACAAAGTCATCGTAAGTGATCTCATTCGTGGTGAGGTCCAAGTGATTACCAGGAACGAAGTCGCGCAGCCACTCTTTACGTGCATCAGCCTTCTTCTTGGAGAATGCCAGCTCGATGAGCTTCTCCTCCTCAGCTCGCATGGTGTGGAAGCGCTTCATATGGGTATCCAGATCCTTGAAGTACACTTGAGCATCCTTGATGTCGCTGGTACCCAATCCCTTGTAGTACTTGTGGTCCCATCCCTTCTGGTTCTTGTGCTGTTCTTTCCATTCCTCGTATTCCGGCATGGAAAAAAAGCTCTTCAAGCCTTTGGGGCTCTTCGGGTCGCCCTTCCAGACTTTCACGATGGGAGTGATGAACTCGAGCAGGAAACCCGGGAGCTTGAGAAGACTCGGGAACTGACACTGGAGAAAGTTGATGAGTAAACCCTTGATATGACTACCATCGTGATCTTGATCAGTCATGATCATGAGATGGCCGTATCGCAAGCTCTTCATGTCAGCCATTGTATACTCCTTTTTGTGCTGGAGACCGAGAAACTTTTTGATGTTCTGGATCTCAGCGTTCTTCATGATCTGGTCCATGGATGCATCTCGAACATTCAAGAGCTTACCACGGAGCGGGAAGACGCCAAAAAGATCCTGATTGACCACCGCACGTCCAGCCAAAGCCAACACACTGGCCGACTCACCTTCGGTCAGAATCAGTGTGCAGAGGTGGCCGTCTTTGGTTCCAGCCTTGTTGGCATCTGTGAGCTTAGCGTTGTTGATGCGATTGCGCTTGTTGCCATCGGTCTTCTTCATCAACTGGTCCGCCTTTTGCTGAGCGAAGTGCATGATGTTCTGAATGACTTCGGTCTTCTCAATGGCCTTCAAGAACTTGTCGCTGAGCACAGGCTTGCTACCAAATTGGCTGGCCTTGGTTGTCAATTGCTCCTTGGTCTGGGATGTGAAAGCGGGGTTGACAATGGAACAGTTGACGAACAGAAACAGATGGTTCTTGATCTGCGCAGGTTTAAGCTTGACAGCCGCCTTGTTCTTCTTGTTGACAATCGCCATGAGCTTGTCGATGATCTGATCGGCGATGAAGTTGACGTGCGTACCACCCGAGGTCGTAGCAATTGAGTTGACGAAGGACACCTGGTTGAACGCTCCATCTGATACAGCAAAACCGATGTCCCAGCGGTCGTGCTTGTCTGTGATGATAACGTCCTTGCGGTCTTCGCCGTCCTCCGTCTTGCCCTGCTCCCTTGAGATAGCCTTGGTGTACATCTCCATGTACTTGGCGAAGCTGGTAACCTTGACTCGGTCGCCGTTAAGGTAAACCTTTATTCCACGAAGTGTACCAGCCATATCGTGGGTTCTCCTCTTGATGAGCGCCTCGAAGTCGTCGTCGATGCCGTCCATGCCGAATTTGCTGTAATCGGCTCGCCATGTGATCTTGGTGTAATCATCGCCCTTGATGTCGGTGATCTTGGCCTTGCCCATCTTACTCATATTGTCTGTCCATGTCTGCTTGTACTTCTTCTTCTGCTTCGAATCCACCGTCTCAACTGTGAACTCGCGACTGAAGACGTTGCAGAGCTTCGCTCCGTAACCATTGCGACCACCGGTAACCTTTTGTTGATCGTCGTCGTAGTTCGAGGAGGTGAGGAGGTGACCGAAAATCATCTCTGGTACGTAAATGCCGTGTTGCTGGCAAAGTCAGCGCAGCCATGTACAAGTTGGGGAGGAGAACTCCTACATGGTGAATTTCGACAGGAATACCCTTGCCGTCGTTCTTGATCGAGACCTCGCCCGTCTCTCGGTCCACTGTGACACGGATCTCGCTCATATTCTTGTCGTTCTGCTTGTTATCTGCAGCGTTGACCAGAATCTCATCAAAGATCTTGTAGAGACCCGGCACGTAGGTGACGTCGCGAAACTCCATGCTCTCGTTCGCTGAGTTGTATACCCACATCTTGTCCGTCGTCCGCTCTACAGAGCCGATGTATGTGTCTGGGCGCTTCATGATGTGCTCCAAATGCGAAAGCTGTGCGTTGTTAGCTTTCTACTCAAGTGCATTCAAGGCAGACACCCTACCATCTGGTATTTACTACTCGCGCCGCCAGCAGCCTTCTTGCCTTTGGCAGACGGTGGCACCTCGTCGACGCCGTCCATGCCGAAGCTCTCATTTGCAATGTCTGCAAGCACCTTGCCGCTACTCTTCTTGGCTACGGGCGCCTTCCTTGCCTTGGGCGGTGTGTCTTTGAGCAGCGACTCGTCGTCGTCATCGTCTATTGGGTCCTCCATATCGATATCCGAGTTCTCGTCGTCCGAGAAGTCCTTTGCCTTCTTCTTGGGCGCGGCCTTTGCCTTGGGCTTCGCCGCTGTTGTGCCTGCCGGTTTCGCTCGCGGTTTGGGTGCGGCTGCTGCCTTCTTTGGTGCTGCTTTGGTCTTTGGAGCCGCTTTTGCGGCCTTCACAGGTGGCGCAAAGTCGACGCTTGCGCCGTCGTCGAAGTCGGATTCGGAGTCGGACATGGCGGCAAACGTTATCGACGAAGTCCCGCAGGACAGAAGAAGAGAAGGAAAGAAAAGAAAACGCAGAAGAGCGGCGTCTGTAAGAAACTGCGAGGTTAGTAGGTGCAAACACACGCAAAGAGTGTCGCAAGGTGGTGAGCACGGCGTGGAGGCGTTGATGATGTTGTGTTTACTCGGGGGCGCCTACTGTTTTCTGTTTGGGGGTCCACCTAATTAGGCACTAGCGCAGCGCGAGCGAACGGTGATCATGGAGTGAAGGGTGTAGAAGAACACCAAAGCTCAGCGTGAAGACGGGTATCGCCTTTTGTGGGCTGCAAGAAGCTCGCCGTAGAATCACAACATATTAGACCCTGAGCATAAGCTCACCCGCACGCTAGTCTCACGTTGAGATCAGTTCTGCTCGCAAGGAGATGAAAGCAGGATGCATGTGCTCAACGCTTTATTACTCAGATATTCGCGGTCATCGTGCAGAAGTCTAACAGATAGAAACCCTAGTTACTTCGCACAGGACAACACCACTAAAGAAAAGATCGTATCATCGTGTTGACGCGTCGTGAAGATCTCGCGTTCGCGTCTCTCACCAATCAAATCTGCAGATGTCATCGTGAGCCCCACTTTTACACTTTCTACCATATCCTCATGTGTAGTCGAGACCTGTACACAGAAAGATTCGCCGATTATTCAGGAACACAGCGGGCGGTTGACTGTTGGCCAAGCACTCATGTTGCCGTCTCATTAAATCGCACCTGCAGCTTCTTGAGCCTATATGTACCATCTCCTCCTATCTAACCCCACGACCCGCCCATCGTTTGCAGCCAACGCAATAGCCCCCACAGGATCGTTCGGACACACGTCTCCAATTCTGACCGGCAGATTGTGCAGCAAAGCTGTCCTCTCCAGACCATGCAATGTTGTTCCACCCGTTGGCGTTGGCACATACGGGTTCAGCATTGTCAAGCTGCTCGCATAGCCAATTATGTCCGGGGCAACGGACAGGTATTTCAGGACCAGCCCAGTGTAAGCGGCACAAAGGAGTACTAGTGAACAACCCAGAAGTACAGCGAACCACTTCCAACTGACACGATAGACGTCCACGCGCTGGCTGGCAAGGCTTTGTGTAGCATTGAAAGATATTGTTTGACTGCTCGAAGTCCCAGCTATGTTGGTAGACGTTGCCCTATCGAGATTTCCCGCAAGCGCACGCGCAGCATATGTAGCTTGAAAGAATGAGTTCCAAAGGATCGTCAATCGATCTGCAAAGACCTCGGGTGTGAGTTGATATAAGTCGACTCTGGTTGTTCCACCACCGATGAAGCTCGTGGGATCAATGAGCCATCTTTCCATGTTAGTCGCTCCGCGTGCGATGGCATCGGCCACGCTGATAGTGTCTAATTTCGGCAGGGTGCTCATGAGGTTCCACATAACCACCCCCCGCATGAAGCTATCTTGGTCTTTCGTATACCCGTCGGTGAACATGTCGAGCTTGCGCATGGAAGTGGCCGCACATAGAGATTGATTGCACTCTATACTGGCCTCAACATAGTCGTAGTAGTACTCGCACTCGGCGACCGATGCAGACTCCTCTTCTGAGTCGGTAAGGGATATGCTAACGATCGGGCAGGGGTAGGCATCACATCCTTTCAGCGTGCACAGGTCGTCATCCGTGCAGTTCGGTTGTCGAATGGCTGATCGCATATTCCACGTGCTCTTGATTGGCCAGGTTTCGTTTGCGATCTGATCCCTAGGCTTCTCTTCATTACTCGTACAGCTGACGTCGAATTGCCGTGCCTTGATGTTGAAATGGTTCATGGAGCCAGCCGTAAAGTCTTCACCATTGAATGCCGAAACGGGGAGGCCAATCAAGGAACTCCACCTGATGGCTGTCTCGTTGTAGTCTGGTACGGTCTTCCAGTCACTGGAAGTGCTGTTTTGGAGAGCTCGATACGACGGGAGCCTGACGTTGCCCCACAGGTCCGCGGGTTTGACCTGGTAGTCGGCGCTACTCAATAGTGCAGCGAGAAATAACGAGGTGAAAGTACTACGCCCGCTATTGATACCACTAGCGCCCATCATACTGCTATTTTCGGTATTCAGGGGATTGAGGTAGTGTAGCGTTTGAGTCGTATTGAGATAGCGTGCCTCTTGTCGAAGCACTCTCAGTGCAGATTGGCCACCAAAAGGAGATAGGAGCCACACGAGTATTGAACATACGCCCACGATACTAAAGTTGCGTAAACAGATCTGGCGTTCGATGGCCAGGAAGACTGATTGGCAGCCTATCAACTGCTCAAGTCGTCCAAGGGTAGTCCCGCGTTCCGCAAGCCAGATTCCGAGATGCCGGAAAAAACGGCCCATCAAAGCTGCAAAGAGAAGTGGGAAAACAGTAGGTGTATAAAGTAACATCTCCTCGAGCTTGCTGCTGCCTGTCATGGGTGTTTTGCCATCCAACCTAGCGACCACAATAGCGAGAACTGTCTGACTCAGTATAAATACCAGCATACAATAATGAATGAACATACTTATGAATAGAAGTGGTGCGGACGCAAGTAACATGTCAAATGCCAGGATTGAGCCCCTCAGCGGCGTCAATGCTGCGACTTGCTGGGACTTAACAGGCCAATTATCAATGTTCGGCTTGTTGGGAGGATAATACGCTTGGTGGTCATCAAACTGGTCGCTTCTTTCGTCTGGCAGTCCTGGTGGCGGTGCATAGCTGTATGTTGGCTTTCCATCGTGTTTCGTGGCTAACTCAATGTTCTCCACATTTGGAGACGATCTCCCATTACCGAGCGGTACGTACGACATAACGATACTGAACGATGAGGAACCAAGGAGATGGTAACGAGCGCTGGGCCGGGCTAAGAAATACGAGGATTGAGGCTCTGGTATGAGTGGAGAACTGTCTGACGGTGTGGGTGCCCCCTGGCTGTGCTTACATATGGTAGTACAGCTCCGCTGGCCAGCCACATTGCTAGCTCGACATGATAATTGGCTCGCAACCTTACGCTTGTGGCGCATGGAAGCGGACGTGAGGCCGCAAGGTTTTACTGGTAGCGCGGCAAGAGCCTGCGGAGAAAGCTCACTTGGACAACGAGAATGGCGAAGACAGCAACGATGTCGGAAAGAGTGCTGCAGCTCTCCAAGTGCAGGTAATTTGGTACAGCATCGTTGATCGTGGCGTTTGATCACATTGCGTGCGGGAACAATGGCAGCGTGGAAATTGCCATTTGGGGGCCGTCTTAAGCGCACGGGGCTCCAGGCACACCATTGGACAGTCACAGTTCTATGTGAATAAGTGTTCCTCATCAATCTCGAAACACCTGCACAACACGTGTCAGAGCATGCGCTCATTTTTCATCGCTTCCGCAGCAAGCCTCGATCTTCTGGCATCTCTCTGAACGCCTATGTGTCTTGAGTTTGCTCGGAGCTCTCAGAACACCATATATATTCTTTACCAATATTTGTCCGTCATCAGCCTCAAGTTCTCCGCTGAATAGACCCGAACGCCTCTCTCCTCAACCCTCGTCCTCGTTCTTAAAGTTGATTCTACTTTGCCTGTCTTTAAGTTTACGCCTTCGTGCTCCACCTGCTCTCGCTTCAGTAAGCACCCTTCAACCGCCCATCGTGGTACTGCTTCTTCAAAAACAATGCCCTTCTCGGCTCGCATCGCGTCTAGCAATTCTTGAGTCTTCTTCCCGTGCATCTCTTTGGTCGAGTACATCGTACGCGCAAATGCTCCGACCGAGTTCCGCACGGCATCATTGCGACATCTCCACATTATGCAATTGAGACTTTCCTCCACAGACGGTACAGCGAAGAACCGGGCATCGAAGTGCGCAGTTCCCAAGCGACCAAACGCTGTGTCTTTGACCTTCGGTTCTAGATTTGCTGCCAGTAACGCAGCAAGATGTGCATTGAAGCGGACCGAGCAGTAGCTCGCCGCCAAACTCGACAGTTTCTGGACGCGTTCGTTGAATGCTTGAACGCCAGCTGGAAAGACTAGCGTTATCTCATCAGACTGTGTGTATGCGACTGTCGCTGTCGGGAAGAACGCAAGCAGATCTGTACAAGTCGCTATCATCGCGTCGTGTATACGCTGATCGAAGGGGCGGCAAAAGTGACTCGTAAATTTTGAGAAGGCATGACCGTCGAGGCGTAGAATTACTGGTAATCCAGATGGTAAGGTGTAGTCGGAAGATGCCTCGTATTGCTTCATGCGAGCCGCCAGGGGTTGAGCTTTGTCGCCTGGTTGTGGCGTCTGTTGCTCCATTTCTGGTGAAGGCATGTCGTATCGTAGTCTTTTTGAGGCGAGAAGTGTGGTCGTTACTGCTAAGAAGGATTGACGTCTGCAGGTATAGTGCGATTGAGTCATCGTTATGCTCACGTGTTTTCTACCTGGTCGCAAACCTTTGTGACACATAGCTGTGAAAGAGTCCATAGCAAAAAGTAAGTCGGCGTTCCAAGTATGGCTGATAAACACAGCACAAATCCGATGGGTGATTCTTGAGTAGGCAGCTGACTAATGAATTAAATATACGCTAATGCGGGAGTTGATGTAGCATGATGATTTGCTTGATACAGCTTTGATTATGAGGCGACATAGATTCGGTGTACGCGCACAGATTGTTGACATTTCACACGACTTGCCGTCGCGTCCGTTCACCTCTGCCCCCACAGGAGTTTTCAAAGTGTTGGTGAGGTCGGTGGTAAACCCTGATGTCTGTGATCGGTGCGCAAGGAGCGCACACGCTTATGAACTCGACGTGACCGTACCCTTCTCCTTTTCAGAGCTGTCCTTGGGTCCCTCGTCTTCTTTTTTCGGCAGATTCTTCAAACATGGTGCATTGAAGAGACGCCCATTCCACGCTCCTCTGGCTGTACCGGCGGCCACGATGCACCAAAGGAGAATCACTGAAACAGCGAAGATTGTGCCAAGAACCCTAAAGAACAAGCTTGGAAAGATGCGTCCGAATTCGATAGTGCTCAAAGCCATGACTCCAAGTGGGAACGTGAAGCCCCACCAACCCATGTTGAAAGGGAAAGGTCGAGACTTGTAGATCGAGGCGAGAGCGAAACAGAGCCAGGTCAATCCAAACGCCCACATGATGAGCGCGAGGAACGTCCCGGCCACGAAGAAAATGTCACCTGCCATAGGTACATCGTAGAAGAACTCAGTCTGTCGGAACACGTGACGAGCAATGCTGCCAAGGTAGGTAATAGCATAGCCACCCATTCCCAGTGGTCCGAGAGGAAGAAACGACGAAACGACAATCTCGCGAGGTGGCAACTTGTGGAGGGCCAGGCGCGTGTAGTACATGACAAGGACGGTCATCGCCAGAGGGGTTGCCATTCCCCACATGATGTAAGATACAATTAGTGTACCCAGTGCGTGCTCTGGATTTGGGAGATGTTCAGCCACTCGAGCGCCTGTTCCCGCAGCAACAATGGATGCGGCGATAGGTAGCAGCTGAACAGCGGTGATTCGATCGAGATTCTGTCGGTTGGACGCGGATATCAGTAAGACCGTTAGCGAGATCGTCACCGCGACGGACACAACCGAGTCGACCATCCAGCAGACCCAAGCAAACGTTACAGCCCACGGGCCCCAGTACGGAATGCACAAGGTACACCAGGCCGAGATGAGCGTTGCAAAGCCCATGGGAATAGTACCAAGGAAGAGCGAGTTGGTACTATCAGCAACCATGACTGTCCATATCTCGGGATACAGGGTATACCGCATGACAGAGATAGAGAACGCGCATATAAACAGTACCGCGTTCAGTCCAAGGAAGACGACAGCGAGCCAGTACAGCCACTGGGTCTCGAAAGGGATCGCAGCAAGCAGCAGCGAGACGACTCCAGTGCCCATCGTTACGCTGAACCATGATGGGGAGAAGTTCCTGACTATCCGGCGCCAGCCTACCTGCTTGCGTTAGCTCTCAATTTCATTAGTCATTGCGTATATGCATACATCGTATTTTGTTGAAGGAGGCGATGCCTCAGGTCTCAGTGTGTCGTCAGAAAGAGTTGCATTCGGTTTGACGTTGCCGGTGGATCTCCGTCGACTAGGTTGTATGCGTTGAGCTGCTGGCACGGCGAGTGCAGGGTTGTCGGAACCAATGCGCTTGACCTCGTAGTCATCCATGACCACAATAATCGTCGGTTAGCGTCCGACATGTATCAGCGATGACTACAGCTGTAGTCGAAGGCATTATGGAGTTGGGGGCGAACCTCGCGGAAAGCAGTCCGTCACTTGCCGCTTTGCAATTCAAAATCCACGTGATGACACGGCGAAAGCGGGATCCAGCCTCACCCAAAGGCCCCACCCATCTCACACAGCTCTACCTTCAGCCTGCTCGACAAAGAAGCATTGAATACGTCAACAGCATCTATCCACAACATTCCATGGACATCTTATCCCAAACACTTCTGTTGCCCACACTTCCTGCGGGCCCATGGAATCTCGGGCTTCTCCAACCGCTTAGCCTTGTACCCTGATCCCCGCACCAGATCCTGCAGACCCTGAAAAGCATCAGGACCCTTATCGATCCATCAGATATTTAAGAGAACACTATGACTGGCTTCTTGGACCTACCACTTGAACTCAGAAATTGTGTCTACGACCTGCTCCTTCATGAAAGCCTCGCCACATCGTTTCGTGGGGTGATGGTGGTCTCGGAAGCCTACGTCAAGCGTGACCTTCCTTTAAAGTCCTACCGCGGCCTCCTCCTCGTATGTAGACAGACATATCGAGAATTCAAAATCGCAATCCAACATCTCGCCGCCTCAAAACAGCTAATCTACGAACTGGACATTACCTTCTCACACGGTCGGCCATACTTTAGTCTGACCTGGCAACGATTCGCTGCGTTATCGCCAACAATCAACGAACTCCTTATCAACGTAGACTTGCGCATCCAAGAGCCCCTGGGCACATTCAGTACCTCGATTCCCCATGACCACGAGCTAGCGCACCTCCTGGAAGACCTACCCGAGTCCTTTGCCGTGCAACTCTTTGACTACATAGCCATTCTGCTCAAATCCCTCTTCAATCTGCTCCTCGCGGGGAACCCCTCCACCTCCGTCTTGTACACAGAATCCATGACGCTGAATCTGCGGACGCCCACACGACTCACACTGTCCGGCGGGAGCCATCACAATCCGCATGGCTGCTCGCGCAGAATTCCTGTAGACAAGCTGGAGGTCGGCAAGCTGTGGGCAACGATGCGGAATACACTGCAAGCAACGAGCAAGGGATTCCAGGCGTTTGAGGCAAGGAAGTGTGAAGAGTTATTTCCGCGCATTCAGATTGGGTGTTTGAGGTTTGCGACTGAGGGGAGAGTGTGGGGAGAGGGTCATAATCTGATTCTAGCAGAGAAGGATTTCATGTGGTTGAGGTATTGAAGTTTCGAAAGGTTGCTTTAATTTCCAAGAGATAGAGCGTTTACGATGGTGATGAACACGGCTGCTGCAATAGCGTTGAAGCGTACAAGCATTTACGGAGTTTGGGCACATGGCGTAGCGTAGCATATGATGCATTTTTCGGTTTGAGGGTTGTTCATAGATATAGATCTAATCGCATCTGAAGCTTAAACAGAATACGATTGAGCGCAACATTGCAACGATTCCGTACTCAAACTTGAATTTATTCTTTAGCACTACCCAATTTATGTCTCGGTATAAAAATCTCGTAAGCTCGCAGACAGGCCTCTGGGCTAAATCCACCCTTCTAGATAGTCCTCGTCTGTTGGAATTCGATTGTCTATGCAGCACAGATCTCGAGCGTCAGACCAGTCTCTCCAAAGTACGCCAGAGTGTGGTTTGGCTGCGGTGCACCATCCCATTCGATCGTGGGCGCATTCTTGCCTTTGTCGCCCTTGACCGTAAGCTTTTGACCCCAAAAGTCGAAGCCATACACGGTACTGAGGTCGTAGTAGATGTTCTGGCCCTTGTTGTATGTGTAGCTGAAGTGCAGGGTAGGCTTGGCTGTCCAGAGAGCGGCGGCGGATTTGGTGACCTTGATCGCGGTGCCGACACCCTGGAAGTACTCCTCCTCAGTCCAGAGGGTATCAGGGTACACTGCGGTCGTGTTGCCGGCTGTAGCACCAACAGAGGTGACGAAGATGGTGAAATTGCAGTTGTTGTGGATCACGATAGAAGGTGCAGCGAGCGTGGTAGCCGCAAGGGCGAGGCCGCTGAGAACGGTCGAGAAATGCATCGTGTATTGTATTGATAAAGGAAACGGCTGATGGTATTGATGTATGCTTCAGCTAAAGTTTGCACTGAAGTTGAGGCGCGGAATTTGAGAGTAGCGA
Source organism: Phoma sp. RAV-16-625 (assembly GCA_004335185.1). Classification (NCBI taxonomy): domain Eukaryota; kingdom Fungi; phylum Ascomycota; class Dothideomycetes; order Pleosporales; family Didymellaceae; genus Phoma; species Phoma sp. RAV-16-625. The sequence goes on from SAUA01000024.1 coordinate 208,366, forward strand.
AATGGTCCTTCTCTTATACTCGTCAAGATAACACATTAATTTGTACTAGATACTCGTGACATGCTTAATCTCGAGACTGGTGTCTCTTGGCAACGCTCTTGTACACTGGCACGGCCTCATGTAAGGTGTCACCGCTGGCCTCTCACAAACCCTGGAGCATGGTGCGATATTGTCTGTTTGCACTCAAGGCGGGGACTGGTTTGCAAGCTGTGGGCAAAGCCAAGAGATGAACAAGGCAAGGTTGAGCTGCAGTCAACCGGCATGGTACAAAATGGTCAATCTGATGACGTTGTGATACCAGGGACTTGACGCAGGTACAAACGCAGGTACGAGTCGATGGTTGTACCCGTTAAAATTGCTATTTGAGAAACACAAGTAGCGAATGATTTTAAATGTGGGTAAGTTGAAACTCGTTTGTAGAGGTTAGAGACGAAGAAATCGATAGAGTCTGTTGGTCAGGCGACTCGAAAATACTGGTAAGTAGGGTTACTAGATGCTTCGTGCCAATATTGCTGTGAGAAAAGAAATCATAAAGAGTGGTACAAGTATTCCTACTACAAACCTGTCAACTGTCAAAAGAAGGTGACTGTGTCCGACTTGTCGCATCATCAGCAATCACAGAGCTGCCACAAGGGGCAGGTCCACTGCCGGGTAACCTTATGGGATTTTGTGCTTGATGTCAAGACGAGATTGCGAAAACTTGCATTGACAGGTTGTCTACATAGCGTAGTTGCCGGCATCTCGCACGCTCATCAGGGACAGGAGCAACGCGACAGCTCTTGATGCTAGAGCGAGGGATAATCTAGCCAGGCCAGGGTATGCAATGACAGACGTAAGGGTCAGTATCGCGACGTGAGGTGGAGGAAGTGGTGATGACTAAGTCGGCTCACGTTCGGCTTAAGCCCGTGGCCGCCTCAAACCTCGGCTCTACTCCACATTCCGCAGTCGAGCTCCTGTGCTCCGCCTATGAAGTACGGAAAGTGGCCGCCATGTGATAGTCGCATTTCTACTCGTTAGGGTTTTTCTCTTTGCGATTCACCAGCTTCCAAATTATTCTCCCTCCTTGCAGAAACCATGTCATCATCCGCCCTTCGCACATCGATGAGAATGGCGTCGCGGCCACAGCAGCGCTTGGCCAGCATCCAGAGGCAATTCAGCAACTCTGCGCCACAAAAGAAGGAGATCAGAGACGCATACATCATAAGTGCTAGCCGAACGCCTACTGCAGTGGTACGAATCGTTCACCACCTTGTTGTGTAGCTCAACTAATAGTGTCACAGTTCAACGGCAACTTCACCACCGTCTCCGCTACTCAGCTCGGCGCTACAGCCATCAAGTCGGCCCTCGAGAAGTCCAAAGTCCCAGTCTCCTCCATCGATGCTGTATACATGGGCAACGTGCTGTCTGCTGGTGTTGGACAAGCACCAGCAAGACAAGCAGCCATCTTCGCTGGCCTACCCACCAACATTGAGGCAACCACTATCAACAAAGTATGCGCTTCGGGTCTAAAGGCGGTCAACATCGCAGCATCAACCATTGAGCTGGGACAGGCTGAGGCACAGGTGGCGGGTGGCATGGAGAACATGACCCGTGTACCGTACTACCTTAATCGCGCCAGCCAACAACCAGCATTCGGCCATCAGAAGATGCAGGATGGACTGATCGCTGACGGACTCTGGGACGTGTACAACCAAATCCACATGGGCAACTGCGCCGAAAAGATCGCCAGAGACCATAACATCTCACGGAAAGACCAAGACGACTATGCCATCCTGACCTACAAACGAGCACAGCAAGCCTACAAGGACGGGTTGTTCAAGGACGAGATCGTGCCGGTCACAGTCAAGTCCAAGAAAGGCGACGTCGTCATCTCAGAAGACGAGCAATACAACAAGCTCAAGCTTGAAAAGGTGCCTACGCTAAAACCCGCTTTCTCAAAAGACGCAGACGCCTCGGTTACCGCAGCCAACAGCTCGCCCCTCAGCGACGGCGCATCTGCATTGGTACTCGGTAGTAAGGAGATTGCGCAGCAGTACGGCAAGGATAGCCGCGTCCTTGCAAAGATTGTAACTTACTGCGATGCCTCGGTCGACCCAATCGACTTCCCCATCGCGCCTGCCTCGGTCGTCGAGAAGCTGCTGAAGCAGTCCGGCCTCAAGAAGGAGAACATTTCGATCTGGGAGTTCAACGAAGCATTCGCTGCCGTTATTAAGGCGAACGCTAAGATCCTTGGACTTGGAGAGGACAATGTGAACCCAAGGGGTGGCGCCATTGCGCTGGGTCACGCCCTGGGCAGCTCGGGTAGCAGGATATTGGTCACGCTGCTGCATCAGTTGAAAGTCGGGCAGTATGGCGCTGCTGCGATTTGCAACGGTGGTGGTGCGGCGAGTGGCATTATTGTGCAAAGGGTTAGTGCCGATTCGTTGTAGGTGGTGGAGGAGCAGAATGTAGATGTAGGCAATTTCATGTCATACCAAAGTCATTATCCAGCGCCTTGTAAGCAAGTCCTCGTAGCAGATGTGCAGGCGAGGGTTGGTAGAGATGTCAGTACGGCATCACGAACAGAACAGTCTCACACGACTCAACTGGTTGAAGGGGGTATAATGCAATTCATCCATTCATGAATCCATGAAATTTCTTTTAGAAGAGTCCTGATCGACCATCGTCGCGCGCTCAATGAAAAGCTACACAACGCAGAACATCCTTTTCCATGCACGCCAGTCCATAAGCTTGAGAGATTCGACCAGACGTCCCAGAGACCACGCAACGCCCTCGACGCTACATTTACCTGTAGCGCCAGAGGGAGAGGGTGTTGTGCCTCTTCCAGGTCTTCCTGCGACCAGCGGTGGTGTTGTTGTACTTGTGACCACGGCCGAGACCACGGCTCTTCTTGCCGGTGGCGGTAAGACCACGAGACTCGCGGTGCTTGTGGACGGGGGCGACGATCCAGTTGATGCGAGCATCGCGGCGGATGGCCTTGTGCTGGGGGTCGACAAGGATGACCTCGTAGTACTTGTAGGTCGAGTCCTGGTTGATCCAGTACGAGTTGAGAACGCGCAGGTTGGCGCAGCGGCGGCCGACACGCTCCTCAGCGGTGCTCTTGAGTGAGCGCTGGTACTTGAGCTGGTTGATACCCTGGTTGGTAGGCTTTCCTGTACAGACATTAGTTTTCTGCGCATTTTGGTTTCGATCGAATGATGCATACCGTAGGTGGCGCCCCTAAAAAGTCATCGTTAGCACTGTCGCGTATCATGTTGTGTGAGTGAGTACGTACTTGGGAGCCTGCCTCTTGCGGCCACCGCGGCGGACACGGCAGCGGTAGATAACGTAACCCTGCTTGGCCTTGTACCCAAGACGGCGGGCCTTGTCGGGGCGCGAAGGACGGCTGGCGCGGTGGATGACCTTCAGTTGGCGAAGCTATCGATGCACTCTCAGCTAATGTTCAACGAGTACACCAATTGAGACCGGTGTCTCAGGAAATGTGATTCATACCTCCCAGCACTGTCGCAATGTTAGCAGAGTCCTCAGGTCCTTTTCGATTGTGTATACGTACGCGAACGCGCATCAAGAAGCGCATCATGTCCGACTGCTTCTTCTTCTGAAGTTCCTCAACATACTTAAGGGCACCCATCTGAACGGCTGTTAGTAATGCGTGTGCGATGGCTTCGATCGTTGAATGCGTTGGTCGCTCGACTGATCGATTCGTTCGTGTGGGAGACTCACTTTGTCTGGTCCTGGTGTTAGTAGGGTCGTTGACGGTGGAGGTTGACGATGCGCAAATCTCGAAGAGATCCGAAATTTCGAATAAGCGAGGTGGGTGGAAGCTCTTGGCGCAAAAGTAGCCCACTTACCGTAAGGGCTAAGCCAGAAGCAGTAACACCACGCCTGCACCGGAGAACATCAACATTGTCTGCAGCTGCTCAGATCGTGCATTGTTTTGCTTTTCTTTTAGTTTACAAAACCGTCCATCTGGTGTGTATGTCGAGCCTATATCTTGACCACTCTTCCTGTCGATGGCTGCGAGAACAAGGATGCTTGCAGGTCTGCCATACGTGATTCTCTTGTCTTAATCTTCACAGCCGTCACGCATAGCGAAAGAACAAACAAACACAGAATATTGAACATACTTCACCACAGAAGAAAGACGCTGTCTTCCCTCGTACACCCGCTGCTCTGTGGCCCGTAAGAATTCGAGCTCAAGAACATCCATCTAAGCTATTAATCCTCCAAAAAGATCAAAGGCGCCCTGCGCAAGATGAGGACCAGGAGGTGACCGGGATCGTGACGCATATCGAGATGGTGTTTCAGGGAGGCAATGCTCGCGGATGTTGGCTGGGGAGATATGTTCGTGTGCAAGACAGGTTTGGTGGGACGGTGTATGTGCACGTTACAAAACAGCATCTACAAGGATAATTGTAGGCATCGTGCTTTGCCCTGGTCACTGAGAGCCAATTAGCAGCTGTCCAATTTCACGTGTGGAAAGACAAAGGATGTTTTTCGACGTTGCTCTGCAAAAGAACACAGCTCAATGGTGATGATGCGCTGGAGAATTTCGCAATGCATTTTCTGTATGTGTCAATTGTGTCACCTGCCGCGATATCTATGCTACAACAGCGCTGGCCTCCTTCTCCTTCTGCTCCTCACCCTTGCCACCCAGACTCCCCTTTTTCTCATATACATTCTGCAGCACAGCCTTAACTTCCCGCAAGAACCGTGTGCATTCATCTTCTGTGCCAACTGTGATCCTGAGGCAGCCCTCACAGCCATGCTCTTTTCCTCTAAACCGGACAACGACACCCCTCTCCTCAGCCAACCCTTCGTACACCGCGAGTGCGACTTCGTTGCTCGGCTTCCCGTTCGGCTTGTCCAGCATCTGGTAGAGCAGGAAATTGCTCTCTGTCCCGCCGTGCAGTTCTCCTACGCCCGGAACGTTGGGCAGTTCTTTGATTAACCTCTCCCTCTGCTTGACAATCAAGTCCTTGTTCCTTGTCATGACTTTGAGGTGCTTTGGGCTCAGTGCTGCTTGCGCGAGCTGCGATGTTGGGTTTGAGATGTTGTATGGCGCTTTCATGTTATTCAAGATTTGTGCGACTGCCGGGTCTGCAAATGCAGCACCAAGGCGAATGCCAGCGAGTCCAAAGGCTTTGGACAGCGTCTGCATGACGACGAGGTTGGGCCATTCGGCGACCCATTCCGCCATCGAAGCGCCTTCGGGCGCAAAGTCGATGTATGCTTCGTCCACGACTACCACGCCATTCCACTTTGTCTCGAGTATGGCCTGTACATCCTCCTTTTTGAGCAGCTTTCCCGTGGGATTGCCGGGCGAGCAAAGGTATGCGAGTTTTATGCTAGGGTCCGAGGTGAGCGCCTTCTGGATGGCGGGCACGTCGAGATCGAAGGTGGGGAGCTGCAGGGGGACTTTGACCAGCGAGACGTCGTTGACCTGCGCAGAGACGCTGTACATGCCGTACGTGGGCGGGCATGTCAGGATCTTCTCCTGGCCAGGGGTGCAGAAGGCGCGGATCAGCGCGTCGATGGCTTCATCAGATCCAACGCCAACAAAGAGGTGCTCGGGGCCGATGGTCTTCGATGTGTGGGTGTGGGTATTTCGGAGGTTGCAGAGGAGCTGCTTGAAATCTGCTTGATGGCTGTGTCCATGGTGAGCAAGCGTTTGGGCTTCAAGGGTGGTATGCGTACGGGTCTGGGTAGCGGTTGAGGCCAAACAGGTCTACATCAATTGATGCAGATGAGTCCGACGTGCCGTTGACATTGGCGCCAGGGAGTTTCCCCTCGCCGGTCAGTGCCAGGCCTGGACCGTATGCGTTCTCATTCGCATCGAGCAGGATGTTGGTGCCGTCGTCTTTGTAGTCACTGGCATCGTGAGCGTCCGCATACAGCGTTTACGGGTAAAGCTTCACCTACTCGCGCGCACAGCGGTACGGCTCCAATGCAAGAATATTGGGTCGTGCGCATGTTTGCAGATCGAATGCTGTGTTTTTGGAAGACATTGCGGGCGATGTGCGAGGATGGACGCGTTATGATATCGCAGAGGTGATGGTGGGGACTTTTTGAATGAGTACCGGTACCGCGGGGCTGCGGCGACGTCGGGAGTCATCGCGACCTCAACGTTATCACCGCGATGACTCTACGAGGAGGTTAATTGCACGTCAGCATCGCCAAAAGACCGCACTAATCGAGATATATGCACGGCTCAATATGCTGTGGAGAACGGAGTGAGGTGTTGGAGTGATGAGTTGGGGCTTACATACAGGAGCACGAAAACTCAAGAGCATGAAGAAAGAATAAAACACAACATCAGGTACCAAGATCGCTGCGCTATAAACTGTGACCAAGACAAGCCTTTCAGGCCAAAGCACCCATAGGATCCCAAAGCTCAAGCATCTTCGGCTTCTGTTCCAGTACCTTCTTCACCGTCGAGCTCACCACACTTGGATCCACTACCGCCTGGTACACAAACTCATCCATCCACTTGTCGCTCATCACAAAATACCCCTTCTCGCCCACCCTTTCGCTCCAAGAGTTTTCAACTCTCCACCTCACAGGCTTGCCGTCGACGATATGCACGGCTGTCAGCACCATAGCATGCGTCATCTGGCTTTCGCCGGTTTGCAGACGCTCGGCCTTCGACATGCCCAGCTTGATGTTGAACCCCAACTCATATTCGTAAAGGTCGGTATCCATGATGCCCTTGGCAGAGTCGGAGTATTTGCCAACATCTGAGCCGAAGAAAACAGGCATGCCGCGCTTGAGCATCGCGATGCAAGCGTCTTTGATGGTTTTCATGTCTGTATTAACATATGTCACTGGCCGACCTTCCCAAACATTGCCCAGGCGGTTGACGCTAAGCAGGCGATTGTAGGGGTTGCGAGGATCGTTGACTAGAGAGAAGAGCTGGTGGACATCCGTGCCTGAAAGAGCGCGTACTGTCCTGTTGTCCGACAGTTCCTTTGCAAAGGCAGTCGGGCGTGTTTTCACGGTTTGGAAGTTACCATCGCGGTCGTAGAATTCCCACGTAAAGGCCTTCTCTGGCGCAGGTGGGGGTCCAAGCATCAAGGTGAGGATCAAGTGAATCTCGCGCATCATTGTGGCTTTCTCGGCTGCGATGCTTGCCTTGATAGCATTAGTCGAGGCGTTACTGGATGCGATGGCACGCAGTCGAACAGCATCCTCCCGCAACTTCGTCGTGATGAGGGTGTCCATCACTCTCGAGTTGCTGGCGTTGAAAGAGTCCGGGTAAAGCGTCTGAGGAACCAGTCCGTATTTCTCCACCAGATTGGCTACCATATCCCACTGTCCTCCGTCACCAACCGGGCTAGCTAGCAAGGCTTGCATCAAGCGGCTATCGATACTCTCAGATGTTGTTTCTAGAACGTTCTCCAGGAAGTAGTTCGCTTTCTCCATTTTATCCCAGAAGAAAAGGTATTGCTGGGACAGTTGAAAGCTGTCCAACTTGTACTTCTTCATAATCGCGATACGGAATACGTTGGTAGACGCAAAGAGCCAGCATCTTCCTGATGAAGCTTGGTTTGTAATCGGCGAGCCTTCAAGGGGAATCTTGATGTTGAATTGGTGGGTGTCCGAGATGGCAGCTGCGCGAGAGGATAGGACAGCGGTTGCTGGGTTCGAGCTTAGAGCTAGTAGAGCGAGACGGTTCTGTAGTCACGATCAGTTGTGCAGATAACGTGGAGCCGTTTATATGGCACCTTAGGATCTTCCATGACCCTCCTCTCCCACTCCTCGACGTCTTTGATGGAGACATTCTTTAGCTGCCTTGAGAGCGGTGTATACTTCGGTGCTGCGATACGATCAGAGCTCGCCTTCAGGATCAGTCACTGAATACCTACGAGCATCACCAGCGACATGCACAAACCCGTCTTTCTCACTCGTAGCTCGATCCTCGTTCAGGTGAAGTGCTTGAAGTCGCTCTCGCAGCTTCTCGTTGACAGCAGCATCGGACGGTCTCGACTCGTTTGCACCCATGATGCGTACTATGTTGATAATTACACAGGAACTCAGGAACAGAAGAGCTTCCAGCATGGAGTTGGGGTGTAGTGGGCACCATGATGGTCGCCTGCTTATCGTGTCGTTATCGCGGGCAGCTATGGCGCGTGGCAGGGCATGTGATGCATCAGATGGCTAGGCGGCGGGCGCACCTTCCCCATGCTGTTGGTCATGAGGCAGACGACAGGGTATCCATTACGAAGACTGAAGTGAGATGCATGTGTCATGATAGGAAGTGTGGTTAGGCAGGTGCTATGACGAAATGGTTTTGTTGGGTACGGGCGTCAACAGCAAGCTCAACCCAGTCGAGATCCCCACCAGAACAGAGCTGGAGCAACATATTTATCTAGATTTATATTGGGCACAACGATCGAAATCCTCATCGAATGACACGGTTTACCGGCCCGATGGCGCAATGGTAGCGCGTCAGATTCCAGTTAAGGTGTCTCCTGAAGGTTAGGCGTTCAAATCGCCTTCGGGTCATTCAAACTTTTTGCCCACGAAACATAGCCCGCCTGTCTGCGCAACAGCGAGCAAGGGCCCGTTTTTTGCTCCTCACTGACATGTTTCAGCCACTCAGCCCCCGCTAAATATTCTTTTGACACCCCCGTTCTCCACAACATCTGATGCGTGTCTCAATGAACCCTTGGATCACTCTGCTGCTTGAGTCACACCCTGACTGAAGCCTCTTCTCGCTACACCATCCTTCACCCAATTATTTTGCATCATGCTGGCACCAGATAGTGTATAGTACTCGATCAGCAAGGAATGCGCCATGTTCGACTGCCGAGGTGGGAGATGAGGATGCCCAGCGCCAGGCCGCCAACGCGCGTTTCACCCACATTCACAGCCAGCCTTGGACGCCTTTTTTTGACCCCTGCATACTATTTACAACATCTCCAGATTCCTGTTCAGCATATTTAGTCCAGCTCTCCTTTGATAATTTTGCTGTCGCCCAGTAGCTGCGATATCATCGACCTTGCATTACCCAATTGGCAGTTGAACATCTACAGCACTCATCATGGCGAATCAACCTGGGCTATGGAAGAAGCGCATACTCGTTCCGTTCTGGACTCTGCGTATCTGCATCATGCTGTTCCTGATAGGACTTTACGCCATCGCTCTTGGCGCAGTCCATAGTGTTGGAGAGTTTGCGAAACCAGTCATCGCGTAGGTCTTTGATAGATTCTTGCTCTTGCAAGTGCTAACTCCATACAGGAGCCTTGTAGTCTGGCTGTTGTTCATCGTCATCTGTCTACTTATCGATGTCCTTGCCATTGTACTTTTCTTGCGCGACGCCTTGAAGCCCGGAACATTCCTCACCATGAACTGCTTCCAAACTGGCTTCTTTGGAGGTATCTTGATCTCGGATCTTGTGGCTATCGCGAGAGGAACCAGTTCAGAAGGCATCGGATTTAGCATTTTCGTCTTGTAAGCATTGGAAATGGGTAGCTGGAAGCCAGTCACTAACATCGTACAGCCTCACATTCGTCGGTCTCCTCATCTACTCTGCCATTGGCTACCACCGCGCGAAAAAGCAAGCTCAACGAGGCAACTACGTTGTAGCGCACAATCCGGCCGTATCTACTGCATATGCAGTGCCGCACCCTGATGCTCCACCATATCAAAAGCACACTGCGTATTATTCGCAGACGGCCGCGCCCGTCGAGCTTCAGAACAGCCACTATGTGCCTCCATACCAAGCACACGGTACCACGACCGACTCCTACAACCAAGGACCGATAAAGCCAGCGCATATGGTCTAAACGAGAAACGGGTCATGCTTCTTAAGTGTATGCACATCTTCTCTGGTTTACACGCTTGAGTACTCCACATCTGGAAGTTGACGATCATCACATCACGTGTCAGTAGCAGTCTTGAACATCCGCAGAAGCGTGAGAGTATCAGCATCCACTACACGCCATATAACTCTGTCTAGCGATTGTGTAAAGGCAAAGCCAGGATAGAGCCGATCACATTCGACAAGCAGACGAGGAATTCTAGTTGTGCACTGGAGGGCCGTAACCAGGTCTGGTCTTGACCCACAAACATTGTTATTATTCGTGAGAGCTAACATCAAGGTCTCATGGAAGCAATATGCTTGGGTGATACAGCGCGTCTTTTCACATGCCAGATGGGAGATACTCAAGTGGCTACGCACACTTGCTCCTGATCAATGGGACGGGCCGTTGTCGTTTGACTCCACTTGATAGCGGGAATATGGCATACAAGGGGGGTGCCTGAACAGAGTAGAAATACGAGCTGCTTGCACTGAGCATCTAATAACCTTTTACAAGAAGAAAACCCCGGGTGTAGCAAATTGTATTTCTGCTCAATTTAGGCACCCCCTTTTTACAAGGAAGGTGCGCGACCTTCGGCCATGGAGTGCAGTGACATTCAGCCGCATCCTCATGCCGCTATCGAGACAAAGTGCAAGGCTGGCCGAGGAATTGGAACGCATGGAAAGCGCACGTGCGAATGCGCGTCGGAGGCGCCTGCCGGAAAGGTCGGGGCTGCCGAGACGCCAATGTTCGGCCACAATGCGATGCCCCTTCGCGGCGGCATTACCAGCCATTCATAGTGGCAAACCCGCTTCTCGCCGCGACCTCAATCTATCCTGTGTGCAATCAAATCACGATGCGCGGCACGTTCAGCCAGTCGTGCGATACTCACCCTGCAGTAGACCTAATTGACGTTTGTATGTCTGCAGGGGCATGTAGGATTTGAATATAGCTCAGGATGGATGTACTAACCCGGGGAGTATCACAGGTACTGATGTATAAACAAGCATGTCCACTCATAATTCAGTGTAGCAGGCAAGCCCGCGGTTCTTGTTCTGTTTGATCCAGCTTGGCGTCGTTGACCACCTTCGTTTCGTTCGATACCCTCACTACATCATGCGCTGCTCACTTCTCGTCGCTGCCGCTTTGCCTCTCGTTCATGGTGTTCGCATCATCCAGAGCAACGATGATGGCTGGGCTGAGATCAACCTCCGAACCTTCTTTGATGTTCTGAACTCTGCGGGTCACCAAGTAGTTCTGTCTGCTCCAGCGGAGAATCAATCAGGCACAGGTACATTTATGCTGCATGTGAATTGAATAGACCTCTTTACTGACAGAGCCAGGTTCATCTGATGCAACGCCCAAAACTGTCGACTCCGACGGCTGCATTCACGCCTCCTGCCCCGGCGGCAGCCCAGCCACCGGGTTCAACGCCTCAGACCCACGCCTCAACTACGTAAATTCGTACCCCGTAACCTCTATCAAGACCGGCATCTCAACCACCGCACCGAAGCTTTGGTCCGGTGCTGCCCCTGAACTAGCCCTTACGGGCCCTAATGTCGGCGGTAATGTGGGCATCCAGGTCCCCTTCTCCGGCACCGTCGGCGCAGCAACCTACGCAGTGAAGACCGCAAAGATCCCGGCTATCGCCTTCAGCGGCCAGACAGGCGATCCTACGGCTTGGAACCAGCCTACGCCTCTGTACAGCAAGATCTACGCTGACCTGGCCCTCAACATCACAACCACCATCATCAACTCTGGAAAGCCTTACCTCCCAGACAACACATGGCTGAACGTCAACTTCCCGGCCGTGTCAGATACAAAGTGTAACAACGTGAACCAGTTTAAATACGTTTTCACTCGAATTAACACCGGTCTTATTGGTAGTGATGCCGACATTACTGTTTGCGGGACCACGGCGAGGCTGCCATGGGAGGCGGACGTCGCCGTCATTAGGGGAAACAACTGCTACGTATCAATCTCGCCTGGTGATGCGAACGACAAAACGACTGCAGCAGCCGCTCAGCAGCAGATCATCTACAACAAGCTGAAGCCGATTCTGTCGTGCTTGTCATAGATCGGCACAGAAGATAATAGTAAGAATACAACATTTCAGTAGCCTTTACGGTACCCAATTTAAGCTCCATCAACAATGTACTCCACCTTCAATTGATTTTCCGGGATCGAGTCATAAATATCTGATCAATTCTTTCAATCGTGACAAAATGTCAGCATGCCGATTCAATCGTCCATCCTTTTCGGCCCAACATGCACCCCTCGTCCTCTTCGCATGATTGTCGCCAAAACTTCACATTCTTTGATCTTGCACTACGATACGAAGGGAAACGGAAGCTAGTGAGTTTTACCTGAGGGTTATTGAGGGTTATTGAGGATTCTTGAGGGTGAGAGTGATGTCGTCTACTGTATAGCTCAGAAGCAACCGGAAAGGACAAGCAAGCAGTGAGTTCGGTCCAGTGAGTGACGTATAGAAAGGCTTGAACTGTTCCTCATGGTGCCACCGCTAACTCAGATATCAACAACCCTATCGTAGCAGCAGTAGTGGCGCCTACAGCCTACTTGCTATAGCAAAGAAAGAACCATCTGGCTCGATGGAACCCCAGCTGCACACTCTGCGCCAGTCCTCTCATCTTAAGTCACATTCAACTCCAGCCACTGCCATACCACCTGACTCAAGCCCGCGTTACGGTCTTGTCAAAATGGGAGAGGCTCAAGCACTGCAATCAGTAGTGTCCACAATCTTTAATGACGACTAGGAAGCCACGAAGCATTGCACAAGGATACCTTTACTCAGCGTTCTTAACGACAAGTACGCAGAGAAGCGCGAAAGCAACCCCATCACTCCAGCCATGTTAAGCCACAAGAAACTAGTTAAATTGTTAGAAAAAAAGGTCAAGGAGCGCTTTACTCGCAAGGAAAATGTTTTGTTCAACTAGCTCGCGAATTACGACATCAGCGAGGGCGTCGACCTGGCAAGCCTAGTGACAACCCAGATCAAGGTGGAGAAGTTTAGAGATGCAGTTCTAATGCTTAAGAATAACACTACATTCACTAAGAGTATGCAAAGCTCCATTTCCAATAAGTCAGATTTCCTAATTCTGCACAACAGGCACATACAGTCTACAAGTCGCGAAACAGAAACGCGGCCATGCTCACCAAGATTCAACAAAGAAGCCTCGCCGTTCCATCAGCCTTAACAACAAAGACAAGCACCCTATCGATGCACCACCACGCACTTCTCGCGCAAAGCCCTTGACCCTCAACTCGGCTTCTGACGAAGATACAGCTGCAGGTCCTGTCTTCAGGGGCGCAGGCGCAATCGAAAACGCAACCACGCTGGCTCAAGACCAACAGCTAGCCTGGTACAGACTATACAAGACACGAGGCACAGTCCTGTCCACGACTACTTATACGGCAGAACACAAACAGCTACTTTAGCCGCCATCAAAGCGAAGAGTCAGCACGAGCAGCGTCTCGGCGGCGAACAAGCAGGACACAGCTACCTCGAAGACCATCAGGTAGACGAGATGGACACGGTACAACAACAAAGAACTAACCAAAGGATAGCGAGCAGAGTTGAGAATAAAGGAAAACGTGTACTCAATGCAAGTCGATATCTTGCCTGTGTTGACTGGTTTACGTACTGGCTGTAGCAAGCCACCGGATGGCGAGATGCCGCAAGTATATGAGAATCTCGCATCGTCATCTCTAAACCATCGTTTTTATGGTCTTTATTTGAAACTCATTCCTATCAGTATCTCACGCAGAACGATATCGCTTCTGCATTAGAACTCTTGAGGAACATGGTAAATATCGATTTTGAGCTCAGCGCAATATCCCGGCCTCTGTTAGGATGGAATCATGGATACAATTGGCCGGCGTGATACACCGGCGAATTACACGCAAGCACGTAAATTATTTTGATGATCAAATGGACCAGCTGTGCGTACTGTAAACCTCCGCAGCTGCCGAAGCTTGACATGTAGATGACGTCATATGCTTTTGCGGGGACGAGAGCTCGAGCTTGGTTGACAAGCCCGCCAGCCGCAACTCCAAAAGTGACAGCAAGCCTCCTCTTTTACTTCTCCGGCGTTCATTGTGAATCCATCATTGCTTTTGTCCTTCGTAATATACCCAGTCCTCTCACAATGCTTCGCAACGGTGCCACGCGCTTTGCAAGATCAATTACCGCGCCCGCTGCGCGCCCATTCACGTCCGCCCAACGGGGTCCTGCACATCAATGGACCACACAATTTGGCTCCCTAGCATCCAAGCGGCCTCAAACATCGCAGTTGGCACGCGTAACTCCGATCAGATCTTCAATTCTTCGCCGAAACATCACAAAGGAGCAGGAGAAGGCGGAGGAGAAATACGCACACGAGAAGCTTGAACCCACACCAGAACGCGTGTCGACGACCAGCACAATTCATCCCTTCCTCTCCGAACATGGCGCCCCTGCGCCTGAGCCAGATATCGATATGATGAAGGGTGTGAAGAGCGACTTGGTAAGCTAGACACATCGACGGCTCTTGGATACTGCTGAACCATGTAGGAAACCATTCGCGAGACTTTCAGTCTGAAGGAGGTGCCAAGAGAGGCCTACTACATGGGTCTTGCGGGTACTGTTCCTTACCTCGGCACTTCACTTGCTACGGTTCTATGTGCATACGAGATCAATCACTCGGTCGCCGGGCAAGGCGCGATTCTTTCAGAACACACAGCAACACACCTGTTGCATCTTCTCGAGCCTATTCAGATTGGATATGGAGCCAGCGTATGTTCGCTCTTCGTTCGCGACTGAGTGACCTTGCTGATCATTTGTAGATCATCTCATTCTTGGGTGCAATCCATTGGGGCCTGGAGTGGGCCAAGTATGGAGGAGTTCACGGCTATCCTCGCTACGCAATTGGTGTTTTCGCTCCCATTGCTGGCTGGAGTGCAACCGTGATGCCCATCGAGTATGCTCTGATTACTCAATTCTTGAGCTTTGTCGGTTTGTACTTCATCGATACTCGTGCCGCTCTCAAGGGCTGGACGCCTCCGTGGTGTAAGTGTACTCCGTTTGAGCTACTTGCATTTCAAAAGCTGACCCCACAACCACGACAGACCGCGAGTACCGATTCATCTTGACTTTCATCGTCGGTGTCAGCATTGTAATCACGTTAATTGGTCGTGGAGAGGTCTCGGCCAAGGTTGGAAGGATGCCAGGTGCAGTCGACAGAGTCAAGGCCCTCCGTGAGGGGTCTGAGGACAAGCTTGCGGAGGAGGAAGAGGCCAGAATTGCTGCCAAGAAGGATGCAGCCGCCAGCGACGACAGAGACGAGCACTAAATTCTGTGGGATCGGCATGATCCATTGTTTTTGTTTTTGCGGGTAACGCGTGACGAAATCTCCTGAGTCCTCCGTGGGGAGGAAGCTGCGCACAAAGGAGTGTAAATGGATATGTATGGCTATACTTGAGCTTCGATAGCAATTGCACGTCTAGTTCTGGTCAATACGTGCCGTTGCCGACGTCCCGAGCATGGGGTTTGTATCCTTGTCGAACAGTTTGCGGCTCTGCGATTGATAATGCCATCCATTATATTGTGGAGCTGGCCATGCCGATCGGCCCACTGTATTGATATCACAATGATCAAAGACGCGCGGATGGAATGCCTAGCTGCGCTCTTAGACCCGGTTAGTAGGTGCAACAGTCGACGATTGATACTTGGAACAGGCGCGAGGCAACCAAGGAGGGCCTACCTTGTTTAGCTTGCTTGAGGCTGAGATTTCGTGCATCCACCTGACTGTCCGCACCCACGAATTGTTTCCCCTCATAGCCCAGGTCCCCCGCTTTCTCTACGCCAACCCCTCATCGTCATAAGCCCACGCGCATTATCGTTGTCGCGTGCCGATTTGTTCCCGAATACTTTGCGCGCCGTACGATGATCTCTTTGCCTTCCTCTTGCACAGTCCTCTATCATTTTTTCTCCAGCCCTTAAATATCCTGTCCACACCATAGTTCGGTGTTCTTTCGCGCGAACGGCATCCCTCCTTGTGCATTTGCGGCACAACCACCTCGGAACCTTAACAACCAATTGCACGCGACGCGCACATCGGAAAATCTCCAGTGCGCGCGGAATAATTAGCCGTACTCCACTGCTATACAAAGCAGCGTTGCACAATCCTCATACTTCTGCAATAACCATGGCGATTCAAGAGATCTCTGCGAAGGGCCCCGAGCCGCAGCCGGTGCCGAAAGAGCAGGTGAGAGATGGCTCACCGGATGGGATCCTCGACGAGGAGAAGCTCGGAAAGGTCTTCATTGGCTCTATTGATCAGGGAACCACAAGTACAAGATTTATCATCTTCGACGGAATGGGAGAGGTAAGTCTGCCAGTGCCTGCTTGGATGGAAAGTTTGAGACTGACTCGCCGCCCAGCCCGTTGCGCAACACCAGATCGAGTTCACCCAACATTACCCCCAGTCGGGTTGGCACGAGCATGATCCCTATGAGCTCGTCAGCTCTGTTGAGCAGTGTATAGAAAAAGCCACTGGCATCTTTGAGGACATGAACTACGACATTGCAGACATCAAGGCTATTGGAATAACCAACCAGCGTGAAACCACTGTCGTGTGGGACACCAACACTGGTGAGCCACTTTACAACGCAATCGCATGGCCCGACACAAGAACCAAGGGGTTAGTGCGAGAGTTAAAGAATCGAGAAGGAGCGGACGATTTGCTTGGGTTGACTGGACTGCCGCTGTCCACATACCCGTCTTCAGTAAAGCTGGTCTGGCTGATCGACCACGTCGAAGAGGTCCGAAAAGCTTACGACGAAGGCCGCCTATCGTTCGGTACTGTTGATACCTGGATTCTGTACAACCTAAACGGTGGAAAGGAGCGCGACATCCACGTCACCGACTGCACGAACGCATCGCGAACTATGTTCATGAACCTGCACACCGTACAATACGACGACCAGCTTTTGGACTTTTTTAAGCTTGACCGTAAGAAGTTGAACCTGCCCAAGATTGTTCCGTCGTCTTCTCCTGACGCCTTCGGCTCTCTGACAAGAGGCATCCTCAAAGGCGTACCGATAGCGGGCTGCCTCGGTGACCAGTCGTCAGCATTGGTCGGCCAACAAGGATTTACCCCAGGCTCTGCCAAAAACACGTACGGAACTGGTTGCTTCTTGCTCTACAACGTCGGCGAAAAGCCAGTAATATCAAAGCACGGCCTGCTTGCTACTATCGCGTACGACTTTGGTGGTAAGCGCAAACCTGTATACGCCCTCGAGGGAAGCATAGCTGTCGCTGGATCTGGTGTCAAGTTCCTGATGAACAACATGGGTTTCATCACACATTCACACAAGATCAGTGACCTTGCGGGGAGTGTAGAAGACAACGGAGGGTGTGTTTTCGTCACAGCTTTCTCCGGTCTTTTTGCACCCTACTGGATTGACGATGCAAAGGGCACAATCTTTGGCATTACACAATTCACGGAACAGGGTCACATTGCGCGAGCAACCCTCGAGGCCACCTGCTTTCAGACCAAGGCCATTCTCGATGCTATGGAGCTGGACTCTGGGCACAAGCTGAACATGCTAGCTGTTGACGGTGGTATGAGTAACAGCAACCTTTGCATGCAGGTCAGTACATAAAACCACATCAAAATGGGCGTATCTTTAACATTATTCGCAGACGCAAGCGAACATCATCGGCATCCCAGTCGACCGTCCTGCCATGCGCGAAACCACTGCACTTGGTGCCGCCATCGCGGCTGGATTCGCAGTCGATGTCTGGAAAGAGTTCGATGAGCTGAAGGAGATCAACCAGAAAGACCGCATGGTCTTTGAGCCCAATGTCAGCCAGGAGGAAGGCGCGAAGATGTTCAAGAAGTGGTAAGTACTACAATTCCCGTCACAAACGCCGGAAAAAGCTAACGTATCCTCCAGGGACCGTGCTGTACAGATGTGCAGAGGGTGGCTCGATCCCGACGAGACCAATGGCGAATTTTCGTAGTTTGTACATAGTTGAGCGCACATATATCCTAACGAATTATCCTTATACTCCATATGCGACCCTTTCTGCATGTAACTTACACCCCATCATAAGTTGACGTGCGCCTGGAGGCCTGCGGCGCGACACCAAACTACATGTGCCCCGAAATAGCAAAACAAGGCAGTATCGATGAGACGTTTAAAGCCAAGCTCGATACCTACGATGTACGCCAACCGGTAACGACTTGTTCCTATTTGGCTGTCGTATATACATACATATACTACGACAGTAAACCACCTAACAACGCCTGCTTCTCGGCTGCAAGACTGGCTTCGACTCCTGTATAGTGAAAGGATGATCTCGGTCAATGTTAGTTCCGCGCTAAGCGCACTGTTCGGAGTGAAGGTACGTGCGTGGCAGTGACTCTCCCTTCACTGTCGCCGTCTGCCTTTCTCCTCCTCTCTCTTCTTTGCTTTTCCTACTACCGCTTCCTCCTCGTCTCGACTATCCTTCCAATATCCCCTCTGAACCCATCTACGGCTGTGATGACGATCAGATAAAATGATTGACGGCACAGACGGCAGCTTTGCTGCTCGATTAGCAGCCTTTGGTGCAGATACGAGTGACGCACTGCAGGCCTTTACTGTAAGTTAAAGATTCCGCAAATACTGTATTACGAACTAACGAACCTACAGGACCTGGCCCATACTTCCGGGCAGGCAGTCGAAGAGAGCCGCCAGAGCTACGAAGAGCTTCTCGTAGAGCATCGTGCGCTTCAGCAAGAGCTGGCCGACGTGAAGAATGCACAACGTGTGCACGGTGGGGGACACGTCGTGGACCCATATGTGATGGTGTTGATCGATGCTCACAGTCATATGGTATGTTTTGTTTTGCGCATCGATGTTGGTGGGCTTACGGTGTTTCTAGTTCCAGGGAGATCTGCTAAGTGAGAGCACAAATGGCGGGTCCAAGGCTGCGAAGATGGTGAAAGATCAGGTCCGGCAATACATCACCAGCCTGTCGCCAGGTGTAGGAATTTGCCGCATCGTGGTGCGTGTATACGCAAACCTGAAGGGCTTGGATGCAGTTGAGGAGGCATCTCGTACATTTGCTGGCTTCGCTGCAGGCTTCTCGCGAGAAGACTCGTTCTTCGACTTTGTCGACGTCGGTGACCAGAACATCGTTAGGGCGAAGATAGTCGGTAAGTAATGTACAGTCGGTCTTTCGAGTCGGATGTAATAACATGGGTATAGATTTGTTCAAGGTCAGCGTCAAGGACTCCCAGTGTCGACATGTGCTCCTAGGTGCATGCCGTGACGCAAAGTACTTGATTGTACTGCAGATGCACTCACTGTTTGACGTCAAGGTGTCTTACATCAAAAGCAGTGCTTCGGATTCTGGCATTGAGAAGATGGGTCTGAAGAACGTCTTGTTCTCACAAGTCTTTCGCACCGAAAGCGAAATGAGAGCAGACCATGATGTTGGGAACGGCGTTCCCTTGAAAGTGCTTAAATCCGGCGCCTGCTGGGATTTTCAAAAGGTATGCTATGCAATAGCTCTATTCATGCGCTGTTCTATGAGTACAACCGCTAACTGGCCACAAGGCTGGTGCTTCCGCAAGGACTGCAAGTACAAGCACGCTATAGTATGGGCAACACCCAAGAGCGTGATGAGTACCAGCAGAGACAACAATCAATCCAAGCATACCCCCTTCGCTTCGACCGAACTACCCAAACTTGCAGTCACTGGTATTATCCCCATAAACGCCAACGATCAGCGACTCGACCTATACATGCCTCAGCCCAGTGAAGTGCAATGGGCCAGATTCACTGCACGCACAAAGGCCAAGAAATTGTGTAATGCGTTTCACCTCCGAGATTCGTGTCCGTACGAGTCGTGTGAGTTCGATCATTCTCCGCTCGATGGGCTTATGCAGCAAGTCCTCAAGTTCGTTGCCAAGGAGCGGCCGTGCAATAGGCGTGGAGCGTGTCGGCGTCTGGACTGTGTGAAGAAACACGTCTGTCAAAAGCCTGCTTGCATGAACGCAGGTAAGAAGACGAAGGGATGTATTCTGGGCTGGGAGACCCACGGAATCGAACACACGGTTGACAAGTGGGTACAGCCTGGCGATAATATGGGCGGGGGAGCTCATGGCGGATCCGAGGTGAGTATCGATGAAATTGAGCGTGACGATGCCACGGCGTCTACCTACAGAGAGTACGCTCCTCTCATCGATCTCTGAAGACAAGACAAAGACTTGGCCCAGCGACGCACTATTGGTCTCGATGTAAGGTTGTGGTTGAACACGTAACGTGTCTGTAGCAGTAAGAGGTCCATTAATTTCCCACTCGAAATACAAGACTCAAAGATCTTCGCGCATGCGAAAGAGACTCGATGGCCGTCGACAACAAACGAGAGTAGTCGGGAGCCATTGAGAGTTCCTACTCTCCAGGTCGATCGATAAACGTGAAAGCCAACCAGGGTTAAGAGAGATATGCACTTCCACCAAAGTACACTTGTTTTCTACTTTCCCAACTCTGCTCCTATCTATTGGATCGTTCTTTGCGGACAGCCTCGCTCTGCTCTGAATACATGGAGAAAAAAAGTCCGACCTGGTCTCTAAGGTTTGCAAATAGAGAAATGCAGTGCAGCGGCTGCGAGATATAGGTGTCAGGGAAGATGTCAGGGACTACACCTAATCTATGGAGCTGGGTCCAACGCTTGGATTTGTCTCGAAGCTAACGCTTATTGTTCTTGATGTGTAGACGAAATGACAGAGTATCAAGATTCCTTTCAATGGGGCTCAACTGCTCTGCGGAGCTTACTAATGTGTGTAGGTACAAAGTGAACGTCTTCATTGCAGAAGGCCAAATTAGACTCAGGAATGAAGGCCAAATGCCCCGGTGTTCTGAGATTGAATTAATTATTCTTGATTTAGGAGATAACTCTACTTGAGTAGATCTTTCTGGTGAGTAGCCTCAACAACATACTCAAACGTCTCTTATGTGTACTATACCTATGTATACATCCATGATCTATTTCAAGGGTTCCAAAAGACTGGGATGTTGGGTTTTGACAACTTGATATGGATATAAAGTGAGATCTGAATGGAAGTCCCACATACCTGGTGATATAAGATCAGAATATTGTACCTTGCATTAATATGTTGTCAGTTGCCCCCCTTCAATAGCAAGCCAGGGCTAGGGCAAGTCTCGAGGGGTACGTACACGGTTTTTGCTCATGCTTGAATCATGATTGCCCAAGCGTGTATGTGAGGGTGATTGGAACGCTTCGTCTCTATGTTCGTTGGTAGTGCTTTGAATGTGGCACATCATCGATACTTCTCACACACGTCGTTGATCGAAGTTCCTCACGGTCTTACCCCAAATTCAAGCATACGATTTCAGGCAGAGCATGCTTGGTGGTGTTTACCATGAGGGTAGGATGTGACTTGAATTTCAATATTCACCTGTGAGGTGTTATCTTCGACTTATGTGTAATTGATTGTAAAAGCCTCGTCACGATTTTGTCACCAATGTTTGTACACAACTCTTGACATGCGATTGGTTTGAACCTTGATTGCTCCTCTTCGAATAACCTGACGGCGGCTTATCCGCAAACAGCGTTGTTCATTCAAGGCGCTGTGGCGGTGCACGCACGGCTCAATCAGGGTTGCCTCCTACGTTACAAGGTTGCTGGCTGCTTCCACCACAGCGAAGCATTTGTGAGAATTGTGTAGAACCTCCTCGACAGATTTTCGAAGTTGCTTGTTGACTGTCAAAGATCTGGTGAGGTGGCGACAGTGGGGCTAGTGTTTCGCTTGCCGTGCATGGTGGGGTAGTTTCGTCATAGCAACCGCAGAACAGTCGCTGAAGAACGGCAGCAGAAAGAATGCACCGGAAGCTTCAACAGGGCACCAACTACCCGCAAATGATTTTAGTGGGAGGAAAACAAGGCTAAGTGCCCTCAGCAACAATCAGGCAGCGTTTCGGTGTGGGTCGCGGCGTTTGCGCGCCAACCAGAAGCTTCCGTGATGTTCTCTTTCTGCGAGTTTCCACGCGCTTCTCTAACAAAAATCTGTCTTGCCCAGCACTCTTAAAAGCCCACCCCGCCGCTACAGTTCCTCCTTTCCAGAACATCAACCAAACACCAAAGCAAAGCCTCACTTAATCAAGTCACCGACTTGTGAGCACTCAACAGCGTTTCTTTTCTTTTGATACCCCACCCTACACACAACCGCAATCATGTCTGCCATCGGTATTGATCTCGGAACCACGTACTCTTGCGTTGGTATCTTCCGCGATGACCGTATCGAAATCATTGCCAACGACCAGGGTAACCGGACGACTCCGTCCTTTGTTGCCTTCACCGACACTGAGAGGCTTATTGGCGACTCTGCGAAGAACCAGGTCGCCATGAACCCCATCAACACAGTCTTCGACGCCAAGCGCCTGATCGGACGCAAGTTCGCCGACGCTGAGGTTCAGGCCGATATGAAGCACTTCCCCTTCAAGGTCATCGACAAGGCTGGCAAGCCCGTCATCCAGGTCGAGTTCAAGGGCGAGGAGAAGACCTTCACACCAGAGGAGATCTCCTCTATGGTCCTTGTCAAGATGAGGGAGACCGCTGAGTCCTACCTCGGCGGAACCGTCAACAACGCCGTCGTCACAGTTCCCGCCTACTTCAACGACTCGCAACGTCAGGCTACCAAGGATGCTGGTCTCATTGCTGGCCTCAACGTCCTCCGTATCATTAACGAGCCTACCGCCGCTGCTATTGCCTACGGTCTCGACAAGAGGACTGAGGGTGAGCGCAACGTCCTCATCTTCGACTTGGGTGGTGGTACATTCGATGTTTCCCTCTTGACTATTGAGGAGGGTATCTTCGAGGTCAAGTCGACCGCCGGAGACACTCACCTGGGTGGTGAGGACTTCGACAACCGTCTTGTCAACCACTTCACCAACGAATTCAAGCGCAAGCACAAGAAGGTAAGACAGCCCTCAAGCTCAAATCCAAAAGTTCATTGACTAACTCCACGCTAGGATCTGACCTCCAACGCACGCGCGCTCCGCCGTCTGCGTACTGCCTGCGAGAGGGCCAAGCGCACTCTGTCTTCGTCCGCCCAGACCTCCATTGAGATCGACTCTCTGTACGAGGGTATCGACTTCTACACCTCGATCACCCGTGCTCGTTTCGAGGAGCTCTGCCAGGACCTCTTCCGCTCTACCATGGAGCCTGTCGAGCGTGTCCTCCGCGACGCCAAGATCGACAAGTCTTCCGTCCACGAGATCGTTCTCGTCGGAGGTTCTACTCGTATCCCCAAGGTCCAGAAGATGGTCTCCGACTTCTTCAACGGCAAGGAGCCCAACAAGTCCATCAACCCCGATGAGGCCGTTGCCTACGGTGCCGCCGTCCAGGCCGCTATCCTGTCTGGTGACACTTCCTCCAAGTCCACCAACGAGATCCTCTTGCTCGACGTTTCGCCGCTGTCTCTCGGTATCGAGACCGCTGGTGGTGTCATGACTGCTCTCATCAAGCGCAACACCACCATCCCCACCAAGAAGTCCGAGGTCTTCTCTACCTTCAGCGACAACCAGCCTGGTGTCCTGATTCAGGTCTACGAGGGCGAGCGCGCTCGCACAAAGGACAACAACCTTCTCGGAAAGTTTGAGCTTACTGGTATCCCACCTGCGCCCCGTGGTGTTCCCCAGATCGAGGTTACCTTCGACCTGGACGCCAACGGTATCATGAACGTCTCTGCTCTCGAGAAGGGCACCGGAAAGACCAACAAGATTGTCATCACCAACGACAAGGGCCGTCTTTCCAAGGACGAGATCGAGCGTATGCTTGCCGAGGCCGAGAAGTACAAGGCTGAGGACGAGGCTGAGTCTGCTCGTATCTCTGCTAAGAACGCTCTCGAGTCGTACGCCTACTCGCTCCGCAACACTCTCTCCGACTCCAAGGTCGACGAGAAGCTCGATGCCGGTGACAAGGAGAAGCTCAAGGCCGAGATCGACAAGACCGTCACCTGGTTGGACGACAACCAGACCGCCACCAAGGACGAGTACGAGTCCCAGCAGAAGGAGCTTGAGGCTGTTGCCAACCCCATTATGATGAAGTTCTACGGCTCTGGCGGCGAGGGTGGCATGCCTGGCGGTATGCCAGGCGGCGCTCCCGGTGGCGCTGCCCCCGGTGCTGGCGGCGACGACGGCCCCACCGTTGAGGAGGTCGACTAAGCGGATCGCTCGCTTGAGTCGTCTTCTTTGTCTTTCTTCTTTTGAGCATAGACTTCTTCATTTGGGCGGTCTTCGGAGTTCCTGGCCATAAAGGCCCTTTAACGGTTTCATTTGCATCAGACGAGTTACGATAATGACTGGAAAAGTTTGGTGGTGGAATGCATGCGATGATATATCCCGAGCAGAATTCACATAATAACTTCAACATATCCTTCCTTAATTGTGATGCTTTGATCGTGATATGTATATGTAACTCTGGTGGTGATTTGTTCACTGCTAACTACTCAAATCTCCCCTGATTCGTTAGCTGAAGATAGACACCTCGCCATCGCCCAGGTACTGAAGCTCGAGTGCTGAGCTGCCTGGTGGTCCATGTGATCCTAGTTATTCAAGTCAATCAGTGATGATTGTGGGCGTGTAGCCAGTATAGTACATTGTCATCCTCGAAGTGTTCATGTGATACGACTTGTAGCAGCCATGACTACAAACTCCTAGCAGAATCGCGGAGCGTCACTCCACTTGCGCGCAGCATCGAGTGTCCGTCTATGCTCAAATCACACAGTTCCCCTGTGTCTTACATCTTCAACACACCATAATATACAGCACCACATCTATATCATACACCTTCCCTACCTTCTGCCACACTACTCCTTCCCGGCCAACGCAAAGGCCCCCCTAACCTCCTCGCCCGGCCCCCTCCTCGTCCACACATCCTCACTATTCGGCTTCTCCTTAATCGCCTTCTCCTTTTGCGCGTACCGCTCCATGATCAACTGCTCCTTGACCTCGGGCCCAGAGTAGCTGTTCTTTGTGCGCATGCAGAACCAGAAGTCGTTCCAGTGGTCTGAACAGCTGCGCAACTGGCCGTAGCGGTATAGATCGTTGAAGTGCCCGCCGAGCGAGCTGCAGTAGAAGGCTGAGTCGAAGGCGGCGCGGCAGGACATTGAGCGCGGGAGGGTGGGGTCGAATTCTTCGTCCGGCGGCGTGGGTTGACTTGTCGACGGAGATGGGGTGGGAGAGGGTGTGGCTAGTGAGGGAGGTGCGAGGTGTGGGTGTGCGGCGTAGAAGTCAGGGTCGAGGGGGGCTTCGGCTTCGGAGGACTTTGAGGGCGGCGGTGTGCTGTATTGCGATTGTGCGGTGGGTAGCGCTTGCCCTGTCGCTGGGAGGAGCTGGACTTGTTGTTCTGTGGCAGGCGCCATTACGGGTTTTGGTGCGGCGTCTGCGCTTGAACTTGAGAAGGGCCACATGGTGACTGTGTGTGGTGTGGGTTCGATGGAGGGTTCGAGGTAACGGGCGCGCTGCTGAAACGTGAGGTACCGTTGTTGACTCTGGTGTCGTTGTGGTTGGAGACTGTCAAGCTAAGAATTCGGCCGCTGTCGCTGTCGCTGTCGATAACCTTGGTAGACCAGCGCGCTCAACTGACAGGCGCTTTGACACGAGAAAACGCGACTGGGGTCGAAACACGCAGCGAATCACAGTCGACTCCAGCCGCCGCTGGGAAAATCTCATGTGACGCGGGATGGATTTTAGCTGCCCAATACGTCATGCACTGTGCGGGCTGCAGCTGCCTTGCAGTCGATCGCTGTGCTCCACCTGTCTGTCTTGCACGCGTGGTTCCAGACTGTCACCGTGTCTCATCAAACGGCTTCCTGCTTGCGAGCGTCTTTTCATTTCGCCACTCTCCTTGCGACCTCTGATTCATCCTACGTCCTCGGCACCTTTCGACGCGTCCATCTGCACAGACAAAGCTCGACACGGAATTGTGCGTGCACCACCCCGCCCTGTTTATACGGTTTACGATACCCAGCCTCGCCTTGAATTCGCAACGAGCTCCATGACTTCACGAAGTCTTACGACGTAACGAACGATTATTTCTTGGCCCCGCACACCCAACACCCCGCACCTCTCACCCACACCTACATCACGCCCCGACCTGGGTAACAGTCCATCGCCGTCGCCATGCTTGAAGGGCTTGTTTCCAACCTGCTCAATCGGTTCTTGGGCATGTATGTCCAGAACTTCGATCCCAAGCAGCTCAACGTTGGCATCTGGTCTGGTGACGTCAAGCTACGAGACCTCGAGCTCCGTCGTGAAGCTCTTGACCAGCTTCGCCTGCCCCTCAATGTCGTCGAGGGACACCTGGGCTCACTCACACTCTCCATTCCTTGGTCGAATCTTCGAGGGAAACCATTGAAAGTACAGATTGAGGATGTATTCCTTCTGGCAGCACCAAAGGAGGATGCCGACTACGACGCCGACGAGGAAGAGCGACGAGCGCACGCTGTCAAGATGGAGAAATTGGACAGTGCAGAGCTGCTGAAGGAGCGCAACACAGAAGGCATGAGCGCTGAAGAGCAGCAGAAGAACCAGAGCTTCACTGCAAGCATGGTTACTGCTATCGTCGATAACGTTCAGGTCACAATCAAGAACATCCACATCCGATATGAAGATTCGATATCAGATCCCGGGCACCCCTTCGCCTTGGGCCTCACCCTCGCCGACTTCAGCGCGATCAGCACAGACGAGAACTGGAAGCCTACCTTCATCCAGGGCAATGCCGACTCGACACACAAGCTTGCAACACTGGGCTCTTTAGCTGTGTATTGGGACACGGATGCAAAACTGCTTGGTACAGGGAAAGGCAACGACAGCAAAGATGAACAACACATTGAACACTCCGACTTCATTGAAACCCTCCGCGACATGATCGTAAGGGGCGACAACCCTGAGCTTGGTGATCACCAATTCATCCTTAAGCCTATCAGTGGCCGTGCAGGACTGGAGATCGACAAGACTGGCAAAGCTGACCGGCCGAAGATGAAGGCCCGCCTGCTGTTTGACGAGCTGGGTTTCATCATCGATGAGGACCAATACCGCGATGCACTCATGTTGGTTGACCTCTTCCACTATTTCATCAGACACCAGGAATACAAAAAGTTCCAGCCCAAATCGTCGCCAAAGGAAGATCCTGCCGGCTGGTTACGATTTGCTGGACAAGCCGTGCTTGATAAGATCCACGACCGCAATAAGAGGTGGAGCTGGGCATACTTCAAGGAACGACGCGACGACCGCCTACGCTACATTGAGTTGTTCAAGAAAAAGAAGAAGGAGGAGAAGCTGGCACCTACTGATGCCGAGGAACTCGATAAGTTGGAGAGGAAGCTGACTTACGAAGACCTGCGCTTCTGGCGGTCCTTGGCTCGTAACCAGCTGCGCAAAGAGAACGTCGGCGTGAAGAAGGCACCACAGAAACAGGGCTGGGGCTCATGGATCGGTTGGGGCGCCAAGCAGGAACAACACACCGACGACAATACCCAGATGACAGAAGAGCAGCGCAAAGAGCTATACGATGCGATCGACTGGGACGAGAAGAAGGCTATTGCCGAGTCGGTTGACATGCCGCGCGAATACGTCAAGATGGAAGTCAACATGAGCCTCCGCACTGGCAGTTTTACACTGAAGCGCGACCCCCACGGCAAGTCAAATGAGATACTTCGCCTGCTCTTCGATGGTTTTAGCACACAGTTCCTGCAACGCACAGACTCCATGTTTGTCAAACTCGCCCTCGAAGGCATGCGCTTGTACGACGGCACAACTGAGGGCAGTCTCTTCCCTCAGATCATTACCATCAAGGACGCGCCGCCAGTACCTGATGACAAACGTATCGAAGAGCTCGACGATGACGAGAATGAGAAGAAAGAGGATGATGAAGACGAGGACGAAGAAAAGGAAGATCCCTTCTTCCATCTCACTTTCGAACAAAACCCGCTCGACAACAGTGCCGACACTGCTCTGACGATGAAGCTGAAAGGCATGGAGTTTGTCTATAATCCAAGGTTCGTGGTCGAGACTGCGAGGTTCTTCAAGCCTCCGGCGCGGCATATGGAGTCGATTGGTGCGCTCATGGAAACTGCTGGAGCTACCGTTGATACTATCCGGCAACAGACTCGCGCAGGCCTGGAGTTCGCCCTTACTGAGCACAAGACCATCAACGCACAGCTGGACCTGCAAGCGCCCCTCATTATCATTCCAGACTCTGTCACCAAGAAGTCAAGCAATTGCCTTATCCTCGACGCTGGTCACGCAAGCGTAACAAGTGAGCTCGTCGACAAAGACACCCTGCACGACATACAATCGAAGCAGCAGCAACAGTATACTGATGAGGACTTCCGACGTTTGGAAAATCTGATGTACGACAAGTTCACCCTCAAGCTGCAGTCAACGCAAGTGCTTATAGGACCCTCGATTGAGGAGACTAAAGCCCAGCTCGAGGAGAGCGCGACGTCAAAGAATTTTCACATCGTCGACAAGATCAATATGGACTTCAGAATCGAGCTTTGCATCATCCCTAAGGCCTCGGACCTTACCAAGTTCCGTGTGTCCGGAAATCTTCCTGTGCTGCATGCCTCAATATCTGATGCAAAGTATAAGAACTTGATGAAACTCATCGACGTTGCGGTCCCCAAATTCGATGATGACAGCGCCACAACCAAGGAGGTCGCTGAAGGTGCAAAGGGCCCGTCCAATCTCAAGCCGAGCGCCGATGCAAAGACAAGCACGGATGCGCTTGGGCGACCTCGTTCCAAGTCATTCCAGTTCTCTGCTCAAGAACACGAACTCGTCATGGAGGAAGACCGCGACGGTGACCAGGACGAGAAGTTCGAGGACGCTCCAGAAGCCGTAGACAAGAAGAACTCGCATGTACACCAGCGCAACTTTGAGTTCAAGTTTACTGTGGACAAGCTGCAGGGTTCGCTATACCGGACTGACTCGGAAGGTCGTAAGCCGGATCAGCTTCTTGTCGAGCTGATCGCAGAACACTTCGATCTAGATTTCTACCAAGAGCAGTTCGAGATGGGTGCAGACGTTCGCCTGAGGAGCTTGGCCGTCGAAGACCACGTTGAAGAGAACGCACTACCAGAGTTCCGCAACATCATCTCTTCAGAGGATGACTCCACGGACGAGCAGAAAGATCTGTTCTCGTTGAAATTCACTAAGGTCAACAAAGACTCCCCAGAGTTCCAGCCAAAATTTGAGGGCATCGCCACGAATTTGGACGTTGCTGTTTCGACCATCAATCTGATCGTCACCAGAAGGACCTTGCTCACCCTCCTCGACTTTGTACTTATCACGTTCACAAACCCGGATCAACCTCAGAATCAGCAAGCCCAAATTGCTGCGAAGTCTGATGAGCAGCAAGCAGACAAGCCATCTGATGCCGAGCCAGACAAGATACGCATCCGTGCTGAGCTGAAGCGTATTGCGGTTGTTTTGAATAACGATGGTATACGTCTCGCTACCTTGAGCTTGAATTCTGGCGACGTTGGCATTATGCTGAACGGGGGAACGATGCGCATTGGCGGTCGACTAGGCAACCTTTCCCTCATTGACGATGTCAACCAGGGTGTTCCAGAAACATCGTCGTTGCGACAGCTGGTGACGATCGAAGGCCAGAATTTGGCAGACTTCAGCTATGAGACGTTCGACTCCAAATCAGAAAGCTACCCTGGCTACGATATGTCGGTAGCACTGAAGACAGGCTCCATCAAGATCAACTTCCTCACGGAACCATTCCGCAAGATCATGGAGTTCGCTGTCAAGTTTGGAAAGATGCAGGCCATCTTCAATGCAGCTCGTCAAGCTGCGGCGAATCAAGCAACCCAGATCCAACAGAATCCCGCCAAGTTCCATTTCGACATTACCATCAGTACACCTATCGTCGTCTTTCCGCGCATGGTAATCTCGGATAAACCAGAACGGGACACTCTGATCGCAAACCTGGGAGAGATCTACGCAAAGAACGAGTTCACACCGCTGGATGACTCGAAGAATGCAGATGTTGCCAACAAGATTTCTGCTGGTATCAGAAACATCAAGCTCACTTCGAACCTTCACTACGAGGATGATCACTCTGAGGCGCTTGAGTTGATCGACAAGGTCGATCTCGACTTCAATATCACTATGGTTGAGCACAAGGCTGGCCAACATCGTCCAGATATGGAGATCGTTGGGTCCATGTCCGACATCAATCTACGGCTCACTCCGGAGCAGATGAAGTTCGCCCTGGAGCTGTCTCGTACCATTCCTCAGGCATTTGCAACAGAACCGGATGCAATTGACGAGGATGTCAAAGAAGAGCTTCCAGAAGCCAAGACTGAGTCGGTGCGACAGATCACAGACACGACGTCATCAGATGACGAGCCTTCGAAAGATGTCGTTTCTTCGCAAGGACCTGAGCTGTCAACTGACGCCGATAAGTGGACGAAGCTGGACTTCGTGTTCAAGGTCGGCGCCATTGCACTGGAGCTGATCCGTTCGAAGGAAGGCGAGCCGATTGGCGACGTGGAGGCCGCAAGTCTGTCGAAGTTCTCTCTCAACGACACGAACGTGAAGGTGCGCATGATCAGTGACGGTGCCATGGAAGCAGAACTCGCGGTGCAATCGTTCTCGATTCGTGACAGTCGCGCACAGGGAACGAATAAGTTCCGCAAGATCATGTCTTTGATCAACAATGATGTCAAGCAGCAGTTCATGGCTAGTGTTTCGATCTCTGGTGGAAAAGAGCGCAACCTTATTGCGCTTCTTACAGTCGACAGCCCAAGGATTATCCTGGCGCTGGACTATCTGTTTGCTTTGCAGGCTTTCGTCAATGCTGGCCTTGCTACGGACGAGCCGCTGACCATTGACGAAGAGCCTGTAGACGAGGAAACTGATAGCGACGACGAGATCATGTCCCGAGATGAAACTCAGGCGCTGCAGAAGCCAGAACATCCCGCCGAGCCAGCACAGGATGGCATGAACATGTCGTTCCGTGTAAACTTGGTGGATGCACAGGTAGTGCTCATCGCCAATCCAGCACTAGCCAACTCGGAAGCTATAGTGTTGGGTACGAAACAGGTCCTGGTATCTAAGCAACAGGCCATGACGCTGCAAGTCGATAAGGTTGGTATGTTCCTGTGCCGTATGGATCGCTTTGAGACGAACCGACTGCGCATCCTTGACGACTTTAGCATCCAGACAGCTTTGGACATGCGTAACCAAAGCTCAAAGTCATCTTTGATCAGCATCAATGTTGACATTGAACCTCTCGTCCTACGCCTGTCGCTCCGAGATATTTTGTTAGCCATGCAGATTGTAAACCGCGCATCTGCAATGCAAGCTACCGACGACAAGAACATGCCCGAGGAGGGTGCGAAGCAGCTCAAGCCCAGCACGCCTTCCAAGAAGCCAAAGTCAACTGCAGTGGCCAGCACAACAAGATCCCGAGCCAAGTCTATCGCAAAGACAAAACGATCCAGCCAGAACGAAGCGCAGATGCAGCAACCTCAAGCTGGCTCAACAGTTCTCAAGCGTGAAGAGATGCACGTCAACCTCGAAGGCCTTCGTGTCGTTCTCATCGGTGACGTGCACGAGATGCCAATGCTTGACTGGAGGGTTAAGAAGTTTGGTGTTGACGTTCGGGACTGGTCAGGTGCCATGGTCGCCGACACTTCGCTCGAGACTCTGATCAACGTTTACAACTTCTCGAAATCTGCGTGGGAGCCATTGATTGAGCCGTGGAGTGTCGGATTCCATATGGCAAAGGATCTGAACCCTGATCGTCTGTCTGTAGAGTTGTACTCCCGCAAATCTATGGAGCTCACGGTCACAGCCGCAACTATCGCCTTGGGCTCCAAGTCATTCGACTTCCTTACGGCTGAAGAAGACATTCTCTCCAAGCCGCGCGCTAGCGATGCACCATACCGCATCCGAAACTACACAGGCTTTAGCCTTGATGTTTGGGCGGAAGGCAAAGAACAGGAGGGCTATGCGGCGAAGCTGGAGGATGGTGAGGAGAAGCCATGGCGATTCGAAGATCCGATGTCTACACGTGAGACACTGTCAACAGATGGCGCAACTGGCATGCTCGGTATCAGACTCGAGGGCAGTGGCTTCGATACCCTCGCGCGCATACCTGTACACCGAGAAGGAGAATCGCTGTACAACCTCAAGCCCAAGCAGGACAGGGTACAGCACCGTGTTCTTGTGGAGGTGAAGCTCGGTGCCGACAACATCAAGAACATTACTTTCAGATCTCCGCTGTTGGTCGAGAACAACACACAGATACCCATTGAGATCGGCATGTTCAGCCCAGAGGAGGGCCACCTTCTCAAGATTGACAAAATCGCACCTGGTGATGCACGACCAGCACCTATTGGGTCTGCATACATGCACTCAATTGTCATCCGACCAGATCAAGGGTTTGGATATGCCTGGTCAAATGAACGCCTCTTCTGGAAGGATCTGCTCAAGCGCCCGACCCGGACCATCACTTGTCGCGGTGAGCAAGACGAACAGGCACCGCCGTTCTACTTCCAGATGCACGCAGCCTACGACAAGAAGGACCCTCTGACTGGCACGTACCCTTACATGCGACTGCGACTGCAAGCACCAGTCGAGGTGCATAACCTTCTGCCATACGACTTCAAGTACAGAATATACGACAGCAGCACGAAGAAAGACTGGACCAACTTCCTTAGAAAGGGTGGTATCAGCCCTGTTCATGTTGTTGAATTGTCCCATCTTCTGCTCGTCAGCGTGGAGATGCAAGAAGGCTCGTTCAAACCCAGCAAGTTCGGCATCATCAACTCCACCGATCGGGAGAGCTTTAGAAGGGAGAAGGTTCTCGAGGTCAAGGACGATAATGACACAACTCTGCACCTGAACATGCATTTCTTGTAAGTTGATTGCGCAACACTTGCAAGCATATACTGACTGTCTCCAGCAACTACCCCGATGGTGGAGGCGCCTTCAAGGTTGCAATTTTCAGTCCTTACATCGTGTTGAACCGCACTGGTCTCAGCTTGGACATAAAATCACAGCAGCAGCAGTTCCTGGGCGGCGGCAGATCATCAGGAGCCCAAGGCACTTTCAGAGATGACCAGACCGACGCCGGAAAGGCGCTGCCCTTCATGTTTTCTTATCCGTCAGAGAACAAGAAGAATCGTGCGCTTATCAAGGTTGGTGACTCAAGCTGGAGTAAGCCTCAGAGTTTCGACGCCATCGGAAGTACCTACGCAGTCTCAATACCTGCGAGCAATTCGAGATCAGATATGCACCTCGGTGTGTCTGTTGCCGAGGGAGAAGGCAAGTACAATTTGACAAAGGTCATATCCATTGCGCCACGCTTCATCGTCAAGAACAGGATTAACGAGGAACTGCTTATTCGCGAGCCTGGCCAGTCCGACTGGATGTCATTGAAGGAAGGAGCGCTGCTACCTCTCCGATGGCTCAAGCAAGGAAGCTCGCCGCAGTTGTCGCTCTGCTACCCCGGGGTCAACAATCAATGGTCCTCGCCATTCAACATTGCAAATGTTGGCAATGTGCACGTCAAGCTGTCCAAGACTGGTCAGCGCCAGAAGCTCATACGCATCGATGTTCTGATGGAGCAGGCCACAATCTTTGTCCACATCAGTGTCGAAACAAAGCACTGGCCGTTTTCGTTCAAGAACATGAGTGACCAGGAGTTCTTATACTGGCAACAAAACCCTAACCTCGACGAAGACGAAGACGATCGCGGCTCTGGCTTCAGACCTATCAGGTACCGTCTACCACCGAGGAGCATCATGCCGTACGCGTGGGACTTCCCTGCAGCTAAGAACAAGGAGATCGTCATCAGTGCGAACGGCAGGGAACGACATGTCAAGCTGGCAGAGATCGGGCCGCTTATCCCATTCAAGATTCCACCTGGCCAGCAAGGAGGTGGTATGAAGGTCATCGACCTGAACGTTGTTGCCCAAGGTCCCACACAGACACTGGAGGTCTCCAACTACAAGCCCTCGAAGAGCATGTACAAGCAAAAGCCTGGCGCTGCGTCGTCCTCGACAACAACAGGCTTCGAGGTCAAGGACCAGGACACCGACGTTACATTCAAGGCACAGTTGCGGTTTGCGGGTATCGGTATCTCGCTCGTCAACCGCCATCTGCGCGAGCTGGTGTATGTCACGCTGCGTGATCTCGAGTTTAAGTACTCGGACTCGGCACTTTACCAGATGGTCAACGTCCAAGTCAAGTGGATTCAGATCGATAACCAGCTTTACGGCGGCATCTTCCCTATCATATTCTACCCCAGTGTGGTTCCAAAGACGGGCAAGGAGATGGAGGCACATCCCATCTTCCAGACCAGCATCACTCGAGTCAAGGACGATTCGTACGGCGTCATGTACATCAAGTACTTCAGTTTCCTGCTCCAGCAGATGACGCTCGAAATCGACGAGGACTTCATTTTTGCGATGATCGACTTCGCCAAAATCCCTGGAGCGTCGTGGTCCGAGGAAGCCGAAGGCAAGCTTTGGGACGACTCGCTTGACATTCCAGAGCCGAAGCAGGAGCAAACCGGGCAAGATGTCTACTTCGAGCTGCTTCACCTGCAGCCCATGCAGATCGATCTGTCGTTCGTTCGAACTGAGCGCATCAACGCCGAGGACACCATGTCGAGTTCCAACCCCTTCATGTTCGCAGTCAACGTCCTCACCATGTCGATTGGCAACGTCAATGACGCGCCAGTCCGCTACAACTCTCTAATCCTCGAGAACGCTCGCATCTCGACGACTGCACTTATCAACAACATCAAGAACCATTACGTGCAGGAGTCGCTGAGACAGGTTCACGTCATCATCGGCTCAGCTGACTTCCTTGGTAACCCAGTGGGTCTCTTCACCAACATCAGCTCTGGTGTTGCCGACATCTTCTACGAGCCGTACCAGGGTCTCGTCAAGTCCGACCGCCCTGAAGATCTTGGCATTGGTATCGCAAAGGGTGCTTCAAGTTTCGTCAAGAAGTCTGTCTTTGGCTTCTCAGACAGCATGGCCAAGTTCACCGGCAGCATGTCGAAGGGACTTTCGGCCGCGACGCTCGACAAAGAGTTCCAGGACCAGCGCCGCAACACCCGCTCTCGCAACAGGCCCAAGCATGCTCTTTATGGTATCACAGCAGGTGGCAATGCCTTTGCGAACAGTCTTGCGTCCGGCCTTGGCGGTCTCGCACGTCACCCCATCCAAGGCGCTGAGAAAGAAGGAGCCCTTGGATTCGTCAAGGGTGTTGGTAAGGGTCTCCTCGGTGTCCCTACCAAAGCTGCGATCGGTGCCTTTGACCTGGCCTCCAACATGGCCGAAGGTGTGCGCAACACAACTACAGTCTTCGACCAAGAGGGCCTCGATCGCGTGCGTCTGACGCGCTTCATCGGCACGGACGGCATCGTGCGCCCTTACTCCCAGCGTGAGGCGCTTGGACAGTTCTGGCTCAAGACCCTCGACAACGGGAAGTACTTCAACGAGGACTACATTGCGCATCTCGAGATCCAGGGCAAGGACGTTCTGATCATGCTCACGTACAATGCTATCATGATGGTCAGGACGAAGAAGCTGCAGACGGAGTGGGATGTACCGCTCAAGGATGTGCAGACCATTAGCAAGGAGAGGACAGGGCTGAGCATCACACTCAAGGGCGGCACAAATGGACCGTTCATCCCTGTAGGCGATGAAGGAAGTCGAAACTGGTTCTACCGCCAGGTTGCTGTGGGGGTTAATGCGTACAACGATCGGTGGAACGCTAAGGGTTGAGAGGGTTGAGGAGGTAGAGGTGGAGAGTGGAGAGCAGAGCAAGTTTCTTTTTGCATAGCGATGCATTGGATTAAATTGGTCTTTCGTAGCAGACAATTTTCCTAATTAGTGCGTAGCTAATGAGTACACATGTTTATATATCCTCTATTTGCACAATGCACTAGTATTTGCATTCGTCATGGTTGCATTGAGTGTTTTGGTGAAGATCTTGTAGTGGACGAGCTGAGTGTTGATCACCTACTATGACACGAGTAGCCTGCGACATATTCGACTCCATGGACGTGTTATGCAGCGAAACGGTTCGCAGAACACTTATCTCCACCTCTTCCACCTATCCATTCCGCAGCCCCACTTCGTCTGCCTTGCTTGTTGCTACTTGCCAGTGCTAAGAACGGTCACTTTTTCTTTCACTCTGGCCTCGCGTGTATCGTATAAGGAATGCATGAATTTCCAGCCGTCACTAACAATTCAAGTCCAATCAAGTTTCCGTGGCTGAAAGAAGAGCGTCGAGGAGAAAAGATTGCGACGAGACACGATTGTTTTGTTTGATGATAGATAACAAAGGCTGTGCGGGTAGTTCTGCGAAAGTGTGTGTGTGTTCTTTGTTGCTAATTGTTCATAAGTCATAAGGAAGCAGAGCATGTATCAACAACTGGTATGGCATGTAATTATTTACACCTCATATCGCTGGCTGACGGGTCATTCTGGTGGCGGTATTTGCTCGCAGAAACTGCCAGCTGGGATCATACATTTCATCGGGAAACAGTCGTGTAGTTTGTCTTAAGCACAACTTACATATTTTGTTGGCCTCGGTGCGAGTCTTCTTTCTGGACGATCTCGGGGTATTATTCATTGCAAAAGAAATCATCGTTAACCCGTCAGGTTAGTTTTTCTAGCTGATAGTTGAATTGAAACCACAATGATAGCACGACGCCATTAGAAAATATTACAATACTGTTCTGTCATATTGGGAACTTTCTGGTGGTTATAGCCGTCCGTTGCGGTACGCTAATGCACCCACCCATCGCCAAACTTCACTCACCCGGCGCGGAAAATCACCACAACGCAAGGCGTCGGCGGAAATACACAAAACTCACACTGGACGTCCCCCAGACTGTGCGGAATCACCTCTCAAATTTCCAAAAAGAAACGACCATGCGTTGCGCCGATATTTGCGATTCACTCCACATCGGCTTCCGCAAGCCCCCCGGGGCCCCCGGATGGCCAAAAATGTTGCGGGCCCCACCGCGATTCGAACGCGGGGCCTCCTGCAGACTCGAGAGTGTTCTCCCAAAGCAGGAATCATACTGAGGAATTGTTAGTGAATTGAAGCGTAGAAAGAGATTAATGGTTATCTTACCCACTAGACCATGAGGCCGCTGTTTGATGGGACAGATGCAATTTAGATGATTACTATACAGCGTTGCTTGAGCTCGATCGAGCATCTCGTTGTCGAGATACGTCGAAGTGATTCTGGGCGGAATTGCGCGGGTTGTGCGATTTGACGCTTAAGCGAGGGGCCAGCAACATCAGGACACGTTGCACAAAGTGAATGAGCTTCCAATGAGCGCTTGGGAGCCCCAGACATCTGTTCCATGGTTCGTAAGTGACTAGCAGTCGGTCTGCTGGCTATCCTGTACTACTCAGCTAAGCGACTTCGGTAAAAGCCAAGGGCTGCAGCCCTGACAATGATATGGCAGCTTGGGTCTAGAATATACAACCTGAGAATCTCGTCGAGATCGTCGACAGTGATAGCGTTGATGTATTGTTACAAGTCTACCTAATCTTCAAATTCTTCGAGCAATGAGCTCAACACTCGCAGACCGCCAAACATCAAATCATCTCGAACTCATCTTGAGTTCGTCTTGAACACATCTCAAACGCATCATGCCAGCACTGCAGATTTCATCGTTCCGTTGTGTGCTTTTAATCTTTCCTGCGAACGATCTGACAGTCGACCGCAGCGTTCGCCAGCATCAAGCACATACTTGAATACACGGTGGCAGCGACGCCACCGTTTAGAACGGGTCCAATTATTCATTGACGACAACTTTAATACCCTTCCCTAAAGCTCCAGCGATTTTTGTGATTGCTGTGTTGCGCCAACATGAACTGGATTATGGTGTTCGAAGTGGAAGCATACCCACGAGTGCCACGCCAACCTCGGTACGCAGAACTGCCCACCCAACTCTCATGTTGCAGGGAAACTCGTGTCTCGACTTATTCTAGCAACAGCGTGGACGGATGTTCAGCAATATATTATCTGATGTCTCAGATGAGCAAAGAGATGGGAGGTTTTCAAAGGGTAACATAAGCCTATGAGACTTCGGCAAAGCTACTCAGTTAAAGCTATGTTTTGCGACCCTCTTGACGATGCGGCGATTTTAAGCTTGGGGGAAGACGAGACTTCTCGTTGGTTCTTGAGGTCGTTTAAAATTGACTGTTGATGTATACATGTTAGTATACGATTATAAGAATGACATGGAGCGCAATTTGTTATCAACCACGGGCGATCCAGCCTTGTCAACGTTCCTGGTGGAGCGCGTGATTAATGTAAACTTCTACATCAACTGCACACCAGTAGGACACAGAAGACAATGATGTAAACTTGGTAATTGGGTATCTTGTCCCGGCGACAATTGTAGCGCCTGGTCTCCCACTCTGCTCCTGTTACGCCAGTTTCAAACAATACTCCAACAGCTTCATGCAAAAAGAACAAGACAGCCACGCTCAGCCGTAGACTCTCTAGTGCGACTTGACGTTCTGCGCCCTTGCCAACCACAGCGCGACGCTCTCCTTTGCGACCGAGCTGCCCCAGACACCATCCGCGCCTCCGCGCCTCCATTCCTCTCCAGATATGTCCTCGCCGCCGCCCCTTGTAGCTTCG
The DNA here is from genome assembly GCA_004335185.1 of Phoma sp. RAV-16-625. NCBI lineage: Eukaryota > Fungi > Ascomycota > Dothideomycetes > Pleosporales > Didymellaceae > Phoma > Phoma sp. RAV-16-625. The sequence goes on from SAUA01000024.1 coordinate 246,894, forward strand.
CCGAGTAGAACCTCCAGGTCGCGCTTCTGAGATGACAGCCAGCGCTTGAAGAATGCCACGGGATCCTTGGCCATGCTGGTGAAGAATGCGTGCTTGGCCTTAGACTGCCCAATGGCGCCCATGAGCAGAACCAGCTGCTCGTCCAGCTTCTGGATCTCCTGAAGTGTTTGGATGCTGTCCGGTCGTCGAAGGATGTCCTGGAACAAAGGCTGCATTGGGTCTTCGAGCGCGACTTGCACGTCGTAGACGGTAGGTTCTGATGCCTTCTTGTCGCCTTCTGAAGGCGCGAGGTAGTCCTTATCTACGCGAATCGTGTACTGTAATTGGATGGGTGGGAGCGTCGTGAGATGCGGCTTGATGAGTTGTGGGAGGTTCGGGAAGTAGAACGAGTCCTGGCCGTTGAACAAGGCTTTGAGCTTTGCGTCGCAGGCGAATTTGCGCTCGTCATCGTCTTGTTGCAAGTGCTGCGAGCGCGCATACTCCCAGATACCCATCAACACGCCCGCGCGATCCTCCTCATCTGTGTCTAGCAGCTCTGAGAGAGGCTTGCTCAGTCGGAACACTTCAGGATTCTGGAACCGTTGCAGGCTGATTGTGATGTTGATGTTCTCGTCGCCCTTTCGCTCGAATTCGAGCTCGCTGAAATTGCTCTCCTTTGCTGTAGGGTTCTCTGGTCGCTTCCACTCGATTTGTGTGAAGTTGTCGGGCTGGAGATCCTTGTTGCGGTCGAAATCGATCGTGATTGCGCTGAAGTATTGCGAGAACATTTTCGGTTTTGAGGTGGGTATCTTCGACTCGGCGCCGTCTTCGTCCATAGCTGTAGTCACGGTCAGTGTTGCTCAGCCCAACACCAGTCATGTCCAACGAATCTGTGAATGACTCGCGCAAAGCCTCGAAGAATGTACGCGAGCTGTCGCACTACAAGTGTACGTACCGTCAGCGTCCTTGCTCTCGTCGTCGTCATCCTCATCCTCTAGCCCCTCGTCACCGTCCTCATTCAAGAGGCGGCCCTGAATCTTCACGCGATAGGTGGCATTGGTGTCGCTCTCAAAATCGAATGCGTCTGCGTCAATGCCGCTGCTCTGCCACGGTTGGTTCTCGGCCGTGTTGGAGACCCAGATGCGCATAGTACCCTGGCGCGACGCTCGCGAGTGGTGCTTCGAATCCATAACATCCAGCTTCTTGCGCATCATGGTCGCGTCAAGCGTGCGCTCAATCTCGCGCAGCTCGCGGTAACGCGCAACACCGTCACCGATACAGACGTCCTCGACGCCCTCGGGAATGTTCTTGTCGGTGGGGTTCTTCGCGATTCGGCGCATCTTTTCGCGTCGTTCGGCCTCGGCGCGCTGCTGGGCCTGCATATTCACGGCGTTGTACTGCTGCGCAGCTTGGTGTTGGGGATGCGCGATCGGGGCTGGTTTACGGAACATGGCGTCTAAGTCAGCCCTACTGATCATAACTGGCTTCAAGGGTAGGCACGAGAGCTTGCGGGCGTGGTGGTGAGAGGCGCAATGGGGAGTTACGTACCGGGCCCTCGCCGAGCAGGAGTTCCGAGTGTGCCTGCATTTTGCGGGTAATTGTAATTCCGATAATTCGCCTGCTGCATTGTGGGAAGCAACGACGTGGTAGAACGGCAGCGACGATGGTGTCGCGACTTCCTCGATGAAATGCGAGAGATGGAGGAAGGAGCGTCTGGGAAACGCGTCAAGGTAGCTGGGTGTGCACAGGGCTGATAATGATTGGCACCCCTTAAACGTTGAAGGCGGGGCACGACCACCGGCTGGGAACGCCGCACCTGGACTTAACAGTCAGTTTCAGCATCTTCAAACATGATGCATTCTAGTTGCGTCCTCGGAGAGCGGTGGGTAGATGCACTACAAGGCCTCATGACGCCTCTTCGAGCTGTTCACCGTCTCTATTCATTCTCCTTGGCGACTGACGATCAGCGACGCCCATGAAGCTAGGGATAGTTGTCTGGACGTCATCATTGATCTTGCATCTTGACTAAGTCTCATCCGTTCTTCTGTTTGCTTTTCTCTTCGCACTGAAGTACTGTACGAAACACATCGTATCGACACATGCCTTCAAAACCGCTGAGCAAGATCACGCGCGTACGCCTGCCAGGCAAGCGCCCTTCCGAGTTGTGGGACGTCAAGATTCAGCAAGGCAGAATAGCCTCGGTGGAACCACACGACAAGAGTGCATCTGGATTCGACAAAAACGAAGTTCTTGACGGGTCTAACAGACTGATCGCACCCTCCCTCTGTCATGCTCACATTCATCTGGACAAGTGCTTCCTGCTACAAGACCCCAAATACGATGATCTGCAGATCGAGAGCGGTGATTTCAAGGAGGCCATGGAGATGACGAGTACTGCAAAAGCAAGATTCGAAGAAGAAGACCTCTTAAGACGGGGCAGCCAATTGATTGAGGAAAGCATACAGCATGGTGTCACCGCCATGCGAGCCTTTGTGGAGGTGGACGGAGTTGTGCAACTCAAATGCTTGCACGCAGGATTGGGTCTGCGAGAGAAGTTCAAAGAGCGATGCAACATCCAGATTTGCGCCTTTGCCCAGCTGCCACTATTTTCTGGGGGGCATGATGCTGCAGAAGTCAGGAAGCTCATGGAGAAAGCAGCATCGAACGAGAGTGTGGAGGTGCTGGGTTCAACACCATACGTCGAAGACGATGAGGGCAAGTCGAAAGACAATGCTCGTTGGATATCGGCTCTGGCGTTGAAGAGCAAAAAGCACCTCGACTTACACCTGGACTACTTTCTGGAAGAAGACAAACAACCCCTCATCTGGGACGTACTGAAGATGCTTAAAGAGCAGGATTGGGCAAAGGCAGGCGGCAGACAGATCACCCTCGGCCATTGCACACGTCTGACACGATTCCACAAGGAAGAGTGGCAGCGTCTGCGGAAAGAGATTGGGGATTTAAGTGTGTCTTTTGTTGGGTTACCTACTTCCGACTTATTCATGATGAGAACGCCAGAGAATGTGCGTGGGACACTGCCGATCATAGAACTGATCAAAGAATACGGCTTCAACGCTGCAATCTCAGCAAACAACGTTGGTAACGCCTTCACACCGCAGGGAAATTGTGATCCACTAAGCATTGCACAACTTGGTGTGGGTCTTTATCAGGCACCCACCAAGGACGATGTTCAGCTTCTCTATGTAAGTTGATTTTCTCACTCGATCTCTCTCAGAGGTCCGCTGACGCCACGATGCAGGAAGCCGTTTCTTCTCGTGCGAAGGCTGCTATTGGTCACGAGTCTGCGACCCTGGGTCTCAAACCTGGCGAGCCTGCCGATTTTGTGCTATTTGACAGCATGGACAGCGGGTGGCGCTGCAGGAAGAGCATTGCGGAAGCAGTATACGACGCTGGCACTGTTCGACAAACGGTGTATCAGGGCCGGCCGACCACATAAGGCAGCTGTGAACAAAGCATGCCGTTTGCTTGTGTTCCAGTCTCAGTGAAAGAGCGCAGTCGCGAAGGAACAACATCGACGTCATGCGGCTGGTCGAGTGGCGCGGCTGCCGTTTACAATTGTGCCATCAATAATCACACGGTCTGACCGTCTGGACACGCACAAACTTGCACATGCGAACAGCCTTGCCACTATTGAACCTTGTCGCACAGGTGCGCTGCGCTCACCGCCCACGTTTTCTTCACTTCACCGCAGACGTATCTGCCGCCAAGAGTTTGCTATCGTAGATCTCAATCTATCTCTTGCTCACCTCTTGATCTGCACTGCCATACTGGAGCTACCAAGATGTTTGATCAACTACCAGATGTTCAGTAAGACGCTACATCTTCCGTTGTTGCCTTTTTTGACTCATGTGCAGATTGCCTTTCCTTAAGATGACCAAAGACCAACGCAGCAATCTGGAAGGTCTTAGTCTCAAGTTCTTGGACAACCTGAAGGTATGCCTTAGACACAGGATGCCCACGCAAGACCACCAAAGCTGAAGCAACCCCGCAGGTTCGCTTCGGTGAGAAATCACCTCAATCGCTCAACGTACACAAGACACTCGGCGCTTTCAAAAGAGGCGAAGTCAGCAAGCGAGAGGTGCACAAGGCCATACTCGATACTCTCGAAGGCCATGATGATCTCAGACAAGGATTGATGGACATCCTCCTCCATCCAGAGGCCAAGTGGACCCCTGGCGATTTCGACCTACCCAACGAGCAGCAAATGCGACCAATCCTGGGGTCAACCCCTCAGTTTCTTCAGCCCGCACATCAGCCGCAGATACAACTACCATCTCTCTCGTCTAGATGGTTCCCACTTCCTCAAGTTGACCGAACAGCAGGTCTGGGCATGTTTGGTGTTTACAACGGCCACTGCAACGGAGACTCACCACCTACACTACCAGTACTTGCGCCTTTCCAGCCACCAGAAACGAATACCGGTCTTTGGATGGACCATGGTGTCGAGGACACGCACACGATTGTCGGTGATGACGACCTTAAGCCTCCTATTCGCACGGCGTTTCACAATCCCTGGGAAGACTCGAGTTACGATGAGAGTTGGGCCAACGACGCATTCGACTTTCCCGCAGACGCCATATATGTTGACAAGCATTACCAGCATGATGTACCGCCAGCTCTAGCGTACACCAACAACGTTCAGCCACCAGTGATGCATCTTCAAGAAGCCGAATTTGACTTCGGACCGGTCTCTACCAAGCAAGAGGCCCCTCAACGTTTACACAGTCTACAGTTTAGCTCACCAACCAATCACTACTTCATTCAATCCGAGCCAGAAGAGCAACACTTTGAAAATAATCACGTACCTCTGACACCAGTCTCTGTATCACCACCAAATACACAGAAGACGGAGGAGCACACGGAAGAGTTTGGAGAAAATATCGCGATGGACCGAAATCGCTCACTAGGAGGACCCTTCGTACATGCCCTCTGTGGCAAGGGCTTTGCAGCTCCGTCGAAGGTAAAGAAACACCATTGGGGCAAGAAGCATAATGACCTTGCAACGACGACAGGTTGCTGGGCTAAACACAAAAAACCAAACGTTGCCTGGGATGACCATCCAAGCTGTCAGGATGTGCGATCGACGTCAGAGACGACAAAGCCTATGCTATCGTTACCGAGGCAGATCAGATCTAAGACGACGTTCTCGGAGTCCAAAAGTCAAGCAGCGCTTAATACGTTGCAGCAAAACACCATACCCGGTTTCCCCACACTGGATTATCTGCCGCACACGGTCGCTAAAGCTTTGAATACGGGCACTGCAACCATCCACGGCCCAAAAGGATCGGAGTCACGTTACCATACTCAGATCCCACCTCATAGCAGCTTCGGTAGCCTACTGACAGCGGTAAATGTGGTCTCCCAGATCGATTCACCACAGCCTCAGAGTTGGACAGACTCCATAGCCCTACACTTGGATGCCCAAGTTGCCGCGACCGAACAACATGCGCAGCACGCATTCTTTGTGCCGTTCAAAGCTCTTACAAGCAGTTTCGACCCGCGCTTTGTGCGACCTGTTGTGCCGACTGTGTCAGATACGATCAGTCCTAGCACGGAGATTTCCTCGACGCCTGGCGTGGTATCTCGCTTGAAACACAGAAGTTCCCCAGATTCATCGGTACGTTCGTCCGATGTCGAGGAGTCGCATACAGCCGCAGCCTCTTCGCAGCCCTTCGAGCCCGCCGGGACTCACTCATCAGGTCCGACGATGAAGAAGCGCAAAGTCTAGGCGGTGCTAAAGAGCTGCCTGGACAACTCAATGGCACTTGAACAGGCTAGCATGATACATGAGGCTGAGTGTGGTCTCACAGATTCAGCGACGATGAGTCTATCGGTGATATGTGCTACTGGCGTAATGAGGTTTTGTTCGACGACCAAACTTGAGCAGAAGCGGCTTGCTTACTGAGGTGCGATTGCCTCGATGCAAGGCGTTCGGTGCACTTACAGGAAATGTCACGCTCAAATGGCAAATTTGGAAGTAATATTATACCTTGTGCATATCAGATGACAGTTACGATGCGGCTTGAGTACCTGTTGAAGTAAATCATCCGTACAAAACTTCAATGTCAGCAAGTAGCGTGGCACGGCCATGCTTCCCCGCCTTGCAGCTTGAAAGCCATGAAAACAAGGTTGGCAAGGACGCCCCAGCCGCTCTCCACATCATAAATCAACCTCTTCAGGCCTGTAATCCACTCCGATTTTTCCGCGAGTCGGCCAAAGACCGAGAGGCGTAATTGCGGGCCTCCTCTGATGCCTGTCCTTTGTCGGCCATGGATATTCCGTGAGAGGAGCGATGACACTAGGAGCTTCGAGCAGGCCCCAAGCTTGCAAGGTGAGCTTACCCTGGATCTCACCCTGCCTATGACGCGCACCGGAGGATGCAGGATATAACGCGAAGCACAACAAATGTTGCGACACAAGTGAGAGAGGGCAATTGGTCTAATGAAGGCTACAAAGCGGCACTCGAACCTTTCGGCGCCGACTCCGTTGTCCTCGTGTTCCTGAAAGATCGGCGTGGAGAGCCCTTGTGCGGGGAAAGCGCGCGATTCTCCACGCGGTAACCACCCGCCTCCATCTTAGCAAGCTCATGTTACTTCGTCAACGGGCCTGCGCTAGTGAGAGAACAACGGGTGAGAGAAAGAAAGAGGATTAGATCCTGGTCACCGGGTCCGTGGAGTGGTACGACGCACTACTTATGATCCCCAGCTTCTCCCCAGCTTTCAGAGCTCCACCTCTCCGCAAAGCTTGTCAATTCACCCTTTCAACTTGAGCACCAGAGCGCAGGTCCAAGATGAAGATAGCATTCCTCTCAGCACTGTTCGCTGCGACTGCCATTGCGGCACCGTCGTCCAGCTACCCGACCAACACCACCTCGGGCCCTGATGAGAATGGCAAGTACGAAATCTCCGCCGACGGCATCCGTGGATTGTTCATTCCTTACGGCGCATCCATCTCCAACCTTTTCATTAAGGGCAAGGATGGCGTAGAGCGCGACGTTGTGCTTGGATTCGACAATGCCTCGTACTACTCAGTAGATCCAGTCCACCCCCATTTTGGAGGCGTGCCTGGACGCTACGCAAACCGCATCAAGAACAGCACGTTCAACATTGACGGTGTTGACTACCACATCACACCCAACGAGAACGGTGGCGCGGACACACTGCACGGTGGTCTTGACGGATGGGGTAAGTGCTCGATCCCGATATCTCGGCTGCAGACTGACATTAGTAGATTGGCGCAACTTCACGGTGGTTGCTCACACCGAGTCCTCAATCACTTTCTCGATAGTTGACCCTGATGGCAAGGAGGGCTTCCCTGGTGAGGTCATCAGCTACATCACCTACACCATGTCTCCCAACACCTGGAACATCAAGATTGTTGCCCTTGCGACAACCAAGAAGACTCCCATCATGTTGACCTCGCACACATACTGGAACTTGGACGGCTTTGCCAACCCGGACACACCCACTGCTCTCAACCACACCCTGCACTTGCCTTACTCTGGCCAGCGTGTTGGTGTTGACAACATCCTCATTCCTGACGGCACCATCCTTCCCAATGAGAAGTACTCGGTGAACGATTTCTGGTCCTCTCCTAAGCAGATTGGCGCCAATCTCACAGCACCTGAGCTCCTTGGAAACTGTGGCTTCAACTGCACCGGATACGACAACTGCTACGCTGTCAACCGCGACCAGAACGGTCCCTTCGACTGGCGCAGCTCTGGGCCTGTCGCCTCTCTTTCTAGCGCATGGTCCGGTATCAAGGTCGACATCTTCACCGACCAGGAAGCGTTCCAGGTCTACAGCTGCGGCGGCCAGAACGGTAAGCTCGTGCGCACGTGTCATATTTCCACAACACTAATTTGTTGCAAGGTTCTCTTCCCATCAAGTCGACCCAGGGTCTTGACAGCCGTCGTCGCACCGTTGAGCAGTACGGCTGTGTCGTCATGGAGGTCCAGGACTACATTGATGCCATCAATCAGCCTGAGTGGCAGCGCGAGAAGAGGCAAATCTTCGGTCCTAATGACCCTGCCTACACTCTTGAGGCTGACTACGTCTTCTCTACTGAGAGCTAGATTTACACGAACTTGAACGCAGGATTGCGATAGGCACTCAAACAGAAAACGACAGCGACAGCTTAAGTTACTGCTTGTGTAAAGACTCCCTGTACTCACGGTTGGTGGTCTATCACCAATCTATAATATCTAATGACATATGGACATCCACAAATGAACATGCTTGCACCTGCAATTGCCGTACTCAATCTCTCTCCGCATGAGTGTAGACTTCTAGTACAGTTCAATCGCCGAAGGACTGTGTTCCTCATATTTTGCCTAACATATCTTGATTAGAAGCGAGGGAGTGGCTTTCACTTCACTATGGTAGCCCCAGACGACAAGAACAAACGGAGGACCAGCAAACAGTCGAAGCTACAGACTAACTGCGAGCCTCTGTCTGTGCTCGCCTCAACGGCCGTGATGACATCGCTCGGCTTTCCGCCTTTCATTCTGGCCCCAGTTGCAACCCCAACATATGCGCTGGTGGAGTCGTTCAGCAAGCTCAGTATGCTCTCATCTTCCATGCCGATCCTCTCGAAGGAGTCATCCCCCGGCAGCCCACCAGCCAATGTACACAACGAAGTGCAAACTGAGGCACCACGACGCAGCAAGACGAACACCATGAACAGCGCCCTACATGCTTTCAGCTCGTCCAGGACCCTGCACCAGGTGCTGGGCATGCGAGAACCAAAGCCGTTTGTTACGCCGCCAGAAATGCCGCCTCACTTGGCAGAACAGTTCGAAGCTGGCCTGCAACAGTATGAACAGCTTTTGGCGGCAGGGATGTTTGCGTCGATCGACACTGAGGGCGTTCAGGCTGTCAGGTCGTCGCAGAAAAGTAAAACTGGGTTAGCAGACATCCTGGAAGAGAAGGAAAGCCCGACGTGCGAGATACCAGCTCGATCCGTGAGTTCTGGCAATGGTGTCGGCTTGAGGATCAATGTACCCAAGTGGACCTCCGGAAAGCAGGCTATGGCTGTCAGCGAGCGGTACGCATTCTCTGACAGTGATAATGGTGCCGCCAACGACACTTCAAACGAACAAACAGAACACGAGCTTGATGTTGATGACCACAGCTTGTGGAGGTACGGCTCAAGTACCACCCTCGCTGCAAGTGATTGCTCCAGACCTGGGAGCTCGGAGAGCAGGAGCGAGCTTTCTTCAGCACCAGCGCCGTCGTTCCCTCCGCGAACCAGCTCGCTTCTTCCACAAAAGACTGTTCACAGTAGTCAAAGCGTATCAGATCTATTGTTACGTCAAGCCAATAAGAAGGCCCTTCCACCAAGGCTACCCACTCATCCAACACATCTCACTGTTTCAAGAAATACCCGTTGTCCGAACGAGGAGAGTGACAATCTTGGATTCATCAACTTGTCACGCCCCAGGAGGGCGGAGTCGATGCCTATACTTGTACCTTCGGATGGCATTAAGCAACGATCTCGGAGCCTCGAACAGACCGGAAGCGTTTTCGTGCCTGGTGACAGTGACAGGAAATCGGACTACTCGCACCGTAACAATGTCGTAAACTTTGACTCAAAACCAGCTTCACTATCTGTGCCGCAGATTACTGTACAAGCACCATCACCAAAGAAGACACAAATTCCAAGGAAACGTGCTATTCCACCAGACCACAACGATCTCAGCCCACGAATCTCGCAGTGTGCTCGTCGTGACAGTACAATTGGCTTTCCTACCCTTCCACCCGACGCTGAAGCACTATGGAAGTTTAGATTCCCAGGAAACACCCATGCACTTCTAACTATCCTCCTCACATGGTCGAGAACAATGTGGTTACTTTATCACCGACTACCAGACCCCAAGCTTTTCGCCATCCATCCAGCATTCCCGTATCCAGTCTCCCCACCGCTCGCCAGGCAGCTCCTCTCAGTCAGCTTCTACGACACCAGTACCGAACCGCATGAAGAGGTGCGATTCCTCGGCCCAGGCGACGTCGCATCGATGTCCTACCACGAAGTTGACATCTTCCACGACCCAAGGCGTCACCAACAAGACCCCCACCCCACCTTCCCCCTAGCCACCCTAAAACATACCCTCGGCCTAGCACCAGAGCCCAGAAACTACACACGCTTCACCACACCCCTCCAGCGCGCAAAAACAGGCTCAGGCAGCTGGTGCTACATCCTGCTCAAAGCCCACGAGCGGTACGCAGACAAGACACCACCACACATGATCCTAGCCTGGCCCGCCACCGCAACAACAACATCAAGTACCTGCCTACACACCCTGCCACCCCCAACCAACTTCCCAGCCCCTCCACCCGCACAACTCAAGCGCCCCTCCTCGCTCCAAAATCTCGGCACCGTACTGCGACACCCTGCGCGCTGCTTCAACCAGACGCTGCGCTCGGCGAGCAGTATCTCTGATATCCCGCCTGTCGACGCAGAGGTGGGAGTGCAGCAGCAGCCGGGGAGTGTGACGCTGCAGCGCACGGTGCTGAAGTTGGAGAGGGCTGGGGGAGTGCCGTTGGTTGAAGGGTTTAGGGTTGATGTGGGGGCGTTTGGGGCGTGGAGTGAGGCGTGTGGGAGGGGGAGGGGAAAGGTGATTATGTGGCGGGAGAGAGATGGGCTAGGGGGTAAGGGGGGCTTGGTTTTGGGTGGTGGCGTCTAGAGTTGTGCTGTAGGATATGCATGTTCGTCTGGAGGGACGTATGTTCTACGCGTTCGTACACTGGATGCGTGTGCGAAAGGTAGTGGGACGTCGTTCTGGGCAAAGAGGAACGGCGGAGGAAGGAATTGTTAACGTCAAAAAGTGATCGAAGTCTTTGGATCAAAACGATTTTGTTAATCTGCAGTGTGCACTGTGCACAGCATCTCTGACCCTGCTGATAGACCGATCTGTTATTTGAGTTTCACTTTTTTATCATTTGGCTGACTACAGTCTAGTTACACATCCACCGCCTTGAATTTCCTGTAATCTGCCTTGCTCACAGCAGAAGCTCTCGACGCTATGCTATGCTTTGCGCTAGCACTCGCTATACCCGATAATGTACAAAATGAAAAGCAAACCCAGAGATAAAAGTCTCGAAGCGAGAGGGAAGAGGCCATACTAACGCCATTCGCCTCTGCATGCATGCAAAACGCTGCCAATTTGTTGTATGAGCAGCCTCTACGCAATGACGCTCGGTCCTGGCGGTCCACCCTCGCTGCCAGTACCGGGCACGGGCGGTGCTACCGGCGAGGGGAGCGTTCTTGTGGGCATCTTGATAGGCGCGTCGGGCGATGACTTGATGCGGTTCGGTAGCGACTCGCCCTTGATCACCTTGAGGATCTCCTCCTTGTCCAAGGTCTCATACTGAACAAGAGCCTCAGCCAGTCGGTCAAGCTCAGGGCGCTTCGAGACCAGCAAGTCTCTTGCGCTCGACCTTGCCTCATCAATCAAGCGTCGCACTTCGTTGTCGATGAGACGCTTGGTCTCCGGTGAAACCATCTCGTAGTTCGACTTGAAATCGACGTTACCAAGTGTGTCAGAGAAACCGCATGCAGTGACCATGCTGTAGGCCAGCTGTGTGGCTTGCTGGATGTCGCCAGAAGCACCGTCGGCCACGTTGTCCGCGCCGAAAATGATCTCTTCGGCCATCTTTCCTCCCATGCAGACCTGCAATTGACGGATATATTGTGAGCGAGTGTGGTGGTGCTCCTCCTGGGGCAAGAAGAACGTGATACCAGCGGCGTGGCCTCTGGGCAGGATCGTGGCCTTGTGGACATCGCTGTAACCCTTGGTAAAGATACCAACAAGAGCGTGACCACCCTCGTGGTAAGCAGTATGGATCTTGTCCTGAAGAGGGACTGCGCGAGTCTTCTTCTCGGAACCCATAGTAATCTTGTCCTTGGCCCATTCGAGGTCGTTCAGCGAGACGAACTTGGACTGGAGCTTAGAAGCACGGATAGCTGCGGAGTTTGCAAGGTTCTCGAGTTCGGCACCAGAGAAGCCAGGCGTACCACGAGCAATGGTGGAGAGGTCGAGTTCAGGCGAAAGTCGAATCTTCTTGGTGTGGTACTTTAGGATAGCAAGTCGGCCACCAACGTCAGGGAGCTCAACCTGTACGTGACGATCAAAACGTCCAGGCCGAAGCAGAGCCGAGTCGAGTAGTTCCGGGTGGTTAGTAGCAGCAATGAAGATGACACCTGTGCTCTGATCGAATCCATCAAGGTCGTTGAGAAGCTGGTTCAAGGTTTGGCGGTGGTAGTTGGCGTCACGCGATTTGCGTTTTCCGCCTATAGCGTCAAGCTCATCGATGAAGACGATAGCAGGAGCCTTAGCCCGAGCAGTGGTAAAGAGCTCGCGCACGCGTTTGGCACCAACACCGACGTAGACCTCGTCGAATTCGGATCCAGACATGTAGAAGAAGGGGACACCAGCCTCGCCGGCAACGGCACGAGCGAGGAGTGTCTTACCGGTACCGGGAGGGCCAATGAGCAGGACACCCTTGGGGAGCCTGCCACCAAGCTTGTTATAACGCTCAGGGTGCTTCAGAAAATCGACGACATCGAGAAGCTCCTCCTTCGCCTCGTCGCAACCGTGTACGTCGCTGAAACGAGTGTTCTGATGCTCGGGACGAACCTCGGCGCTGGTGCCACCGCCAACCTTCTTTAAGACGCCGCTGGTCTCAACGAAGAGGGTGATCAAGATCAAAGAGACGTAAGCAGCCAGCGCAAAGCCAGCAAGCCATCTGACCCATTTGAAGATGACGTTCCACATGGATTCTTCAACAACAACGTAGACAGGATCGCTCTTGACACCGACGCCACCGCGGGCCTTGCCAATCTGGCCTGCGCCCATGTTGGCACCTACAGCTTGGCTAACAGCCTGGATTTGCTGCGGCGTCAGGCCGTTCTGAGCTCCTTGTACGTTTCCGATAGCAGCAGACTGGCCAGTCTTCTCGAGCGCTTGGCGGTAGAGACGGTCCGACACGGCGTTCGTGGCGAATTGGCCGGTGTTGTAACGATCGATGACGATTTGCGGCATGTTCGCGCGCATGACAGCCGAGTAGAAAGAAGCCTGAGAAGTTGCACTGTTAGGGTTGTTGTTGGCAGCCTCCTCCAGACGAGCAAGCTGGTCCCGCGAAGGACCACCGAAGAGCGAGCGCTGCTGCGCCAAACCGAGGCCGACCATGCCAAACTTGGGTTGCTGACGAAGCTGCGAGAGAGGACCGTTGCGCGACAAAGACGAATATTGTCTTGCCATGTGCGACTTGATAGAAAGATTGCGGGCGAGCGGACTGAAGACGAGAGGTAGGGTGGTGTGCATCTGTCTGGCACTGTCGACAGCAGGCCTGCGCCCAAACGCCTGCCATGAGGGTCTTAGAGTAGCAGACATGGTGGGACGCAGTCCTGTGGCAGCGGCGGCGAAGTTCTGCGTAGATGGGTCAGCGGGCGTTCAATGACGCGATGTCGGAGATCGTGGCAAGTGGACTTACGTGAACCGCGAAGGGTGCGGTGGAAGCCATGTTGAACTGTATAGGGCGGCAGAGGCCGCGGTTGTATTCTTGGAAGACCAGACTATGGGGAAGAAGAAGGCGAAGAATGAAGGCGCATCAGTCTGGGAGACGTCGCGACAATGTCGCTAGTGGATGGTAGAAGACGGCGGAACATTGCGTCGAAGCGTTCCGACGATCGAACCCTGGGGCTGGCGTGTGGCGTAGCCCCACGTGACAGCTGCCAACTGAGCCTCATGGCCCTGCATCCTGGAGCTCAGCACAAAATGGACGCCGTGGCCGTTGCAATTGCGCTAAATAGTCCCCAAGTTGCATGGTAACTATTTCCACTGCTGCGGTCTGAAGAGAGCTCATGTATGCGCTTGAGTCAACTTTGAGGCTCACTGCAGGAATGAAGGACAGTTTCACCGCTGTACAGAACCTCCGAGGTTTGAGCGTAGATTTGAAGCTTATCACAATGCAACAGATTTGATTGAACTTTGCAACCAAACGCGTACACCAAGCTTCTCCTGCACGCTGAGTACGGTGTCGGGAGCTTGCAGCTCACAAACACCTCGGCCTGGCGGGGTCATGATGAGCACTGCACCTCCGTTCTTAGCACGGCACTGTACCCAGACACCCTACAATCACAACTGAATCTTAGAAACTCATCAATGGCTTCGCCTAGGTGGAAGGAGCTTTACAAGTACGCAGCGTGTGATGTGAGTTAAAGCGCAGCACCTTACAGTTCCATGCTGAGCTCAGCTAGCTCGCTGATGGCCTGCTCAAGCTCAACGTCCCAGGCGCCGGCTTTCTAGCCAATATACGTACGACTCACTCTGTGGGCGTGAGTGTGTGCTGATGATGTGGAACAGAGCCAATGCCTTACACCGCAAGTGTGCCAAAGCCAGAGCTGAAGAAGGTCCTCGCGCCTGCATCGACGTTTCTCATGGCTCCCAAAGCCACCAAATCGTTTCCTAGCCCTACTGCGTTGCCTACGAATGCGCCAGCTTCGAATCTGCCTGACTCAAGACCATACGCAGACTATGCGGAGAACGGCACCATTGTTATTATCAGTCAACCACCGGGCCAGTCCTGCGCAGTCGTGGGAGGCATCATGGCAGCGCGTATGAAGCACCTCGGTGCGCATGGCCTAGTAGTCGACGGCAGAGTGCGGGATCTGGTTGCGCTGAATGAGACGCAGCTGCCAATCTGGTCAAAAGGAACGTCCATCATCGGCGCAGGGGCAGAGACAAAGTTCCATGCGCACAACGTGCCTGTTCAGATTGGCCAGACGACTGTTGAAGCTGGCGACATTGTCATGATCGACCCGTTCGAGAACGGTGTGGTCGCCGTGCCGCAGGGTAAGGTTGACGAGCTGCTTGAGCTGCTACCAAAACTCGTGGGCGCGGATGAGAAGGTGATTGCAGACGTGGAGGCAGGCGTAAGCGTTCAGGAAGCGTTCAAGAGACACCGTAGCTAGCTGTAGCCAGACCAGCAACCATGAGCGTATTTTTTTTAACTTCTTTCGAGTACACAATCAACTCATCGATGAGCGGTGCGCGAGGGGTCCAATGAGTTGCGGCTCGATTTGATGACATGTTGCCGGGCCTAGCGCCGCCAAGTCTCGACGAATTCAACATCCCGGCTTCAACCTCGACAGCTCCAAAACCCTCACCCGCCGTCTACATCACCACCGACCCGCTCGAGACTCAATCGTCGCCCCACCGTCACAATGGGTATCACCGACTTTTTCTCCGACGTCTGGGAGACCTTCGCCCTCCCCTCAGCCGATGCCGAAGCTCCTCCCCAGGGTGGCACATCCACCCAGACACCCGCGTCCGGCACCGACGAGGAGTCTAGCGAGGAGGCCGAAGTGAACAAGCAGGACGCCAAGGAGCCCGAGGAGTCTGGCGAGCAGGGACACAGGCCCAGCGACGGCGGCGATGACGAGGAGGAGGCCGAGGATGAGGAGGAAGAGGAGGAGGAGTACACAGACCCCAAGGAGGTTCTCGAGGAGGGTGAGTCGCCCTCAAACCGCTGCGAGTGACGATTTGAGCGTCGTTGAGCATTCAGAACGCATTGACGTTATCTGATACGCCATTGATGGTCGATGCAACACATCCCAAGAGACTCCATTCGACGACCATTGGAAACTGAGCTACAAGCAACTGACGCGTCGCCAGAATGCCGCAACTCCAAGGAGTGCCACGCCCCCAAGCACCACTACGATGAGTGCGTTGAGCGCGTGACTAGCCAGATCGACAACGACGGCAAGGCCGAAGAGGACTGCGTAGAGGAGTGTATGTCATCACAGAAGAGATGTTCCTGCGCCGAGAAGCTAACACACATCAGTCTTCCACCTCGCTCACTGCGCAACCCAGTGCGCCGCCCCCAAGCTCTTCGCTCAGCTCAAGTAAACCCGCCAACACCTCGCTCACCTCGACCGCTACCGCGCCGGATACATGACCCGATAGTTGGGAGATGGCCATTGGATCGAGAGAAACGACAGGACACGCCAAGGATGACTGTAAATACCAGAGTCATGTTTAGAATAACACTGTACTATTTACCATGCCAAGCAATTTCATTACCTCAATCATCGCGTCCCCCTCGTAGGGGCTTTGCTGTCGTCAGATCGCTTGGTTGAGACTTTCATCAGAAGAATCCGCGATCTGCTGACTCGAGATGAACCACGATAAGAAGAAGAACCTCCTGAATTGGACTACGCAGCATCGTAATCCTCCAATAGTCAGCTCTCCTGTCCCTCCACGACCTCTCCTTCTCCATGCTCATCAACCCTCAATCGCCCCTCACCACTCGCCAATCCCAGCTTCTTGACACCCAGCATCAACGGCAGCGGCAAGACCACCATGCCCACGACCGCCTCAAAAACCAACGCATTATACATGTTGCCCGGCGGCCTATTGCCACCCCCAGTCATTCTCCCCCCATCACTGACCTTGCCCAGATCCACCGGCCTCGCATCCTTCAACGCATCCATAATGAGCACGAAACAAGCTCCAAAGAACTGCCCCCCAATCCAGCACATCGTCGAGCTCACCTCCGGACTCGCCGGAAACGTGATTTCCACGAGGTACTCCAACGCAATGGGCAGCAGACTGAAGCTACTCGCGCCCAGCACCGCACTCAGCACATACGGCGCAACGATACTGCGCGTCTGCGGCGCCCATATTATAGCCAGATAGCTAAGGGCGACCAGCGGACACAGGATCTTGATACCGAGTAGATAAGCGTGCGTGCGGTCGAGAATGGGCGATATGACGGCTGCGACGACCAGGCCGACGACGATGAGCACCGCGCCGCAGATGCCTGCTTCGTCTTCGGAGAAGCCGTAGGGGTAGAGGATCTGGTTTAGCAGCGAGGAGAAGGCGTTGAAGAAGCCGACGTAGACGCTGAAGGTCAGGAAGACGACGTAGAAGGGTGGGGAGCGCAGCATGACTTTTATCGACTCGAAGACTGGGGTCTTTGATAGGCTGGAGGAGGCGGTTGGGGGCGTGGGTGGTGCTGCGGGGAGGAAGATGGAGGGGATGCAGGATACGGTTGTTATTATTGAGACAACGAGGACGATCTTGTCGATGGGGCCAAGGAAGGGGTTGATGAGTTGCGCGAGCTATATGATGTTAGCATAGTTCAAATCGTCTGATACAAATAGGAGGTAGACTTACAGCACCACCAAACGGATTCGCTAAACTCGCCAGCGCAGTTGCGCCGACCCTTCCCCTCTCAGTGAACCACATATCCGAGTACCTCGTCGGCGCAGCAAGAACAAACGGCTGTGCAAGCCCTGTCAGGATCTGACCGAACATCACAACGCCAAAGATGCCACCTGAGGCGCGCGTCCCCGCATAGCGAATCCAGTTGCCGACTAACAGTAGACCGGAAGCCCACAAGATGCTCTCCTTGGGGCTGCGGTGGAGTGTCCAGATAACGAGAGGACATGCGACAACGAAGGAGAACAAGAAGGCGGTTGAGAGCCAGTTGATTGCTGTTTCAGAGACGTCGAAATACGTCGCTGCTGACGTCGATACGGGAGCAAAGGTTAGCCACTGGCGACGATCAGTATACCTTCGTCCCCAGCATGTGTATTCGTTCAACTTACATCCCAGCTGACGACGATATTCAATAAGACAAGCTGACCCAGCCCCAACCATCTTCTCTTGTACACTTTGAAGTGCGTGTGGCTGTACGTCTGTTTCGGCTTCGGCCGTCTTCTTGTAGTGCCTACGCGCGGTTCTGTCTCTCCATCTCTTGCATGTGACGATGAGCCCTGAGCGGTTCCGTAGACGTCTTCCTCGACTTGAGTTGCGTTTTTGGTCGTGCTTCCGTGGGTTTCCACGGGCTCGATATCGTTCATATTGACTCAATGTCTGTCCGCTTCCAACGAAGACTTTGCCAAAAAGTGCACAAAAGGATCTGGCTTCAAACAGGGCACTCCGTGTTTGTGGCCCCCAAATGTGGCTTTGCGATATATCGAAACTTCAGGTGGTGTTCGTTCCAAGCTCTTCCTGTGACGTCAAACCTCGAACGCCTATGTGACCTCAAAACCCAGGCCACAAGTCCAGCACAACGCAGTTCGTAGATTCGAAGGATAGAGACGCCGACGATGGGAACACGATCCTCTGGCCTTGATTGTTGCATGTGCTCTGAACGCTGGCCACCTGATTAGCCGGGCCAAGATAGGAAAGGGGCGGGTGCACGAACGGACCCACCTTCTCGTTTCGCGCTAGATGCACGCATACCTTGTCTCTTACCCCAGCTTCTTGAGGGGAGGCGGGCGCTGGTTGCGCCGGTCGCGTGCTCTGATGCTGATAAGGGCTGCTACTGGAAGGATTGGGCGATATGGTTACCGTTGTGATTGAGACGGAAACGGCGAGGGTGATAGGTTCACGGTATCTATCGCGTGGAATCGACTCATCCCTGCGTTGGTGAGGAGGAGCGCGCTGGCGGTCTGATTAATCGAAGGCTCCGTGGATAACTTCAACCAAAGAGTACTGGAGGATTCGAAGTCATGTAAGCCTATCATGCCAAGTGATGTCGCTTTCAACTCATGGCTGAGATTCCGGCATGTCATCTTGGCCAATCACGCTGGGAGGTAGTGTCGGCTTTTTCGTAGCCAAGGTGTATACGTCTGGCTTCACGTAGCATTCGAGGTATAGAAACACACGACTTCAGGCGCTGTTAACTGCTATCGATTGAACAAGCTAGTCAAACGAAAGCAAACGCAGAATTACTGGTGCATTACGAATTGTATTAATGCCAGTCAACTCGATATTGATAACAGCGTGGTAGAAGTCACCAGTGCCTCAGATACCACCTTTGAGATAGTAATCAAGCGGGTAGCCCAGCCAGTTGCACTGCTCAACATCTACAAAGCCAGTGTTCGTACTTGGCCAGTCCAAATGCCTGACCTCGTCACCGCTCTTCTTTCCTCCATCCACCTGACTCCACTGGCCGTAGTTCTTCACGCCCTCGATCACTTTATTGTAGCCTCTGACCTGCAAGTACTTCAAATCAGGGTTCGGATCGCCATTCCTTACAAAGGATCCGAAGTAGCTCGACACCAATTGTTCGGACCACAGATCCTCCGGTTCGCGAATCGTGCTCAGAGTACCAAATACCCAGGGCATGTCGGCACCGTGGAAACGGAAGTAGGGGTTCTTGGGGTTGTTGTCCTTGGGTCCACCCAGGTTGTTAGGGTCATAGCCGCCGATTGTGCGCTCGAATTGGTAGTAGTAAGCCTTCTGGAAGGCTTTGGTCTGAGCGCCAGCATAGACAGTGGCTTGGTCAACGCAACGAAACGTCTTGTCGGTTGCGATACGCTGAGAAACGTTGAACGAGTCAAGAGTCAGGTTACCAGTATTGGTGAGAGGGAACAAGTTCGAGGCAATGACTCTCTCGGCCCAAGTAGAATTGATACCAAGCGCCAACTCTAGACCTTGAGTATGGTTGGCAATGGGTGTTTTGGGATATGTAGAGAATGACGCACCGTCATTGCGGATGATCCCGAAGATGACAGGAATGTGGGCGGTGCTGCCATTCCGAGTTGAAAGGATAAGATTTGGTGTGTTGACGTATTTGCCGTCCTGCACAACATAGCGAGCAACGGTCGAGGCGCCCACGAGTGTGGAAGCGGGCACCCTTTCAAGACAAGCAACTTGGCTCGAGACGTCAGTACCGTTGCAGCCTACCGCAGCAAAGATCTGAGGTCCGGCGACCGCGTAAGACTGGTCGATGGTGTAGTAAGTCGAGTAAGTTGTGCCATAGTCGCCCTTCAGGCCCAATGTGACGCCACCTCCAAGGTTTGACATGGATACCGCGCCTTGGTACTTGCCAATTGCTTGAGGAGACCCGAGCAGTGTGCGTACCGAACCAGCACCGGCAGACTCACCGGCGATCGTGATCTTCTTAGGATCTCCCCCGAAAGCCGCGATGTTTGCAATGACCCAATCAAGTGCAGTGATCTGATCTGCAATACCAAAGTTACCCTTGATATCGGTCCCAGGGATAGCCAAGAAGCCCAGTGTGGAGAGGCGATAGTTGATCGAAACAACTACAACGTCTTCTTTACTTGCGAGATTGCCACCATCCGAGAGCCCATCCGCACCACTGCCTCCTGTAAATCCTCCACCATGGATCCAGAACATGACAGGCCGCAGTTTTTGCTTCGAGCCTACTTTGGGGATATATGGCGTCTGAACATTCAAGAAAAGGCAGTCCTCGCTGCCTGATCCACCCTGTGCGCACTGTGAACCATATGATACCGCCTGGATGGTCTGTCCATTCTTCGAGTACACCGAGGAGTACTTGAACCGTTGAGGCGTGTCTGCGTAGGGGATACCAAGGAAACGAAATGACTTCTGATTACGATATCCGACGAACGTGTTGCCGTTTGAGGCTAGAGTAACTTCACTGCCGTTGACGGGCCCCGCATTCGATGATCCGTTGTTGGCAGATTGGGTGCATAGGATGGGGAGGTTTTTGCTTGAGGATCCGGATACCGAAGTGAATGTCAGTTGCTTGCTGACCGTTACGATGCCATTATCGATGTAGAAACCCTTGCCGGCATCATTGTACTTCGCATAATCCTGGTACGACAGAGCATCGATGAAGTCCGATTGGTGCTGTTGTAGGGCAGCCTTAGAGAGAGGCTTCTCGTTCAAGGCCGCGCAAGCTGCCACGACATTTGATCCCGGGGTAGCATCCAAGACGAGAGCTCCAATGTGATTTTTGTCGTCTGAGCCATTCAGGTTGTTTTGGTAGATAAGAGTAAGGGAGGTTTTCGAGTTCGAGGTCACTGCTGCGACTATTGCATCTACAGGTGAGCCAGAGGTAAGAGTAACGAAGCTAGCCGCGACGGCAATGCAGGTGGCAAAAACAGCCATCATTAACAATCCACCAAGCTTTCTCAAGTCATTGGCTATGTTGCAGTAGGAAGAACTTGAACATGTCAATTAGATTGTAAGGCCGTGGTACCTTTTATACTATACCGGACACCCGGATGGCGACTTTCATTGAACTGAAGAGCCGCGAAGCTAGCGGGCTCTAGGTTATACTCCACATGAGGCTATTGAAAACAAGCATTTAAGAAATGCGGTTTCCCCGGATATTTAGGGCGGATCGCGGAAAGACCAGGGGTCAGGCAGAATGGTTTGCACCATGGTACTAAAGTTGCGGATACATGACGTACACTACCTTTCGTCTACCCTAAAGTTATGTAGTAATCTTTAAATTGCGTTGCATTGCAGAGTTATCCAGTCAAAAGCTAGATAAGATTCCAGTTTAGCAATACCGTTCGATTTAACGTGGTTGGCTCTATCTGCCGCTCCGAGGGCTAGTCCGGTGTTGCGCGTGCAATTTAGCCATTTAGGCATCTTACAATGTACGTCGAGGGGCAAAGTCGAAGCTGCAAATACGCATTAACGAGTGAGTACGACCCGGTAGATGGGTATGGGATTCTCTCGGCTTGAGTAAGGTGGGCCGAGAGAAGGTGAATGAGGTGGAAGATTGCGGGCCAACGACCAACGGCCGCCAAACTATTTTCGTCCGAGGTCACCGTGCCCCAGCCTTCACCTTTTCTGATGAGCAGAGCAAGTTCACCTCTATCGATGTACTAAAGCCATTCTCTACTTGAAATCTATGGAAACTAATTGCGCATGATCAAAGCGAAGTCTAACAAACAAACGATGTATGCTGGGCTGCACATTACCCACAAGACGCGTCACTCGATAACATGATCAAGCCCTGGTGGAAAACCCAAGACTCCTTCGTGTAAGCATGCTCTTCGGAGGATCTATCGCGAAATGAAAGGAAGGTGGACATGCTCGGCATTGGCAGTCGTCATCGCACAGCATGCCAGGTACGCGAGAGCAAGGGTACGAGATGAGATATCTCACAACACCCCGCCCGCATCTCACCTGCATATCCTTCACGATCGTGAAGAACTTTTCCGTCACAAAATGCGGTCAATCGCTTGTCTCTTGACCTTGTTGGTCTCAACTGTGTTTGGCCAGTCTGTTATCCCTCCCAGCACCTGGAACTACACATACCCATGGCCTGTCAAGTACCACAATCTCACGTCGCAACGGCTGAATCTGTCAATGGCGTACATGGATGTCGCTCCTACTAGCTATGCAACAAACAAAACCATCGTTCTGCTCCATGGCAAGAATTTTTGCGGCGCAACGTGGGAAGACACGGCGCGCCGCCTCTCCACACACGGCTATCGAGTCATTGTCCCTGATCAGATTGGTTTCTGCAAATCCTCAAAGCCTCCATCGTACCAGTTCACTCTACAGCAGCTGGCATTCAACACGAACTCCCTTCTACAGTCGCTTGGTATCACAAAAGCGTATATTCTTGGACATTCCATGGGAGGTATGCTGGCCACGCGCTTTGCACTGATGTATCCAAATGTTACCTCGCATCTGATCCTAACCAACCCAATTGGGCTGGAAGACTGGAAAGCACTTGGTGTGCCATGGCGACCAATCGATCTTCTATACCAGGACGAACTAAAAACGAACTACACGTCTATCCGCAACTACCAGCAAGCCACCTACTATGTCAATACTTGGAAACCCGAGTACGACGTCTGGGTTAACATGCTAGTATCCCTGTATCGATTGCCTGGAGAAAATACAACTTTTGCGTACAACATGGCGCTTACAACCGACGCCGTGCTAACGCAACCGATTGCGTATGAGTTTGGGCTGGTGAAGGCAAAGTCGCTACTGTTGATTGGAACGAAGGATAACACTGCCATTGGTAAAGCGTGGAGTCCACCAGATGTGCAAGTCAAGTTGGGGAACTATTCAATTTTGGGCAAGAAGACGGCTGCAGAGATTCCTGGCGCTGAGTTGGTGGAGTTTGCAGACTTGGGACATAGCCCACAAGTCCAGGATAGTGGGAGATATCACCAGGCGTTGTTTGAGTGGTTGGACAGAGTGTAATAGACACATCACAGCAGAAGAAAGGAAGGTTGGGGAACTAGTGACAAATCGTTACAGTGCTCGAGTCGTGCCTTCTATTGACGTGCACAATCCAAGTTGCTCGTCAATGCAGCCCTCGCTTCTATCATCAACCTCTTGTAGTCCGCCTCACTGACTTCAAACCAAGTCTCAAGCAGATATGCTGAGTAGATGAATATCTTGTAGGCGACGCTTAGTCCAAATAAGATGAAGCTGACGATAGTAGTCCAGCCCGCCGAATCTTCGATATAGACTAGTATACCTAAAGCTGCGGACACAGCACTACGTGCGGTATGTTCGATGAGTGAGGTGAGCGTCGTAACCTTGAGTGCCCTCTCCTGTGCAATGAGAATGCGATATGAGGAGACAATGTGAGCTTTCAAGCCAAGCAACGATTTCTCGGTCTCACCAGAATTGACACTGGTTTGCAGAGCGGCCGTTTTCTCGCTGATGAGCTTCGTTTCGAGATAGAAGAAGCGCTTTAGCGAGGGCAGAAGCGCGGCATAGACTTCGTCGCCATGGCTCGGGTCAAGTGGTTCGAGATCGTGGAGCTCAATGAAGTCGTAAGCGCCTTGGAAGGCGGCTCGAAGAGGAAGAGTCCCAGGGCTGTGGTCGCGCGTATGCCCTCTGTGTTTGCGCGCGGCCGCAGCCTCTCTCGCTATCTCTTCTTGCTGTGCAAGCTCGGTCGAGTCTTGTACCTCTGGAGTGTGTTAGAACAAACTGAATCTACGGGGAATAAGTCAACCATTCTCACCGTAGTAGGATTCGGCTGCCACCAGCACAGGTAGGACCAGGAGGAATAACGGAGTAATTTGACCAATGCCCATACTAGTATCGATCTCAAGAGGTGTGTCTGAATTCCAGCGATTCAAGTACAACTGCGTGAAGCCGAACGCGATCATGAAGGTGAGCATCGGACCCAGAGACATAAACGATTCGCTATAGGTGCCGGAAGCGCGATACGCAATGAGCCAATGACGCCGCAGTCCCCTACTGTTCCTGATCTGTTCAAGCCTTCGTCGCCTTCTGTATGAGACACGCTCAGTCACGGCTTCCTCGATGATGTGATCCAGTTCATGTTTGCTTGATTGCCAGACATTGCAATGTCCTCTCGTCCGCAGCCTGAACATTATGCGTTGGAAGCGCGTCGCTTTGCCATCAATGATTTTGTAAGACCATTGGATGCGAACAACGTATTGCCATGTCAACAGTATAAGTGTCAATGCAGCAGAAAGGATGTCGAAGATGTCTAAAGGAACTGGCTGGTACAGTCCCTTACTGCCAAAGAAGTAGAAAGTGCACTGGATCGGGATGGTGTTGTTTACGGATGCCATTGACATAACAAGCGAGTACATCAGAAGCACGAGCAGTGCTATCATTCCGAACACTCGCCAGTTGCGGACAGCGCCGTGATCAAGAAAATATTCTCGCAGACAATCAAGTGTCGCCAGATGCGTTGTAGACGAGAACCAGGCCAGAGAGAATGCCAGTTGGAATTCCCAGACTGTCAGTGTGCATTGGTTGGCAACAGCTGCAATGAGGATGGCGAGGCCAGTCGCAAGTTGCTGATCGCTTAAGGTGAGGATGAAGCGCTTGACGACCTCCTCACGTTGTCGCCTGGTGAGTTTACGGTGTGATCCAGGTGGTCTGCCAAAAAGCAACAAGGATTTGATCTTCCCGTACACAGATCGAATGCGTGCAACGTACTTTCCAGAAGGAATACATGCTTGGAAGCTTGCAATGACTGTTCTGTCTGTCTCGTTCAGGTAGGACTCTGGCAGAGAGTCAGAAAGATAACCATATAAAATGGCTAAGATTGCAAGAATGGCAGACACAATGTATGCATAGAGGACCTATTTACAGATCAGAAAAGCACCATAAGAAGTCCAAACATTCAGCTCACCCCAGGACCTGCAATGTCAGTTGTGGCCTTCACAATGTCCCGCGGCCGGCAATCGAGATTGGCACATCTTGCCATCTTGCTTTTCCAGACGACCAGACGAGCTCAAGCGGTGGTCAGAGCATTTCAATGAAGCGGAAAGTTATGGTCGAGAAGACGGTTTTGATGTGATACAAAGAACGTTCTTATGTCGGAGCGATTCCGACCATGGCTAGTGGAGAACGCGGGCAATGGCTGGCCACGGATCGCCGGCTTCTGGACTGACCATGGTTTGAAGTAGAAGAACGTCCATCAGATAAAAGCTGTACTGCGCAGAGGCATCAAGTTCACTTGAGCGCCCCTGATGTCCTACAAAATGAGAATTAGATGGACCCCCGGTGCTGATCTTGTTTGATCGGGCGTGCAAAACCACTGAGCGATCACAATCTGAGACCCCTTTCCGAAGTCAATGACAAGCCTTTCCAAACTTCCGCAACCGGATGTAGTTGTAAGGAAGCGGGGCAAGGAAGCCAGCTGCGATGCTCACAATTGCAGCACCCCAGAACGCTGGTGAGTCGAATTGGACCATGCCGCCAGTGAGATGGAAGTCAACGGCGTTCTCGGCAGCCTCCATCGTGATCATCGATATCATGCTCATACCCGCAGCAGTCTTAGCAGCGGCAACCCAGGGAAGGCGATCCTGGCCTACATAAAGCAGCGTGGTCTCAAGGAGTAGTGAAGTAGCAATGCCGGATGTCACTGGAAAGCATCAGCAGTCGTCCGACAGCTCCTCAGTGGATTGGACGTACTCGACAAGGCCATAATTGTCGGCAAACCAAGGTCTCCATGGAAAGACTGCAGATACCACATAGCCGAGAAGTCGCCTGCTGTGCAACCGATAAGGCACCGCAGAGTATTGATGCCTGCTCGCCTCCATATTGGCGTCGAGCTCCAGAACTGGGCTGATGATAGCGGCAATGATAGCGATGCCTTACTAGGACATTGCGTCTGAGGTTTACCCTGACTGCATGCTAATCTTCGTTGTGATGTGAAGCCTGCAGGCTGAAGGCGCCGTAACGAACCATGAATACGAAGGGTCGATCGAAGCCAAGTCGCCTTCGAGCAAAAAGAGAGAGGAGTGCGCATTGTGAACGTGTGCAATGTAAAGACTGTTGTGAGCGTAGGGGTAAAATCCTTACAAACCAAAGTTGCTGCACAAAACTAAAACACGCAATACGTTGGGACAACCGCTCGAGTTGGATTGACAGCTATCGCAGTGTCATTTATGAAGACTCAAAGCGATCCTTGCATTGTTATCTCCAGCATATGCAAAGGTCAGTTGTGTTGTGCAATCGAGCCAATTGCGTATTGTGTCAGGTGTCGAGGTTGCCTTGAGGCCAATGACGCACAGTGTCGACACGGGTGACGCGCCACCTCTCTACGCGTCTGTCGGTCGACGCGTCTACCATAACACCCTACCATGCGGCCGCCCAGCTCAGCATGACACCACGAACACGAACGAGCAACAAAGAGACCGACTTCAAAGTCTACTATTCCAAGAAAGTACCACAGCAGGTGTGCTTCCCACATAAGAAAAAGACAGTGCGAAGGCCCGACCCAGCCGAGCAAGATGGGGTCGATAAGAGGCAAATGAAGTTCCTGCCAGAGAAAATGAGGCAACAGATAGTAGACGATTCAGAAGATGGTGAAGAGAAAGAGGGCTCGACAGCTCAAAGCACAGTAGATGAAGAACTTCCAATCCCTTCGCCAACGATCCCAAGGAAGGACAAAAAGCGGAAGCCCAGCGACGCACAGAACGACGATCCTAACCCAAACAACGACCTCAAAGATACATCCTCTAAGCGTCGAAGACATATGGCAGCGCCAAAAGTCAGAAAATCTTCGAAGCCACACGAGAACAACACCGAAGTTTCGGAGGGATGCAGTCGTACACTTCGGCGACAGTCCACCATGACACAGCTAGCAGGCGGACGGCGGCCTTCGCCAGGCACCGAAGAACTCGACTTCAAGCCTATCAAGCGCCGACCGCGAGCGAGTTGGGGCGGAGCAAGCACAGATAAAGATAGGGACACGAAGCAACGAACGCTCACGCAGATGATACCTGGCATGGGACGCTTGAGCAAAGAAGAGCTTGATGAGCTGAGTGATTTGGACGCAGACCTAGAGGAAGATCAGAAGAACTACGGTAGAGTGTCGCAGATTCTCGCAGAGCAAGGCCTTCTTCGATCTGATACTGGTCCTCCGGGAAGGAGGCCTTTACATTTCGCTGGCAACACTGAAATTGACTCTGTCAAAATTGATGAGGATGAGGTTCACGGACAGTCGAGTCGAATGCACGAACAGTCTTCTGTCATCGTGCAGTCTTTGGATGACTTGGCTGGAGACGACAATGAGCAAGCCTACCATCCGACTCAGTTCATCGAAGCCCCTGCTCGCAGGGCCAGAGAAACGCAACGGAGGCCAGTGATAAGGCAATTTCCGGACGAGTCGCTTGATAATGGAAGATCTGCGAAGTCTAGGTTCGGCCTGCTCTCCACGCCTGAAAAGCGTCGAATATTCGAGATACCGTCATCGCAATCGCCGGCCGAATCTGTTCTGTCCACTCAGACCTCTCCGCAAAAATTCCATAGGACTGCATCGAGAGGCCACTACAACACTGCGACCGTTGTTGCAGAGACACCGTCCAAGCGAAGACAAGTCACCTTTCAAGAGCCTGCTGTTCAACCTGCACCACCCGCTCTTCTGAGAAGGTTTGAAAGTACTATCCAGGACTCTGAAGATGAGGAGGGTAGCGACATCGAGGATGAATTTGATGCGCAAGAAAACGCAAATGGAAGAGATCAGTTTGTACATGGCCAAGCCACTGGTGCAGACCCACAAGCAGTATACAATCAGATCGACCGAGCATGTGCAGGTACGCACGGGGGTTTGGCATCAGGCAGCCCGCAATATGCGGAGGATGCTGAAGAGCTCGCACTTCGGCGAGGGGCCTATCAGCCTTCACCCGAACTGGGCGAGTCGTGGGCGCCTGTCATATACGACGATGACGGGCCAGAATACGAATCGTATCGACCTGCACGCTCACAGGCTGAATCGCAGTCGCTTCAAGATGTGACTGCCCTCTCGAGAGACTCGCTGCCCTTGCTTGACCACACCGATGAGGTCCCCCAGAAGGATGCGATCAACGACACAAGCCTATCGGCTGATGATATCCCCAGTACGCCACCAACGATACAGTTGCAGCCAGACGAGGAACTACCATCAACGCCAATGATAATCAGAGACGAGTCTTCAGATGATGAAGAACCCGAGCTGGAGCCGACCCCTCTACGCACGGTGCAGCGCATCGTGCCACAGCCATCCTCAGTCATGTTCCAGCAAACTGCAGATCTCGACGGTGAACCTGTCCAAGTCCCACACTCGCCATCAGCGGACCGTGAAACGCAACAGTCTCATTCGAGCAAAGCAGAGCAGCAGCTCCAGAGCGAATGGCTTTCGTATTCACAATATGTCCATGCCAGGGCACCCCAATCGTCAAGTATGCACGCTGCAGCCGACGCTTTCAGCTATAATGCGACGCCACGACTCTCAAGGTCAGGCGCGTTGGCGGCCTCGTCGTCCCACATACAACACAGCCAAGCCACGACAGTTGATGAAGTCACACCGAGGAAGAACAGGACGCAGCGAATAGTCAGCGCAAACACGACTCCACACAGGATCTCAAAATCGCAGCCTTTTGTTTCACCAGACAAGCCACCGTCGCTGTTCATACCGAGTAGCTTCCCCAGTCCAGCGCGGGCTGCGATGGAAGGTTGGAGTAGTCCAAGAACGGGGAGAACGCAGAATCCGTATGGCAGCAGTCAGGTTCTAGGAAGCCTTGAGGACTTCAGTATTCCGCCGCCACCGCCCGTTGAAGATGACTGAGCAACGAGGTTCACAGGAGCTTGAGCCTTTGCGTGGCGAGTCAAAAATGGTCTAAAGAGGCTGTCCATAAGCAGGGTATATTATAGATTACTCTATTCACGACCATCTCCAAAGGGCAACCTCTTCAATGTCTCCAATGCTTCATTCCCATTCTTCGCTGAGCAAGACACATGCTTACAATTGGTTCTTCAGGGCATTACCGCTCTTAATGAAGAAAGTGAAGATAATACCAACGCCAGTCAAAAAGCTCACACTCCTCAGGTTCGCTGTGAGCTCGTTAGCCATGTTCATCCGCACCTCCCCACTCCCAGAACAGTAAAACTTACAAAGCCCGTCCGTCGTCCCGGCAATATACAGCCCATTGTACGCGACCCTGCTGGCCAAATACGCAGCAGCCAGCGTGTTCAACGTCGAGTTGTCCAGCTTGGCCACATTGCCCACGACGACGGCCGCAGCGAACAGCCCGAGGTTCTCGAACCCGTTCTGCTGCGCGCCCTCGGCGCGGATGATCTTCGCTTTGGTCGCCTTGTCGATGGTTTGGTCGCTCTCCGTCTCGCGCGTGTAGGTGCGCGGGTTCTTGTTGTCGAATTTGCCGAGCGAGGCCGCGTAGAAGTGCGGCGCGATGGAGAGGATCCACGCCGCTGGGATGGCGTAGAGGGACTGAGGAGTTGATTAGATAGTTTCCTTGGTTGGTGGTTGGGGACTTACGAAGTTACGGGGGACGTCGAGGATGTTGGCGGCCATGTTTGCGGTAGTAATATCACAGTGAGCGGAAATTGGTGCTGAGGGAAAGTAGCGATCGTCTTCTTTTGTTTCTGTTTATTGCATGACGTCGCGCCGTTGACGCTCAGCCCGTTCTTGGTCGACTTGGTCTACGCTAGAGAGATATTCCAAATCGCTCCCAGAAGATGATTGCGGCATCGTAATCAGGATAAGTCGAGTGATCCACAGTTTCCCTTATGGATTGAGACTACAGCGTCAAAGGTACCTTGGTATGAAATGAGTCCGTTTTGCGGAGCTTCACAGTTGCGGTAACGATGCGCCAGAAGTGGTATGCCGCCATTTTGTAGGTTCATGCTTCACGAGCAAAAACACCAACGCTTAGTGGCTCCAGAGCCCAAGCCCAAGCAAAAAAGTGGACGCTGTGGGAATTGAACCCACGACCTTTCACAGTTTGCAGTAGATGCGAAGCGACTGAGGTGTTGTTAGAGGATGTTCTGAGGTGAGAACAGTGGGATAACTTACAAATCATACCCCTGGATGATCGTTAGAATTTGTTTGAGCGAGTGGTTATTGGTAGTCGTACCTAGACCAAGCGCCCTTGATTGGTTGTTGATGGAAGCTTGGACACAAGCTGCGTATATAGCCATAGCTTATTAGTGATATCAGACAAGTCTTTACATCTGATGCATCTGCAATGCAAATCATCGGTGATGAGATGGGTCGCGGGGCGGGTCTCTCGAAGCTAGGCCCTGCCTCGGCTATCTATATGATCAAACAACCACCAACCTACATCTCCAACAGTACAGACGCCAGCTCAACGTCCAGTCAACTTTCCCTCCTGAGCATGTCCTTAGCAAAGAGCCAAACCACTAGGCAAAGAAATAAATACGAGCGACCTCGCCTCGAATGGCAGTGAGATCAAGTCTGGCAGCAAATTCGAGTTCATGAAACCCACAACACGCACTCCACCAGCTCATACACATATGTGCTTGTTGACTTGGACATCCAGATGGAAAAAAGATGCAGGGGCGAGCAAGTCCTGGTGTGGCTGGTCAATTGACATGTTATGGCTATATTGGAAGTTTATACAAACACCAACACGATGCAGAACACCTTACTCGCATGTAATGCTACAGCGATACTATTGATCATATCATAACATGCTCCTAGAATACCATCGCTCCTCCGTCCACAATTATGTCTGTCCCGTTGATGTACCGCCCAGCATTACTGACCAGCGTGATAAGTGGCCCAGTCAGCTCCCACGGATGGCCCATCCTCCCCATGGGGTTCCTCGAGTTCCACGAGTTCCGTGCCCTCTCGAGTCCCGGGCCGTCGTTCAAGATCGTGTCCATGTATCCGGGGCTCAAGCAGTTGACCCTGATGCCGTAGCTGCTCCACTCCGCCGCCAGGCTCTTCGCTAGCGATAGCAATGCGGTCTTGGAGCTGTTGTATGCGGCCTGCGGTTGGGGGTAATTGGTGTGGTGTGCTGAGATGGACGCTGTGAAGGTGATGCTCCCTGGTGTGCCTTGTGTGCGCATCTGGCGTGCGACAGCTTGTGCGCAGAGAAAGGAACCGGTCAGGTTGATGTCGTGCGTGCGGCGCCATTCTTCTGCTGCCATCTCGATGGCGTGTGTGCAGCCCACCACTCCTGCGAAGCAACACAGCATGTCAACGCTGCCCAGGACCTTTGCGGCACTCTCTACAGCTGAAGCAATCTGGGCTTCGTCTCGGACGTCTACAGCTTCGGTCATGATACGGCGGTCGGGGAAGCGTGCGTGCAGCTTTTTGATGGCGTCGAATGCGGAGTCGGGGTTTACGTCCCATAGTGCCAGACCGGATGCGCCGTGTTCGAGAAGCGCCGTTGCAGCTTCGAGTGCCAGTGTGCCAGCGCCTCCAGTGACTGAGAGACTGTTAGCTTGAACTTAATCAAGGGTATGCAAGGAGATGTGTACCCCCAAGATGTTCACATACTGATCGCATTGCCGTGTACCTCGAATCGGTACTGTGCACTATCTGCGGGTTTGAGGCCCTCTGGAGGCGGGCGTGCCTTTGTCAGTGGGCTGTCTGCAGCCGACAGCGTCATCTCAGGAAGCTGTCTGTTAACGAGCGAAGCTCGGTCTTCTCCATCGCCAGGCATTGTGAATGTTGAACTGGAGCTGATTTAGTTGATCAATGTTCTGGACGCAAGTACGCAAAGTTGGGAACTGCTGCAGCTGAAAGTGACTTGGATTGAATTATTTCTATGCTGATGTCCGGGTGACAGAGCTCCGTTCGCAAGCAGCTCTGGAGGAGAGTGACGTCCAAGCCCCGCTACCCCACCATTCTGACTGCGCACCTCTGCAGGAAGGTAAACCGAGTCCTTGCACGTGTTGGAGGCTCTGCGCCTTGCTCACATTAATTCTTGGCTATTCCTGTGAGTTTTGGAAGATGGTATGGCTGTCGCCTGTTGTTCGTTCAAATCTCGTGCAAAATGTCCAGTATGGCTGTCCGGTCAACCCTCGACAGGGACTTTTCTTCCATGTAATAGATGCATGACTCCGAGACAACTCACGATGCCATATGCGGCTGTAGGTAAGCACGCAGGAGCGTAAGCGTCTCAGACGAGAGCTTGACCAGGAGGATCAAGCGAAACTTCTGCTTCAGGTAACTTGTGGAAGACTGTCGATCGCGGACAGCATGTCGCAGGTGTACAAGCGGCAAGCCACCTGCAGCCGCCATGCACGACACTTGCCAGAACCAGCATGTGCACCACTTCCCATCGATTGCAGCGCTAAACATCACCCCTCACAGATCCACCAACAGCTCTTTCGCAACAGAGCAGCCATCCCTATCGCAGTCTTCTCGGGATTCTTCTCCGGTGCCGACGCGACACACGTGGACAAGCATCTCCCCATGTGACGTCTGTCCGCGTGGCTGAAGCTTGACTGCTATCCAGTCGTTTCCAAGCTCCCGTCACCACCATCCCACTTTTGACGCCAGGGCTTGCTTATTGTACACCGCACCATGATATCGTAGGCACTGAACTTTTTCGTCTCTCTTCCTGTATTCTCCTTTTACTTTATCGCGATCGTGCTCAGCATAACCCTCAAGCTCGGCTCGCTATGCCACTCACGAATCCATTTTCTCGTCTCCGCAAGAACCACAGACACAATGTGCAAACGCTCAAAGCACAACCGCTAGCGGAGCTCTCAGGCTCACTTGGAGATTTGGGAACTCTGTTACCGCTAATGACAGCTCTGGTGATTACAAACTCCATCTCATTGCCATCAACGCTGCTGTTCACCGGAGCAGCCAATGTACTCACTGGTATCGCGTTTGGAATCCCACTTCCAGTACAGCCTATGAAAGCGATAGCAGCAGTCGCCATAGCAAGGGAATTCACGCTCGAGCAAAATGCAGCTGCTGGGCTGATTGTGGCCGCCTCTGTGGGATTGTTCAGCCTCACAGGCCTAATCAACTGGGCGAACCGCGTCACGCCCGTCCCGGTTGTAAAGGGCATCCAAGTCGGTGCAGGATTATCACTCTGCCTGAGCGCCGGCACAACCATGCTCAAACCTCTGACATGGACCGGACCGTGGTGGGGCGACAACCTACTTTGGGCGATCGCTGCAGTCCTGCTTCTGCTCGTCACGTTTGCGTGTCCAAAGCTGCCCTATGCTCTCATTATATTCGCGATTGGCATAATGCTCTCCGCACTCGGACCAGCAGGCCACACCCCAGCGAACCCAAATACTTCAATTCCCATTCTGCACCCCTCAGCCGAAGACTTCTGGTACGCAACCTCTACCGCCTCGCTCGGCCAACTTCCTCTCACGATCCTCAACTCGGTCATCGCCGCTTCAGCATTAGCCTCAGACCTGCTTCCCTCTCCACCCTACCCTTCCGCCCCATCCGTAACCTCACTTGGCCTCTCCGTGGCAGCCATAAACCTTGTAGGATGCTGGTTCGGCGCCATGCCCGCCTGCCACGGCTCCGGCGGCCTGGCCGGCCAATACCGCTTTGGCGCGCGTAGCGGCTCTAGCATTATCGTCCTCGGCCTCATCAAGTTCCTCCTGGGTGTTCTCGCCTTCTGGAACGGCGAACACATTGTCGCTCTGCTCGCCGGCATCCCCAAATCCCTCCTCGGCGTCCTCGTCCTCGCTGCAGGCGTCGAGCTGGCAAAAGTCGGCGAGAGCGTCAATACCGATGCGCGCGACCTACGCGAACTTGACGGCGAGCTGCCGTGGGATGGGAAGCGGGTCAAGGAGCTGGATGAACGAGAGAAGAGGGAGAGGTACATGGTCTTGCTGGTCACCGTTGCGGCTATCCTGGCGTTTAAGAATGATGCCGTGGGTTTCATCACGGGGTTGGTCTGGCATTGGGGGTTCAAGGGCGCGAGGAGGCTGGAAGCATGGAGAGATGAGAGGGCGGGTCAGCCGTTCTGGAGACATACAGAGCACAGCGGAAGCGAGCGCACAGGGTTGCTTGCGCAGGAGGAAAGTGATACGGTTGCTTGAGTTTTGGTATGGCGAGCATTTTCTGATGGCGTTCGATGGCATAGCGATTGAGGGAGTTTCTGGTTCACGACAGACATCGATTACGAATAGTGTATTTGCATTACAACAGCGCTGGAAGCGAGTATTTCACAAGCACGACAATCGAGAAGAACATTTTACATACAGCCTTGTACCCCCTGACATAGTGTACACGTGTTTTTGGTCAAGTCTAGCTTGCAGAGACCAGGACGCCGAGGATCCTCTGAACGCAGCCCAAGTCCTAGGGGAGGCAGGCCGAACTGATCTGCGTGCCTCTTCGACCCCACCCGCAATTGTTCGAACGGTTTCGCGGTCGTCAAGCAATCGACAATGCTCCTCGATCCTGCGAAAGCGCTCTAGGCGGTTTCGTCACCCCAGCATCTACTGTGCAACCATCCAAAGAACCCCGAGTCCTGACCGTCCCATACTCCGGCTTATACGGCGGCGGTGCCTCCCCCAACTCATTAAGCCCCTCAACAACAGGTGTTTGGTTCCGCCTATTGTATGCCCAGCGCTCGACATGTTGGACCAGTGCGTTGTGGCCCCTCTGCCTTGTCTGCTCTTGCTCGAGCCGCCGCTGACGGTACAGATACCAAAGTAGTGCGAATAAGACGGCGGCTAGGAGGGCGAGGATGAGGAAGTAGTAGTTGTGGATGTGATTGGTGGCTTTGGGTTGATTGGCGACGATGAAGAGTTTGGAGGGTGTTGAGAGAGGTGCGGCTGGTACAGATGAAAGTATCTGTATCGACGGTAGAGTAGGTAGAGAGTGTATTGTGGAATCGAGTATCGGTGTTGGCGGCATGGTCACGTAGGGTTTGGTTAGTTGAGAGCGTGGAGAGCGCAGAGCAGGTGTTCAGCGCGTGCGCCCTTTAGTAAGGATATGGAAAGGAATGTTGAGATGAGAAGCAGAACGCATGCGTCCCGGATTGGAACCTGTCTGACCTGGCGATATCATGTCTCATGTCTAACACGGGTAACGACTGCAGGACGAGGTTGAGCGCACTACAAGATGAGGTAAGTAAAAACAGCTTGAGGGTGGCAGTCAGTCAGTCGATCAGAAACGAGGGATTCAACCACAACGACACATGATGATATGTGAGGAGAACTTCGGGCTCTGCGAGATTGAATGTCGCGACACATGAGTGTGGTACGAGGTAGCTGACACCGTGACACGGATAACGGCGGGAAGCTTACTAGAAGCGCCAAGCATGCAACTCTGCTTCGTCGCCGCGAAGTACCTTGTTGGCCAACCTTACATATAACTTGCACCCCGCATCTCACTCACGCCAAAATGGTCAAGGCTATCAGAGGTAGGTGTTCTTCCTTGTTCCCACGCCTACTACGCTGATGGCAGCAGGTACACTGGTGCGATGCGACGCGTCGATCAAAGCCATGCTGGTCGATATTGACAGCAAGAACAACAACGAATACATCATCGAGGAGCTGGACGAGGAGCACATTCTGGTGAAAGAGACCAAGGTCAACGAGCTCAAGGGCAGATTAAACAATGTAGGAGCCTCTTGGCGCGGCGATGTGTGCTCCACTAAAACAATGCAGATGATGAGAGAGCGCTTGAAGGAGCCCGAGAGTTCAGACTCGGAGTAGATTCTTGCTACCCTGCCTCGTATGCCCTACGTCTCAACGGATACGCTCACGGTCGCCTCTGTATCCTACGACCTGGCCTTCTGGTCGGCGCCGTCCTGCGCATTTACCCACTTGGGCCTGTGGTCGGTGTACAACTCGGCATCGGCCTTGAAGTTGTCCAGGATGCTGGTGTCGTCCAAGGTGCCGACCTTGACGATCCTCTTGCCGGGGAAGGTCGCTCCTTCGCGCCAGAGGGTAGTGCCGCAATCGCCGCTGCGGCTGTCAGTATGGAGCTGTTGTGCAGACTGCCGGGCATACATACCAGAAGTTGGAGATCATCTCGTTACCGCTGTCACCCTTCTTCTTGTGCTGCTTGGGTGTGCCCTTGGTGATCTTGAACTGGTCTGCGTCGTAGACACCGTTGGAGCTGTAGGTGCTACCACCGATCTTACGGCAGTCCAAGCAATGGCAAAGGACCTGCTCATACCATTAGTAACTGGGGACAACATTGAGTAGATGCACCTACGCTTGCGCCAGATTCACCTCCGGCTTCGTAGCGGACGTTTCCGCAGATGCATCCTCCGGCAGCCATGTTGTATATTGCAATAGGGGCTTGGAAAGTAGGTCGGAAGAGTATAGAGTTGGGGTTTCACTGGGAGTATTGAGGGGTGTTTTCCTTGACGGTTAAGTAATAGGAAGCTTTATAGCTGGGCAAGTACCCCGCTACGCCGATTGGCCAGCTCAAAGAAACCTCCGTGAGCCGAAGAAGGTGCCCCTCCACCAGCGCCTATGCAAGCAGGAACCCGAACGAGCGGATAGGAGTCACGATCTACTACCATTCGAGATGTTGCGGAGCTTCGGATCACGGTTACTAGGCCCAAAGTCGCTGTTGCTCGTGTAAGCACTAGAGACAATTTCAGATCACATATTTACGCATTCACGCATTGTTCGCACTACAAGAGGCACAGTTGTCTCTTTGTAAGAAACTTGTACGTAGTCCAAGAGTATGCAAGGCCCGCCCTTGAGCCCGCCCTACGTCATTGCAACGCTCAAGTCTCTCGCTGTGCGGTGTGTAAGAGTGGGGCTCTCCCGAGTCTCCGCAGACGAACGCGCACGTGAAGTCGAGACAACTTCGCGTTTGCAAACGCGGTGACTTGATTAACCGTTCACACAATGACCTGACTTGAGGCAGCGCTGCGCGCATTCTATCGCACTCGTCACGTTTGCGCGCCGCGGTCTTTTCTCCACCCCCCTCCAGCTGCCACACCCAACACACTCATGGCGACGAGCACGGCGAACGTCTGGACGCAGATGGGCTATGTTCCTCCACGCGGGCAATGTAACTACAAACAGTCCATCGTCTCGCCGCGATGTCCATGTCTGCGATTTATGCTGCATCCTCTCAAGGCAAGCTATGACTCTTCTCTAGACCACCAGCTCGTATTAACAGGTTTAAAGTCATCATCATCGTATGAATGCGACGGCTGCAACCACCACGCCTCTTTCCACTCCATGGAGAACAAAGCAGAAGATGAGATACGTAAGAAGTGGGAGCAAGAGACCAAGGACAGAGCGGCGCGTGAGGAGGAAGCAGCGCAGCGACCGAAGAAACGCCCACGTGCCATCGACTACCTAGACGCTGCTGATAAGACGAACGATATGTTGAAGATGTTGGAAGTTACACCAGAAAGGAGCAGAAGCGCCACAAGGACTAGGGGAGGAGCTATGAAATCGCGCCGAGCCGCAGGGACGAGAGCGAAGAGCAGAATCACGGAGCTCACAGAAGAAGAGGAAGATGTGATTGAGGTTGACTGAGGCTCGTTGGTAGGCAGAGTGTATAGTGAGCATACTATGGCGTTTCAGGGTCGATTAGATAGGTTGTGGTTTGGAGATTGTCACTGCGTTATACCCCACGACAGGCGTGAGCATAAGAGCGAAGCAGCATCAATGACATGATTTCTTTTACATCACTGCTTCGAGTGTTTTCCGACTTTTCTCATCTCTGTCCACTGACTGCTCAGCGCCAACAATGATATGTTGTGATAAACAAGCTGCCAAGACCTGACTCGCGCGGGCTTCACCTTCAAGCTCTGCCCTTGCTCTGCCACCAGCAACTTACCCCAACATGATACCATAGCAAGCAGGCCCGATAGCCTCGCTCTTCCCCCGGTGACTAGCGCTCGAGCAATAGACTTTCCGAAGACCCGCTTTTACAATGGCGACGCCAACGCCCTCCACCAACACGCCGCAACGGCACCTCCCCGCATTCTCGTCGCCCGCCCCACGTAGCGTGCCGCACACAGGTGCAACCACTGGCATGATGAATTACGACTCGCCTGCGATGCTTAATATGCTGAATGAGGGAGGGGCTGCTCTGGGTGGCGTGCCCATGGGAGGTGTAAACATGGACATTTCACTGTCGCAGCTTGGTATGCCGAGCGCAAGCGCAATGGGACGCGCAGACGAGGCCGAGAGAACAAGGCGACTACACAATATCATAGAAACTCTCAAGCAAAAGCCTGGAAGGGTCAGTGAGGAGAACGTACTTGCGCTGTGCACCAGGCTCGGTATACCAAGCGAAAAGGTGGGAGAAGGCGCCTATTTACTCCCTGTTGGCGAGTCGAACCTCCTGGAGGTGAGTGCGCGATTACACCGGTTGCTAGCGCACAAGTATTGATAGGGCCAGATTCTGTTCCAGGATGACCAGGTCGAGAAGATTGAACTACAGGGCGGCTTCGACATTCATAACGGCGACATTGGATTCGGCGAAACGGGCACGAAAATCCTCACTCGAAATCTGAAACCTCTGCCGGGCCAGAGTAAGATGAACGTCACGCTCGAGCGATTTGCGGAGAACTTAGAGAAGCTTGTGACTTTGGACAAGTTGGGATCACCGCAGAATGGCGGGGTCAGCTGTTACAACGCCATTGCGGGTGTATATACGAGCTTGCGAAAGCTGTTCGAACACGAAAAGAAAATTGCGCTCACAATGCTGGAAGAAAGCATACCACACCGACATCACAAGGCGGAGAGGGAAGTGTTGTGCAGGAAGAGCGGCCGGCCTAGGCCAAGTGGTGGAGATCGCCTAGGGCTCAGTCTAGAATACTGGATGGACAGGCGGCACATAATACCCAAGAAGCGAAGCAGAGCGATAAATTCTGAAAAAGGAAAGGAGAAGATGGAGGTCGACTCACGTGAAGAGAGTGAAGATTTGGAGGACGATGAGCTGAAGACGAACAAGGTATATGCTCTTACACTGGAATGTGAATCGTCGCCATCGACACTCTACACCCCAATCCGCGTATCAGACGACTGGATCAGCGACGCAATAGAGAAGCCTATGGATGCGAATGATGCGAACGCTCTCAACAACATCCTCCTGAACACACCCTCGATAGATTGGCAAGAGCCCAAGCCGACTTTTCTCGAACCGCCAGCATCGGCAGCCGATGACGACGCAATGAACCTGGATGCTGCCCCAGGGCGCTTACCAAACATACGTTTCGTGGCCAAGTTCGACCCACCGCTTGTTGTTCCCATCACGACCTATATGTCGTTATACCAGTCCGTCGGCGTCGAGCCACCACAGGATTTCCTCGCTACGACCTTCATTGGCTTAGCACTGCGACCCGGTGAGCTCGACCCTGGCATGACTGGCACAGCCGGCGCGATCACACACGAGATCCGGAGCTCGCGAACAGTCTTGATACGTGATGAATCAGGACAAGAGAGGGACGGAGTGCACAACCTCAGTCTGTACGCCCCTAAGATGGAGTACAGCAGGAAGATGGAAAGCCTACCCTTCGCCCATCCTAAGCAGTTGGTCGAAATACTCCCAATCCTCCGCCAGTACGCCTTTACGACCTCGCTCCTGCAAGCCTCCTTCCTCGAGACGCAAGAGCAGAAGAACACCTCACAGCTTTCAACACCACCGGACACGAATAGCCGAGAAGGTGACGCACCACTCCAGGTCGACGTCAACCTCTCCTACACGCCACCCGCACCCCGTTTGACGCTCCACATCCCCCGCCCACCATCAAAAGCCGTCTCAACCCCAGAGACAACATCGCTACCGGCCGCGACACCGGCATCCATCTCCGATCTGCTATCGGGCCTGCTCTCTGACACCGCCTCAGGCCCTGCTGTTCCCCACGCTCCACTCAGCGTTACGCTCGATGTACACGCCAACGCAGAGCTCATTGTCAACGAGCAGAACGTCACAGAGGGACGGACGGCCGGTGAGGAGGATCTTGATAAGGTGCAGGAAGCGGAAGCCAGGATCAAGAGGGTTGGCAGGGCGTTGGAGATCTCTGGAGATTTGAGTATTTGGGGGGAGTGGTTGCGGAGGGAGGTTGTGCGAAGTAGCAGTAGTTAGATAGTCAAGTAGTGTCTTATCTCTAATCTTCTGTCAACTTTATATTCCCCACCCTCTCTTAGCATCACACTTACCGTTCACACTAATGAAGAGCTTACTGTTAGCAAGTAGAATGTTGCAGAGACGCATAGCTCGAGAGGAAGATCTAGATAAGACACAAAAGATAGAAGCTAGAACTGAAAGATATACAAAGGCGCTGAATAGTCTCTAAAGACTTAAGTAGTTAGAGGGTGTAGTTACGAAGAGGGGGGTGAAAGGTCAGTAGTCGTCAACGGTAGTCCTCAAACAGCAGTCCATCTACCAAGCCACAAAGCATCTCCCTTTTCCACTCGAGTGCTATTACAAACCACTCTCAAACCTGCTGTTACGACTCGCGCTAGCAGTCACACGCGACACGCGACACGTGGCGCGCGACGGCGTTGATGAACTATACAACAAGTGTTATTGGAGCGTTTAGGGACGTTGAAAGGATGTCTAGGGATGTGAAGGTTATTGTGCACGAGTTGAATGTTCAAGAAGAGTGGAATCTTCGTAATCACTGGACGTGACCATCTCCCAGAAGAAAGGAAGAATTGTGTTTTTTCAAAGTGTCGATCATATTTCATTCATATTCATTGCACGTCTAGATTACCATAGCAATCCATTGCGATGCGTTCCATGCTTTAACCGCCCGCTGCTTCTAGCATGGATCTAGCAGGGGGGTGTTGGGGTATGTGATGTTGAAGGAAAAGGGTCGCCTAAAGAGACCAAGAGACGAGTACAAGCTAGCTAGTCCATCGCGGTGATGGAGAAGCGGCTAAGAGATCCAAACACCCTTGCCGTCCCCAAGGGTTTGCGAAGCAGGTTTTACCCTACTTGCGAATCCAAGGGGAGGAAGGGGGAGGGAGAGAAGAGGAACGCCAACAAGCGACATTAAAAGGACGATATGCAAGCAAGCACGCAGACAAGCTTACGGCTTAGCAACGGGGACAATCATCTCCTGCTCGACCTCCTCGGCCTTTGCAGCGAACTTGGCAACATCGGCGCCCTCGACCT
Source organism: Phoma sp. RAV-16-625 (assembly GCA_004335185.1). NCBI lineage: Eukaryota > Fungi > Ascomycota > Dothideomycetes > Pleosporales > Didymellaceae > Phoma > Phoma sp. RAV-16-625. The sequence continues at coordinate 287,933 of SAUA01000024.1, forward strand.
TGCCGAACATGGTCTCGGCCATGATGCCGGTGATCTGGTAGGGGTCGCCGTTGGACGCTGGGCGGCGGTCCTCGAAGTAGCCCTTGTTCTCAGCGGCGACGGCGCGGGGGATGCGGACGGAGGAGCCGCGGTTGGCAACGCCCCAGGTGAACTTGTCGTACGAGGCTGTCTCGTGCCTTCCTGTCATGCGCTGCTGGTTGTCCTCGCCGTAGACGGCCATGTGCTCCTTCTGGCGGGCAGAGAGCTTCTCCATGGCGGCCTCGATGGCCTTCATGCCGCCCTCCTCGCGCGTCTCCTTGGTAGAGACGTTGGTGTGCAGACCAGCGCCGTTCCAGTCGCCGGGGATGGGCTTGGGAGCGAAGGTGACCTTGGCGCCGAACTCCTCGGCAACGCGGTGCAGGATGAAACGCGACATCCACAGCTCGTCACCCATGGAGATATCCTCGCAAGGGCCGACCTGGTACTCCCACTGGGCGGGCATGACCTCGGCGTTGGTGCCGGAGATGTTGATGTTGGCGTACATGCAGGCCTTGTAGTGGGCCTCGACAATGTCACGGCAGAAGACCTTGCCGGTGCCAACACCGCAGTAGTACGGGCCCTGAGGAGCAGGGAAGCCGTTCTTGGGCCATCCGTAAGGCCAGCCGAACTCGTCGAGCAGAGTGTACTCCTGCTCCAGGCCGAACCAGAACTCGTGCTTCTTGTGCTCCTTCAGGATGATGGCAGCATCGTGGCGGAAGTTGTAGGCGTTGGGGCTACCATCCGACATGTACGTCTCGCACATGACGAGGACGTTGTCGCCAAGACGGAAAGGGTCGGGGTAGTATGCGACGGGGCGGAGGTAGACATCCGAGTTGTCGCCGGGAGCCTGGCCCGTCGACGAACCGTCAAAGTTCCATTCTGGGAGGTCGTCGAGACTTGTGACCTTCTTGAAGAGTGTCTGAAAATTGATTAGCGTCGTGTGCCGGATCGGGTAGTGACTTGGTGGGTGTAAGGAAGGAGCAGCGGAGGGGTGCCACGTTAATCGCCGACCCGCAGATTGTGGCGGTTGGTGGGGCTTATCGTGGGCTTTGGTGGGATAAGGAACGCCGAACAGAGGAGGGGCGATCGCTGCGCAGTGAGGTCACACAAAGCGGCCACCCTGCTCACGATGTCCAGTTCTTTGCATGCGTGGGGCCAGTACCACCAAAGCGTGCTGACTGCAGGTACCACGGCGCTGTGCTTTACGCCCACAGACCCCACGGTGCTCACAAATGGCGCACCGCAATCTGGATAGCGCAGTGTTTGAGGGAATGAAGTCGAAAATGGCTCACCTTTGACTTTGAGCGCAGGCCGTTGGAGCCGTCAATCCAGACGTATTCGGCGATGACTCTGTCCTTCTGGGGAAGGCTGAGGTATTTTTGGAGCTGCAAATGGCGCATTAGCCCGGTTGGCCGAGGCACGCGATGTCATGTCAAACTTACAGTGGCCGTGTTGGAGATGATTGTTGAGTTTGCCTGTGTGCTGCGGTGAGCAAATGTGTCTTTGGTGCGCCAATTGGCGTGCATGTACAAGATGCACTGCTTGGTGAACGTACCATGACTGCGGTTGTGTATGTGAATTAGGTGATGAAAGAGAACAAGGGACGGGTGTAGAGAAGCGTGGAGAGAAGTGTGATGTCTGGCGACAGAACCTCGTACTTAGGAGGGGTAGATATAAGAGTGGTGGAGAGGAGATATGTGAATGAGGGGAGAGATAAGGGCTACCGGGGGCGTAGGCTTATAAGTAGCAGAACAGCCTATGTCTCGGTCTGTGGCGGCTGTCGGTAGGGTAAGAGGAATAGTTAGGCTGGCCCTGGGCCAAGCACAGGCGTCGCCGTGGCCGAAACGAATCCGTGGGATGAAGCAACCATGTTCAGCAATCAGAGCGTCCCAAACTGGGGGTTTCCGACGGCCGCGCGCCCAGGATGAAAGCAATGCTAGGATGCGTGCTAGTGTGGTGTCCACTTCTCTAGCGCCGCCTACCGTCGTCAAAGCAAACCACACATCTGGGGACGCTCGCCCAATCTGTGACGAGCCATTTCGTGCTGATGTTATTCACGCACACATGTTTTGTCTGGTCTTCCCAGCAGCGGTGGCTCCTTGTGCTTGCGCTCACGGACACGGCTGCACACGCCTAGCCGCAGTCCCGCTCAGCCTCAGTCACTCCCGACTTTGACCGCTCTGTTCCTGGAAAGCGTCGCCAACCGTCGTCACTGCGCAGCTAAATTTACCCACACAGCCGAGCCATTGGTCATGCAGCGCGAGCTGGTCCGAAGCGTGCCCCAAAGCAATGCTGGGGCTCGCATGTACAGGGCACACACCGCTGGCTGCTCGTGCACCGCATCGTGACTGTTTGTGACTGTTTGTGACCGCCCGTGGCCGTAGCCGTAGCCGTGGCCCTGCGCCGTTATCAGTACATACACGCTGCGCCGCTCTACGACGGCGAATCCCACGTGCACGGAGAAGCTGCGCGTGCTGAAATGGGAAGCTCGTGCAGTAGTAGTAGCAGCCACAGTAGCAAGATAGCAGCAGCAGCATGGCTTGCCAGACGAGTGTGTGCACCTGCATGCAAACACGGCCGCCATGTAATTCACGATGTTCTCGACAGCCGCTAGAAGGAGCGTTGACGCAGGTGTGGCGATAAGGATAAGGCCGGCCAATCGCGAGCATCCCAGCAAATCGGCCGCCGTCATGCGAGCATCACTCTACGCCTTGCCAACGTTTTTTGTAGTCAAGCAAACCCTCAAGCCCTCTGCCGATGTCCCGACTACTCCAAAGCCATGTCTGCTTGCAAGGAGTATTTGCCGAGTTGAGCATTGTGTTATCCGGCAACCCTGAATCCTCTAGCAATCCGGTGCCTGGCCTGCCCGTCTCCACGGCAATCGGCTTCAATGCTGCGGCCTTTCTATTCTAGACGCAGGAATAGCATCCTCTCTGACCAACTGCCCCACACTCCCTACACGGGTCCCGCATGCATTGATAGACAGCATCCATCGTGTACATGTGCAACGAATCGCTACATGACCGCAACGAATAGCCGTGCAACCACAGGCAAAACCCATCTCCGATGTGCAAGCCATGTGCGCGCCGCCTCCAACTTGCCGTGCGCCCAAACCCCACGATGCAAAAAGATAGCCCTCGCCGTCGAGTGAGGTTGGTTTCGGCCAGTTTGCGATGTCGGCACCGCGATTATATCGCGCATCTTTCCACCAGACGTTGGGCCTTGGTGGGCATTTGTGGGGTGCGGGTGGCCGCAGATCAACGCCAAGATTGCGGCCCCTGTAAGCCACAGATAGCAGCCGATAGTTACTCGATCCGCATACGTAACGCCCGCCGGCCGGGGCTTGCCTTCGACGACGCCTGGGTGCTGCCAGCACCGCGCTTTCTACGCCCGTCTCGAAAAAGGCCAAAAATTCACCAAAATCATCCAGAGAATGGGCAAGTTGCAAGAGCCGCAGTTGAGTCAAGCATGCACATCGAAAAGCGGATCCGTGCACGTGGCGTTGCCATGGGCCGTATTGGGGAAAGCCAGAGGTTTGTCTGACGGGGGTCGAGCAAGGCTTTATATGTCCTCCAGTTCCAAGACTCGCTGATCAAAGCATTTCATCTCTATGGTTGAGCCAAAGTCCCCCGACTCAGCCTTGACCTGAGCTACCCTCATCCCTCCGACACGTGTGTAGCGTGTGCTTCCAGCTATTGCGAGCGGTCCAGTCCATTTGCGTGTGCGCTCCGACGCAGGGCAACTTGAGATGCATTCGCTGCTCGCCAGGAGGCTTACACAGGTGGCGTGTACCCAACTTCTGATGCGACTTCCTTAAACACAATAAGCATTTTGCTCCAACGTGGACAGGTAACGCGCTCGTGAACCACCATATGCTCTTGCTGCACGTCCCCTTTCCTCTAAGCCAGTGTGCTTGATGACGTGCAGGCCCAATCGACCTTGGTGGGGTGGCGACTGCGGTTGTACCTGCAGATGGACCAGGCTGGGCTGAACAGCGAGCCCGGGAAGAGACGGATCGACTTGTGGTTAACGCCGGTTCACTCCGCGTCTGAGCGTTCGGGGACAGTGTCGGTAGGATGCTAAATCTGGGGAAGGCTAATCGGATGGTTGGGGTTGCTTCTCGTGTTCTTCTGGGGCCATTGAGACACTGTTTTTGCGTTAGTCATCCCGTTGGCAACGAGCACTCATCTGGAAGCTAAGCCCTGATCCAACGGCTCTCAGGCATGGTCTGACTTTCGTCGACTCCTGTCGGCGAGACCTGCGACCGTCATTACCAGTGATACTGCCTTTGAGCCGACAGACACCTATAGGCGCACCCATGTACATCGCAGACCCTGCCCAGATGCTTAGCCAGACCCACGCAAGATGGTAGGTTCTCAACCTGCGTGCAGTGGTGCATGCGGCTTTGCGTTGGCCTGACCACGTGACGTCTGCCCAGCGTTTGGCTATGGTCACTGTACGACAACTACCACTCCGAGCCGTTCAGCGTTTGTCCCAACAACGCATCAACACCCACACTCTTGTATCACGACGGATATTCGTCTCCGTTCTGGATATACCGATCCAACAAGTATAGCATGTGCATTATATGCGCAGGCGATTAACCACGATTGTACGGCCCGCTCTCGCCTGACGCAAAATAAGCATGAGGATAATTCACGTGCGCAGTGTGTGCGTCCGTCCGGACGCTCGGCCGTGATCCGGGTGCGAAGACCACGCATGATTCGTTCCGCTTGGCCGCGGGTTCGGATACACTGCCGTTATCAAAACATTGTTGAAAGCGTGGAGCGAACAATCAGATTGTGTTCCCGAAAATGTTGTCCAAACGTGTGTCGGAAGAACAGAATCGACCCGGAGACAAAGACCGACACGGTACTCTTTTTATGGCAGAAAGAAATCCATGCGTGGGACTTGTGCCTGGCAGTTTGTATGAGCAGGTATATAGCCACTGTGGATGATCAATCGCTGCTTGTAGGTATGGGAAGAACATTGCACTTACGACCGTCAATCTTAACTTTGACTCTGTAACATCAACTCCAGCATACAGGTCCTTCCAAGCGACGTGGGATGTGCTATACGGAGCATGTATACCATGGATGTGCCCATTGGGGACGTGAGCGCATCGTAGGAGAGCCATGTTGCCGGGCTCGAATAGTGGATAGTCGCTGTACACCCTGTCTCTATACTGAGAACATGGGTTCAGTCAATAGCGACGAGCTGTGCTCGCAGTGCAGTTACCACAAGGTGAGAGGAGACATCTGGAGGCCGTTTGCGCACGTGAGCAATACCGGCTGGGCTAGGGTGGAAGAGAAGCTGCAGCAGAGGGTGTTGAGAATGAAACCACCAGCTCTTACACTAGACGGTAGCTTGGCTCCTTTCTGTGTTGTACGTTATGCTTGTAAGCTGACTAGGCCGGTACAGATGGCAAGACCGCTGGATGCATTGGCTGCCTTCTTGACAGCATCACGACCTAGTTTGACATGTAGGCCCACTGTCCAAAGATGCCTAGATACGGGACAAGGTCACTGTATGAGGACTCACTCTACACTTCGAAGTCAGCCGCTGTGCCTGGGGTTGTTGGGAACAAGCCTTGGGAAGAGTGAAAGTCTGCACGGACCAGCTTGCAAGCTCTCACCAGCAGCTTGATCAGAAGATGTCAAGATTGCTTCCACTCCACGCAGAGAATTCGTATGGAAGTTCAGCTAGGACGGGACGATTGCAACTTGTTCAATAGCCCGAGAATTCGAAGTTTGAGGTGAGGTTGCAAACAGTGAGGGGAATGGCAATAGCTCTTGGGCCACATGGCAAGCACCTGACCAATTAGGAAGATCGATGGGGTAATGGCAACTCGCGTCCTCCTTCCGTCCTCGTCGCTGCGAACACAGACACCAGCAAAGACTACACAGAGGTTCCAACGTCGAACGGAGCCGCTCGTTGCATTCCCTTTCGTTGCAGTCCCTGGATGCCAGCGCTCTGCAGGGCTGTGCAGACCTCGGTCTCCAACCTGCTGAGCAGGTGCGTAGCTGCACCAAGACATGGCTATCAACCATGAGAGCAAGCTTCGAGGCAATCAGTCGGTAGCAGCTTCATTTATTCTAGAGCTACGCTGTTCATGTTGACTTCCTATTTGCTTGACTGTAGCATCTGCCGATTACTCCTATGCCCCAGTGATGGCTGCCGAAGTCCCACGAAATCAGCGTGTTTATCAATGTGCACAACGACGTTGCAACCAGATTTGAATTTGAAGGAATAGCTAGTAGCACAGGAGCGTTTGCGTTAGACAAGATAATGTCATGACAGAAATTCTCAGATGATTCTCAGAGGCCAGGATGTTAATCAGGGTGTTGCTTTTTGCGTCGCAGCGTGCGAGTCAAAACAGCCCACAAGCTCCATGGTGCGACACGTCAACCTCAACGTCTTCGAATCGAGCAAAGCAGATGCCACCGCAGTCAGCTGTCTTGTCAAAGTCGCCAAAAGGGCCGGCGAACCAAAATTGATGAATGGTCTGACTCGGGAGAGATGCTAGCACACGTCAGGCATGTCTCGACAATTGGCGGCAAAGGACAGCCTCGGATAAAAAGACAAGCACGACAGGTGCCACGTGAAGTGCACAACTCATGGCTCGATCAGGGGTGGATGGCTGCCGCTAGAGGAGAGGCGCGCTGAGACGCAGCAGGGCAATGGTGAGGTTGCGAACCGCGGAGCGTACGACATGGTCGTGCCAGGAACAGCGACCAATCTTCTCGAATCGCGGACGCAGCCTAGACGATGACATGACGAGGTAGCGTGTGGTCACGAAAAGGTAGCTTGATGCTTGGTGTTGAAGCTCGGCGGTTGAACGTGCGCTGCTGCCACCACCGTTGGCTTGTGGGACTTGAAGGCATCTCATGTCGGCCGCAAACCACCGATCGACGTCCGGGGTACCATCTCACAAAAGTCGCTGTTCCACCGTCTTGGAGCATTCGTCGTCCCACGCCCCGTGTCTCTCCTTCTTCACACTCATTCTACCAACCCAGCAACGTGCACAGCTGTCATGAACCGCTAATTGGACTTTGGCTCCTTGCTAGCCCACCTGGAGACGTACCTATTCTAGCGTTGGCATTATTTCTTCCCATTCGCCGAGCCTCTCGCTGCAGGGCGCCCCCTTAGCTTCGCGGGACGAGAGCGCGCCAGAGCATTCAGCTGCAGCAGCACTCCGCAGCACTTTGGGTGCACATCTTCTGCCCAGGTCGCGTCCATGTCCAACGATCGTCGAACGAGCGTGGACGGGGTGCAAGCTGCCATGGCGCACTCCCCCGTGATGCATCGCCATACTGCCTCCGACACGGGCGACATGTTCTCTCGGCGCTCCAGCAGAACCATGAGCTTCTCGAGCGACCGCCCCTCGGTCGCGAGCTCGGTGACCTTCCAGATGCCCACCACGGTGCGCCCGCTGCCCGCCTACATTGCCGCCTCGGTCGCGTCCCAGATGGTCACGGATAACCACAACGCCCAACTGCGCCATGCCGACGCTGGACACGAAGAGCTCGAGAACGCCATCTTCTCGGGCGAGGCCCTTTCGCTGCTCAACGGCTTCCTCGACCACCTGCTGTTCGCCTTTCTCTCCACCGCGCGCTCGCCTTCCCTTGCCGCCAGCCGCCGTGCCATTTCCGAGGTCCTGAAGCCGCGCCTAGCTCGCGAAGCTGCAGAAGCCGCCGACGAGGAGCTCCAGGGGCTGTTGTCGGGCGAGGATGACGACGAGTCCTCGCCCATCGACGGTGGTCGCGCCATTGACCGCTGGGACGTGGAGAAGGTGTGGAAGCGCACGCGTCTACGCATCATGGTCTACACCCGTCTGGGCGAAATGGAGGACGAGGACGAGGAGAGGTATGTCCAGCAGGAGCGCGGACTGAGCATGGACGACGATGAAGACGAAGAGGCTGGCCTCGTCTCCTGGGCGTCTGCCATCTTCCTCACTTCTGTCGTCGAACACATCGCCGAGCAAACGCTGCTCGTTGCGGGCCAGGCGGCCTACACGCGCATGGCATCGAGAGCCAAGAGGGCTCAGCACGCCCAGGATGCTGACGACCTGGCTCTGGAACGTCTGGTCATCGAGGAGTCTGACGTCGAGAAGATCGCCCTGAACTCCGCACTCGGCCGATTGTGGAGGACTTGGAGGAAACGCGTGCGGTCTTCTCTCCAGCCTCTCTCCCCGAACCGCGGCATCCGGCCCAACTCCAGTTACACCAGCCTTCAGGGACGTAGAGGCAGCCAAGCTTTGGCAGACGATGCCTATCATCCTGAACCGACTCCCGTTTCTGAGCGGGCTCCCTCCGAAACCGACATCGCAGCCAACATACCACTGCCGATAACCGCGCGAGACATTGATGAGATTGAAGTACCTGGCCTCGCTCGGACCTATGAGAATGGCGAGAGCAGCGGTACGCAAACGCCAGTGTCGTCGCGACCCCAACGCCCGAGCAGTGTCATCGTGCTTGCTTCTGCTGAGAACTTCCGAAGAAGGCACAATGTAGACCGACCGACCTCGATGCCTGGCCCAGAAGCCTTACCCTTTGCTGTGCCTTCGCGATCCCACATGGGTGATGAGGATGATGATGGGGACCAACTCGAAACGCCCTTCGAAACGCCAATGACAAGCAACTTCAATCGTACTTCCTACATCAATGAGGACAACAGAGCAGCGCCATTATTTCTGCAGCAGAAAGCTGAAGGAAACGCCCATGATGCCATGTTAGCTGCTGCTATGGCCACGTCTCCGAAAAATAACCAGGATCAAAATGGTTTGGAGCCTGATACGCCCACCTCAGTGACGTCCACCTCTTCAGATACCTATGATGTGCAGCCAACCGTCTTGCAGTCGAAGAGGATGTCAATTGGGAGAAGCGGTCCTCCAGGCATCGTGCGCACCTTCTCTACACGAAGCTCCAGCGTGAAGTCGCCGAGGCAGACGCCCACAGCAACACCAATAGCTTCGACCCATGCTGAAGCAAAATCTTACCTTGACGATCACTCCGACGACGAAGATATTGAAGGACCACAAGCTATTGGCGTGGCACGAACGTCAGACGTACCTATCCGATCGTCGCCTACGCCTTCTGTCGAGCCGTGGACGGAGCGAGCCAAGGTTGTACCGGCACAGGGTGGATACGTCGAGGTTCAGCCCACACCTCGATCCGTACCGTCACGCAACACGCCTACACCCGATTCCAAGCCCATCATACCTGAGCGCTCGGTCGCACGGAACGACGTTCTCAGACGTGCAAGCCCTAACGTTGGTAGTGCAGGTCAAGCCACTCTTGCAGATACTGCAAGTCCACCGCGAAGGCGTGATGCAACTCCCCCGACATCAGGGCGTACGTCGTTACCTTCTCTGCAAGAAGTCGAGTACTACAAACCTCAGCAGACTGTCGCTAGCGATCAGGTAATGCGCCGAAACAGCCCTACGTTCAGCAACCGTAGCCGTACACAAAGCCCGCACCTCGCGCGTGATGTCGCTGTGACCAAGGCCGAACGGCAAGCGTCTCGCCGTTCTACCGAAGAATCTTTGCGTTCACCGTCTGCTGCAGGTGGGTCGATTGTGGAGAAGCCAGGCATCAAACGTGTGGGCTCGACGTCTTCCAAGAAATCGGTCAGCATTTCTCGCCTGCCCAACTCCCGCGACTCTGACCCCCAGCTGTCGCGTAACCTTGGCGGACGCATGTCTGAAGAAGACATTGAGCGCCAATTTGAGGAGCTCGTGCAGGGCAAGGAGACTGTCAAATACACTCTGACCCCTGAAAACATGCGTGCTTTGGATGTAAGTGGTGTCTGGCTCTGTGTGATCGATGATACTGATGATGCTAGGAGTCGCCTGCTGCTGTTCGAAAAGCAGAACTTGAGCGCCCTTCCAATGCTTCTGTGACTGTGTACCCTCGCGTCGATGCCAATAAGGACAATTCATTCGGTGCAAGTGCGCTACCTGCCAATCCTCCGAGCAAGGGCAGAGTTCCTGGGGCTCCCCACCACAAGCCTTCACCAAGCAGGAAAGTCATCACAAGACCGCTCGCCAGGGAGCCGCGCGTCGAGGCGGAGTCCATGCGCGACTTCGCCGACTTCATTCGGTCGACTGGTCCTTCACCGGGCCAGGAGAAGGCTGTACAGCCTTTCGTCAACATCAGTGGTAACGGCCTCAAATCGGGGAGTGGCTCTCCGGCTTCTATGGGGCGAAAGTCATCCACCAAGCAGTTAAACTCTCGCAACCTAGATGGTCCATCGGCTAGGCCCCGCGTGAACATGGAGCCACGCAGTCCGGCTGGTCTCAGCACTGGCAACGATGACCTGATAGACTTCATTCGTCAAGGGCCACCGAACGGTCCGGAGGGGCAACCCAGGATTCCACGATCAGTCGCTCCGTTCCGCACCACCGTTGACTCGGATCAGTTCGATAGTATGCTGGGAGATCACGGCAATGTCGAATCAGCGTATGGTTCAAAGGCTTCGACGCTCAACTCGCAACACTCAATCCAGACTTCCAATTCGAAGACTGGACTCATTCCTCCACCGAATGTAGTACAGCCAGCTTACTCGAACACACCGCAAAAACTGTCAGGTAGTATGGCGTCGAGCTCGGAGCCTGTGATCACGCGCACTCGACGACGCGTCAAGGATCCTTACGCGATTGATCTGTCCGATGAAGATGAGGTTGATGAAGACGAAGACCAACTGACCGCCCTTCCTACGTCCAACAAATCTCCTGCGCCGAGACAGGAGAGTCTCATGGACTTCCTTAACGAGATGGAACCGCCCTCTGCCCCACCTGCCAGCAAGCCTCAGCCTTTCATGCTCAGTCAAGAGACTATCGCTGCCGCCAAGGCCCGGGCGAACAGCTCGACCTCATCTTTATCGTCTTCGGCAACCGCAACACGCAGCAACGGTGGAGCCAACGGTGCTGCACCACCCATGGGCTTCCCATCTTCGAGTGGCGCCGAGACTACGCGCGCCCACAAGCCCAGAGTTGCAGCTCGTGCACCTCCAGTGGGAGATGTTCGAGCGAACCGTTCCGCAACGAGCGAGCTTGCCGACTTCTTGCGTAACTCTGGGCCTCCCGAGCCCGTAGGACCTCCACCGGGTGCGAGGAAAGAAGAAGAAAAGAAGAAGAGTAGTAACATGAAGTTCTGGAGGAAGAACAAAGAGAAGACGTATGGTGACTTGCCATGATTTTAATGTGTGAACTTTCTTTTTGGACACCTCGTGGATTCTGGGTGTAATCTTGTGGTTCCTCCATCTACTTCGACCGAGGCTTCTTGTATAGAACCACGGAACCTATGGTGGTTTTCTACTTGCTTACGCATTTTCTCATTTCATCCTTCTATGATATACCCAAAAACTCTTGTAATGTTACTGTATCTTCTCATGTAGCATATATATCTCAGTGCCTAGTCTGGATTCGGGACGCTGGAATGAGATTGGCCAAAGGATTTTTAGCTCTTAGCAATAATGGATGATCATTTTACTGACTGACTTGTTTTCTCGGCTGCAGCTTATTATAATTACGCGGTCATCTAAACGGCGCTTGCCTGTGGACAGTAGCCGGTGCGCTGTCACTTAACAGGGAGCAAGTACTTCGGCTAGTATGTGGACTCGGCAATTACTACCCCAGACCCCAGCTTCCACCTCGGGTCCACCCTTTCGCATCCAAGTCTCCACCTCCCATCTCCCATCTTCAAAACCGATATTAGAAGATGGCATATCTCTACAGTGTCTCGCGATCCAGCATCGAAAGTCTGATTTCTGAAGTTGCTAAACACGGCATCGAATACTCGACCGATCCGTCAATACGCGACTCCAAAGCCAACACAGCCCATTCACCGGTCTCAGCGGACGAAACGCCGATCACTGTTTTCTTTCCAAGGTCGACGCCAGATGTCTCCGTCATCCTCAAAGCATGCAACGAGCGCCGCATAGCCGTGACCTCTTTCTCAGGCGGCACGAGTTTTGGCGGCGCATTGACATCGACAAGAGGGGGTGTTTGCATCAGCTTTGAGAAGATGAAGGAGATTGTCGTGCTGCATGAAGATGATCTCAATGTTGTGGTGCAGCCGGGGCTGGGCTGGGTGGAGTTGAACGAGCGGCTGCAGGATAAGGGGGTTTTCTTCCCGGTGGATCCAGCACCTGGCGCGTGTATAGGTGGTATGGTTGCTATGAGTTGCTCGGGTACGAATGCGTATCGGTATGGGACGATGAAGGAGTGGGTTGTTTCTTTGACTGCTGTTCTTGCGGACGGGACGGTTGTCAAGACACATCGCCGCCCAAGGAAGTCAGCTGCGGGTTATGATCTCACGCACTTGGTTATTGGATCAGAGGGCACACTTGCATTGGTTACGGAAGCGACGCTCAAACTTGCTGTGCTGCCGCAGAACCTCCATGTTGGCCTCGTCACATTCGACACGTTCCAGCAAGGCGTCGACATTGTCGTTGCGCTGCAACGAGCAGGACACCAGCTCGAAGCTCTCGAACTCGCCGACGGACCACAGGTGCATGCAATCAATCACTCTAAACTCGCGCGAGTGGCACTGATAGAAAAACCAACGCTTTGGCTCAAGTTCGCTGGCTCCTCACTCCAGCTTGTCAACGACCAAATTCGTACCGTCAAGAGTCTGTGCGAGAAGCAAAAGGCGCTGACTTACGAGGTCACATCTGACAAAGCGCGCATCGACGTCCTATGGGGCGCACGGAAATGCATCGGCCACGCTCTCGTAGCCATGAAAAAGAACCCAACCGATCTCTTCATGCACTCCGACTGCGCAGTCCCCATCTCAAACCTCGCCGCTCTCGTCGAGGGAACCCAAAGACTCATCCAAGAAGCAAACGCAGCCAACCAAGCGGCATCACCCGACACAACGCAGCCCTGGTTTTGCGCCAACGTAGGCCATGTGGGCGACGGGAACGTACACTCGTCCATCATTTGCCCTGCAGCTGACAAGTCGCGGGTCGACGAGGTGCTGCGGGAGGTAGCGAGGCTGGCGCTCAGGCTGGAGGGCACGGTGACGGGCGAACATGGCGTGGGACTGAAGCAGAGGGATGCGCTTGCTGAGGAAGTGGGGGTTGAAGGGGTTGAGGTCATGAGGAGGATCAAGGGCGCGCTTGACCCGAGGGGGGTTTTGAATCCGGATAAGGTGTTTAGGCTGGAGGGAGGTGGGTTAGGGAGCGAGAAGGCTAGGCTATAGATGTATGAAATGATTGGTGACAGAACATGGTGAACGAGAGTGAGATTTGTAGTCAAGAGCACACCTGCAGCCTCCCAGAAATGGTTCAACAGGCTCAAGCCTTAAATTTCCCCAGCCAAGTCTTGAGATCGATCAGCGTTCTAACCGCTGTCGAACCATGATGATACTCAAAACTCTCCAGGCTCGGTAGTTTGGCGATGTCAGGCGCTGTCAGGGTAATTGCTGCCCGGTTTTCCCAAGCTTTGTCTTCCTTCACGTAACCTATGGGAGGACGGTCGTAGCCAATCCCAAAATCGCGCAGCAACGAATGCATGTTAAATTCAAAGGAAGACTCCCAATCATAAAAAAACCCAAAATAATCGAATATTGGAGTCTCTTTCCATGATAACTTAGCTTTATCAAAGAACCAGGCGGCGTAGGCGCTGAGTTCGCAATCCAGCTGCTCCAGCTGAGCCTTGTCCAGAACCTTCAGATCGTCGTAGGATGCGCCGCCAATGCGAACTAGATCTTTTGTTTTCCCAGCCCGGAGGGAAGCTCGCTCGATTGTCGAGTCCAGCTCTTCTAAGGCTGCGCGCTTCCTAACTTCATATTCACCATCAGCGTAGAACATCGGCAGTGTTACGCCGAAAATGCCGAGCAAACTGTACGCTGCATCCTCCGGGACTTTTGTTACTCGGCCGTTCGCCCAAGATAAGCGTGCTTCTTTGCTGAACCGAGAGAGGTCAGCCCCTAGGAGGGCTGTGGTGGGGATCCCAGTGACTACCGCCAGAGTCTCTGCAAGTGACTGCTTGTCGCCGAGCAGTGTGCCTTCTTTGGAATAAAACACGACTGATTCGGGTGCAATAAGCTCCTGCAGCGTCCAGCCGCGTTTGAACCATTTACTCCGTGAAAATGCAGTCTTCCATGGGTACTGCTCCTCGATGTAATCGTGCTCCGACACGTCCTCAAGATACACGTAACATCTAGCGGCACGCTGGTACCAGTAGAACATTGAGTTCAGCGAGCGCTGCAACTCTGTGCTGTCTGATTTCTTGATACAGCATGTGTCAATCCAGAAGTACAACAGGCCGTCTTCTGCAGCTTTGTAGCGCGTGAAGTAGAGTTTCTCGTAGCTGGGTTGCTTCCTGTGGGGGAAAGTGCCGCCGTCTTGGATGTTTTCGAGTGTGACCTCCTCGTCTGACGGCCCCCACGTATGTGATAGGATGCCATAGAAAGGGACGGCTTTGCCGTGGAAGTTTTCCACGTGCCATTCATCAGTGGAGATCTCGTATCGTAAGAGACGCATTGCCAGAGATCAAGAGTGTACTACAGATTTCACTGCTATAGTGGGGACTCGGTCAGGCTGCTGAAGTTGAAGTGCGACTACTCAGCTGCAGCCTAGGCGGGGTGATGTAGACCACGCTAGTAGCTGGGCGTGCATGTTCCCTCTCGTTCATAGTGAAACAACTTCACCATCGCTACTGTTCTTATCCTCGAGTTGTCACTACACGGATGAACTCTTCGATATTGACCATATCTGTGAATGGATTAAACTTGTTTTGGTAAAGGCTCATACGAGTTTGACAGTCGTAGTCACAAACCCCGTTCCATACCAATCCGTATCGTCGCCAGTAATACCCAAGACTTCGAACACGCCTACTCGTCTATACAAATGTTCCTCCTCGCCAACGCGTTCAAGCATAAGCCCATGAGGACGGAAAAACGTCTCCCTTCTCTGCGTCGTCCGGGCTACTGCAACGTCTCCAACCTTGTCCACCGTGCAGTCCAGGCACCAAAGATGACCTGATCCCGAACGTTTAACCTGGCCTGCATCGAGTGCGAACCGAACTGAGGATGGGTTCTCGCCCTTTAGGAGGAAATATCGGGCGCCTTTTTTGATGAGCTTGTTGGTTGCGCATTGCTTGAGCGGGCCGGATAGTGTCAGAGATGCGGCTGAAATCTCTCCGTAAGGATTGCTAGTCGAAAGCTGCGTGTGCACGTCGACGACTTCTAATTTGAGGAAGCGGCGGCGTGAAGGGTCAAAGGTCCAAACGGCGGCAGTAGAAGCCCAGCTCCATGAAGGGGCAACGTAGGTCGCTGTGGCTGATTGAGGAGGCCAGACATACCATAGCAAGCCTGCTGCTACATCTCTCCTCCACAAACCTGCAACATACTCATCGGCTGTCTTCGATGCTAGCAGACACGCTATTCCGGATAATGCCGGTAGTCGATCGGTTGTGTAGGTAAGCTCTAGCTGGGAGTAGGACTGTACTACATGGAGCCAAGGGTCGTAATGTCTGGTGTAGACATCTCCAGAAGCCTTGGACGCTTTGTGGATCAGCCTTTTTCTGCCTGCGTCAAATCCAAACAACGAATCACTCCCTGGACCGCGCTCTAGGACAGTACACGTGTCGCATTCAAAAGCCATAGCTGTAGACGTGAAGTGCAGTACGCGTGGAGAAAGAAGGAGTTCCTGGAAAGCCCAGCCTCTGTACTTTAGATAGTCGTTCCTGAACTTGTGGTCGATCATCGATCGTACGTAAACATTAGTACCTGGATGGGCTGGCAAAGGACACAACAGATGGTGTGGAGGTATGTCTTCGGAGCGCACCTTCTGGAATCCTCGTAAGTTGTTCTCATAGGACATTGCAGAGATTGTCAGATAGCTGTTGGAGTAGACATCAGACATGTTCCCGCATTGTGATGCCCAGTCGTCTCTACTGTCCTGAACGATGCATAATGAGTCGATCCATATGTATCTGCAGAAAGGAACAGTCAGTTCAATGCTTTTACTAAACATCATCATTCGAACTCACCTTTGCTTGATTGCTCTCGTCAGCATAATTGCGTCTTGATATAACTTGGGCAACACAGCCATATGGATACCATCTTGCAATGAGTTGATGTTGTTTGTCTCACATTTAGATATGCTATGGTAATGAGTTAGCATGACCACCTAGGCTATGCACAAGACACCACTCACAAGTCAACACTGTTCGGCGGCATCATACCCCAGCAGTGGCTCAGTGCAACGTATTCTGCCTCGGGGAAACTCTCCCCATCTACTAGTCTCACATGTCCGGGCAATCCGGATGGAGAAACATCAACAACACGCGTCGGAAGCCTGGACCTGGTCTGTCGTCTGCATAGAGGGTGCTGCACCTGGCAGTTTTGTGACCAGGTCAGAATTTTGTCGATTGCAGGCCTCGAAAGACGATCGCGTTCCGAGTCGCCCATCTCGATCTCGCAGCGTGGGATCCTACCAGGAGCAGCTATATTCCATAAGACCAAGGTCACACATTCGGTCGAGGGAGTTACCTGTCTTGAGGTACAGATAGTACACAGCAGCTGAAAAGCTGTCCTGCGGTACACACACGTGGAGGCATATCGTCTCCTGTTTCCATGTTTTCACAATCTTGAGTTGAAGTGGTCCACTACTGTCCGAATAGAACACCGAGCGTGAAGACGATTTGGGATGGAGAGGAGCAATTGTGAAGAAGAAGCACAAACGGCAGCCAAGGCTTGCGGCCTCTTTCAGCTTTGTCCAGTTGTCGTGATGCTGTTGTCCTTCTGTTGATGTTTCTGAAACACGCATGCGCTCGTAAGTAAGCACAGCGCACTTCTCGCAGAGGAAATTAGAATCGGTACTGTATGTCTTCCTTTCTAGGGGATACAGGTCATCCAATGCCAGTGGCTCATCCTCAGGGACGATGCCGGACGACGTGAGCCTGCCAGACGTAAGGTCAGTCATTGTCGCGAAATCAGGCATGCATGCAGCTGAGAAAGCGAAAATGCAGCTTTGCTACGGGTAGACTGTGCAGTAGTCGGTGAGCGGAGCTGCATCACGGCCTTAGACATGCACTTTGCTGGCCCTCAGGTACGTACGAATGCACTGCAACAATCGCCAGTAAAATCTAGGACTGCGAGAAGTTGCCTACGGCTGTTCGGAGCTCGTACTGAAGCATCGCAAAATCATCAGGACCCCTCATAGACTCCTTCCCAAAGCTCCCCACCCCACTCCACTCGCTAATGGGCAAGCGCGCCCGTCCACCCGCCGTCCTCAACCTGAAACACCAAAAAATCGAATCAACGTCCACTATCGTTTGATCTCCAAACCACTCTGTCCAACCCCTGCATTTTGCATCCGACCGTCCAAAACCAAGGGCGTTGGATTCAGCCTGTCAGCCCGCTTTCTGCACCGGTGGTCAACGGCGTGGTGGGCTTGGCTTTTAGTGCGTTGGTACGGCTGCACGGTGAAGTGTTGTATTAGGCACAACAACAGGCTGTTCGCTTACCGGTAAGTCGACGAATTGTACAGTGCTACACGATAGGCTGTGAGAGAAGCAAAGGCTATCGGACGCCTCGTCAGGCACTCGGTGGTGGGCTGAGCGTTGGACTTCTGCGTTCTTGTACAGCCTCCCCACCCCTCGTTGTGCACCCACACTTGCACAAACGGTACGAACGCGAGCGTGAAGAATGCTCCCAAAAGTATCTGCCGTATCGCACGTACCAGAAGACGTCACTCACTAGTCTCATTGCTCCCAGCCTTGCCGTACAGGTGACAGTTTGGAGGGTGTGCGTCCGTCATTAGCTGCCGTCAGGATCCATGACGGTAATTTGCAAGGACATGTCACGACACCACTCTCCGGTTCTGCTCGTGCGCACGGAAGGAGGCGAACGTTGGATGACTGCCAAGCAGATAAGGCACGGTTTGAAGTATTGATTGAGATTTCATTACTCGTATCTCCCGCAGGAGTCGGTATGTGTAGATGTGTTGCTAACTACTATGGGATATTCAGGCGCGCCGGCCGATAGAAATAATGGGCAATGATGTGATTGTACTCCGCCAAACGCCGTGCAATGCTATGCGCGCTATGCAAATGCTTCAGAACAGAACGCCGTGTATCATGCAATGATATGTTGAATTGGTTGTCCGGCAATCTTCTCGGCATATCATATCCATGCAAATCGTTTTCACCTTTCGGTGAGATGTGATGCGAATGAAAGTCGTGGGTCTAGGTTGATATCGAAAAGTGGATGCAATTTTAGTAGGCTGCCTGACGACTTGCGTAGGCGCCGGCGAACATCCTGTTGAAGAAGCCACCGGACGTCTTTGCCTTCTTCGCCGGCTTGTCCTCGTAGAGGGGCAGCGAATGCTGCAACCTAGGCTGAGAGACGGGTGCGTTGATATGTACAATGGTTGCACCCTGGTCGTAGCTGTGCATAACGGCCTCAGCGGGCTCTTCGTGAAAGCTGGACGGCGACGATGTCGTGGAGACGGAGGAGCTGCGAGTGGGTGGCGAGAGAGAAGGAGTGCGCGATGCTGCACGGGAAGAAGAGTGGTAGGCGTACTTCTGCTGGCGAGGAGCGTATGAAGCGTACTCGTAAGAGTTGAGGTTCTCGGTAGTGAGCTGGTACTGCTGCTGGCGAGCGTACTCCTTCTCCTGCTCGATGAGCCTAGCCTTCTCGGCCTGGCGTGCTTGCCAGACACGGATGGGTGCAAGGAAGGGCTCAAGGTGGTAGTAAAGATCCTCAGGGTTGATACGGAGGTCCCAGTCGAGGAGGAAAAGCAGCTGCTTCTCCATGAGGTTGACCTCGGTGATGGAGAAGCCGAAGTTGTCGTAGCCGCGGACAGCGCTGTAACGAGCCCAGTGCTTGTTCTTGGGAGAGGAGTCATTGAGGTTCTTGGCTGCAAGGATAAGGGAGGCGAGGAAGATGCGGTGGGTAGTGCACTTCATGCCCTTGGCGACGGGAGGAAGGCGAGACCGAAGACGAGAGAGGTAGACCAAGCTGGTCATGAGAGTAGGAACCTGGACGTGGGAGCGCTCGACGAGGGATGTGATGAACTCTTCGACAGAGGGCAGGAAGGGCTCCCTGACCTGGTGAGGAGGAGATGCAGGTGGTGTAGGAGGCAAGCTCTTGTCAAGCGAAGGCTCACACCTGATGACCTGTGTGGCCTTTTGTGCGAGGTATGAGATCATGTCCTGGGAGACGGGCTGCTGGATGAAGTAGTCCAGCGCCGCGCTGTTCTCCTGTGCAAGGTTTGCGGAGTAAGGCATGGTGACTGCTTGTGATGTGTTGTTGAGAATGGGTAGATGAGGGCCGACTTTCACTGAAAGTGCACGTCGATATTGAATCCGAAGTAGCAATATGCTCGTCCAATGGCAGACTTGCAAGGATATACTAAGCCTTGAGGTGTTTCCGGTCTGTATGGAGTTGGGTAAGCGCAGTCCGGAGGCTGTGGCTGTGGCTTGGGTTCGAAGAAGTTCGACAAGGTTGAAACACAAGGCGGCAGTGGATATTAAGGTGAATGATGATTTCCGACCGGCGGAAAGTGCAATGGAGGTATCGGAAAGTGATACTGCTGCAAGGAGACTGGTGGAAGGGAGAGTGACGATGCTGGCGCTGCCAAGGCAATGATGTATAAGGCTGGAAGGGATGAAGTTGATTGGGCAGTCGCGGACTGAAGAATGCAACCTGCACCGCTGGGGTGTTACAGGTGGAAAGAAGGGATGAGAGAAGAGTGAAGAACTTGCACTGACCAAAAGAGTATCAGGAGTGGATGATACTTATGCCAGCTCGAGGTGAATCCAACCGTCGTTGGTGGGGCTTCGGCGGCACGGTGCGGGACCCAATCAGCGGTCTGAGCGGGCAGGGATTGGAACGTAGCGCGCCTCGCGAGACTGAGGCCAGCGGTTGTTGGCCCGATTTAGGAAGCCTGCGAGAGTTGTGGGAAGTCGAACTGCAGAACCAGAAATAGTGCGTTTCAACTTCAAGCCAGTCGTATGCGGGGGCTCGTGTACCCAAATCAGCGGCAGCGCCTGTCAGCCAATGGAGCTGCGTCCCGCTACGTGTTTCGAGGTCGAGTTGGGTGATGTTTGAAGATGCCGCTGGCTGCAGTGGTACTGGCCGTACCAAGTGGGAAGCGTCGAGTGGATGACAGACAGCGTGGCAGCGGTCAACAACAAGCGAACGGTCTGCTGGGGGCTGTAGTGCCGATATGTACTCGTGCAGTGCTGCTGGTGCAGTGTCTGGCCGGGTTTTAACGGTGGTCTGGTGCTCTTGGGCCGGGTCACGTTGGGAGAGAAGACGAGGCGGTGAGTTCGTACAGTGGAGACGAATGCAACGCTCGATGAATAGAAAGCGACCACGCTGTAGCTGCACACCTGCTCCCATATAGTAGGCAGGCTATCTAGCCTTCTAGCCACCGAAACCCTCCAGGCATTGCGGACTTCGCCAGCATGACGAGTGACGACTGTCGCGGAGATTTAGTGCATTCTGGATACGCACTTTGTCCAACCTCCCCAGCCCTTACGAGAGGCGAATGTCCAAGACGATGCCCTTGCACGCCGCATTTGGCAAAAGAAGAGCACATTTGCCATTGCGAACGCGTGTTACAGAGCGTGTAAACGTCGGCGTTGCATTGAGTGGTATGGCGTTGGAAATGAATGGCTGTGGCTATGCAATGAACAGCTTGGCGGGGTACATCTCGGCCGAAGAAATCGCGAATGCTGGTCTTTTGCCTGCGCATTCTGCACACCACCTGCGAGCATGCAACCAAAGTGCTTGTCCATCGTCTGACTCAATCTCCATCGGCTGTCAAATCTCCAGTTTGTCAAGGGCCTTGCATGGAGGCTGGCCTGACTCCCGCCCCAAAGGTGTTCCTTATTGGACTCCACCTGATCTGGATCGACATGTCATGCGCAAGGATTGTGGGTCACGCTCCATTGGCCAACGTTGCTGTACAAACATCACCGCCGTTTCAACTCGCGTGCTCTCTGGCAGAACGGCCGGGCCTCATCGAAGTCCGCATGAACGGCAGCGATCCTGCTAGAGCGCCGCATTCGATCGTCCAGAAGATCAACAATCACCATGTGCCGCAGCCCTGAGGCTGGAAAGCGCACCAATGCTCTCGTGTTCCAGATTGCAATGCTTTAGCAATTGCTTCTCGGGCAACTGTTGGATAATCCCAGCATGTTTCTTAGTGCTCAGCAGCTTTTGCAAACATGGCTGAACTCTTGTAGTGCTTTTTCATGTTGCAGGCGGTCTGCAGACTGGCACTGGCTCTGAATGCCTTCTGCTGCACCGCCTCAAGCGGCGGAACTAACTGTCCCGAGCTTCCAGGATACCTCTTTTAGAATGCCAGCTAACAACTAACACACCTGGCAACATGTGCATTCTACCAAAAGACAGGAAACATCCAGTGTCCGCTGCCGCCAGGACCCCAAAGTGCTCGTAGGCCCTCTCATCCAAGCAGTCTTCACCCTTAGGCCAACTGCCACCAACTGAGACCGAACTATGGTTCTTCAGCATGCTTAATCTCCGAGAATACTGATCGAGCATTCCACATGGGTCACTTAAGCGCTCGATGAGGCTCCGGTCCCTCAGCGGCTCGCACAGGCCACATGATCTCAAAATAGGTAGGTAACAACATTTGCCCACCTACGCGCTCGTGTCACAACCAGATTCAGCGACGTTGGAACTTTGTTTAGATACTGCAGCCTCAGCTACACAACATCCTGCACGAACTTCGTCTCTCATTTGATATTGCGGACATTCAACTGACGCTCGACCTTGCGTGGTTCTGATCGCCAACGAGGTCCGAGCATCAGACGACCCAACCCTGCTCACTCAAATCCTCTTTCGACAATCAACACTTCACCGTCGCGATACAACGCTGTATTGGTCCGGCATTCAGTGGCTTGGTCAAATTACGGTGTACCATTAGGAACTTACTCTAGACACTTACCGGACTTCAAACGTACCATCGATTCTCCGCACCCCATACCGCTCCGACTCTAGGGATGCCTAGTGTTGCAGCCAGACTTCACCGTCTTTCTCGGTCGATGCTGGATTTGGCCGAGTCTCGGCATTATGCGACAAATCACTACAGGCGCAGCGACCTGCTCTAGCTTTCACAACAAGACAAGAGGTGGCGCACATGACATGTCAACCATGGATCACGGTGCACACACGTTGCTGGCTCCGGGCCAGCAGACGAACTTGTTCGCATGTGTGACAGCTATCTGGCCGGATGTCTCCCCTGCATCTGCGAAAGAACTTCAAGATCTTAGATGCAGCATAATTTAGGTGGTAGAAGTCCATGAGCTCTTTCCGAACACAGAGTTTGAGTTGTTGAGCTCTCAAGCTACAAGACAAGACTTCAAAACAGACCTTTGGTAACACTGTGCGCCACGATCTTACCCATACGGAGCTTGTCTTTGGCACAAGTAACGCACGAACTGAGGCTCTCTGTGACATGCTGTATCGCTCTCCTGATTCCTAGGTTTAGTGTGCATCGACAATACCGGCGACCAACACTCAACGACCATCATGTTCGACTCCAGAGACAGCTCCTCGCAATTTCCCTGACCGAATCAGTTGTTCGACTTTCGCAAGAGATAAATTGATATCCACGTTCGGTCCATTTGATCATTGTTTCGAGTTTGACCGACCGCTACGGGGGCCCTCGGACTTCGCAGCCAACCACAACGCTCTAGGCAGTTTGTCAGGACCTACACCACATACTCAAATCCCCGAAATTGCATAGTCTGATGGGTTCAAGCGAGGTGAAACCTACAACGCGTTACGGAAATGAGTACTGCCGCGAACGACCTGTCCGCAGTCGACCAACTTACAGTCAGGATTCTCACGGACACAGCAAGATGGTGACGGACAATGACTTCCAACCCTGCAGTTTGTTCGTTTCCGTTGATCAAGTCCTAGGCCATAACCTTACTGCTGGAAACGCCTCTGCCGCTCCTCCCAAGATCGAAACAATAACCCATTGTACCCAGACGGCCCTCGCCAGGTCGCCTACCGGATAGAAACAAAGGAACAACCAAGATAACCACCGGTCTTCCAAAGCATCAGCCTCAGACGTGCTTCATCTTCTTGAACTGAACTCCAGACTCATTCTCTCTTCCCTTTCTCTTCCCACCTACGGCTTCCCTGACCTTCTTCATCTCCGCCCAGATCTTCATCACCTGCTCATCTGCGACCGCGGCCTTGTTCTTCAAGTCTTGTGCTTCCTCATCTCGCTCTTTAAGGGACTGCTTCAGTGTCTTAGTTTCGACTGCTGCGGTGCTGATTTGGACTTGGTAGTTGTCACACAGCTTTGTCCGCTGTGATAGCTGCAGACTGGTAGCCTCCAAAGTTTCGTTTGTTGCTTGAAGACGGGTTCTCAGAAACAGCTCCCGTTTTTGGTGGATGCTCGTGACCACCTTCGCTCTGTTGTTTGCTCTTGCAAGCTCCACTTCACAAGCCTTGTTCACCGCTACGACCTCCGTCTCAGCCTTATCTGCCCGTGCCTTCTCGCAACCATGGAGAGCACTAAGCTGTGTAACTTCCTTGCGAAGCGCAACGACTTCAACCCTGTCTCTGTCATAAGACTCATTCACCATCCTGATGACCTCGTTGAACGCGCCAGTCGTCGACTCAGGCCTCTCTGATTCTGGTTCCGGATCATCGTCGACCTCCAAGATCGCGGGACGCGCGCCAGTCATCTTGTACATCCAGTTCCATCGATCCTGAGCGCCCAGTGCGTCTTCAGTCCTTAGTTGTCCGGAGCCGTCGTAGCTGAATGGGAAGAGCACGTTGCCGTGTATCATCCAGGACATGTTTCTGACTGGTCGAGTCGGGTATAGGAACTGGTGCGCAATCTCACGGGGGTAGACGATTCCTTGAGGTAGGGCGGCCCCGTTCTGTCTGCCGTCGTGGTAGCCTGGGTGCTTCGTCGAACGCAACTGAGGCCATGTCCATGGATCTTGAGGGTTATAGTCTGATTTGTACGCTTTGATGTTGGGTTGTAGCTTTTCGGTGTCCCATGAGAAGTCGCACTCGAGAGCAGGAAGCTGGTTCATATGCATGGTCTTTTCTTTGAACATATTGGGAATCGTCGTGTTGTCAAGGGCGTGGGGAGTTGGATGGGGTAGACAATAGTGAGACTGGAGCCGATGAGATGAGGCAGCACTAGAAGTCATATATGGGTGAATGTTAGCCTAGACGAGGATCTCATTCGGCTCGCTCACTGTGAACCACGCGTTCTCTCACTTTACGGTCTGAAAACTGTTGAGCCAATAGTGATTGCGAAGGTAAGATGAGTTGTAACGATTTATCTGTAAGTCATGCAATGTAGCGTCTAGATACAGACTGCTATAACAAAGAAGCTTGCTGTGCCTAAGACAGTGAAGCAAGCCAAATTACCGATAAGACAGGTAGTAAGACAAGGTAAACTCACATGAGACAAATGCCGCTGAAAACTGACAACAATGGCTTTCTGATGTTTGCATTCAATTCTGACTGGTTGATATGGTAGATATGTAGTCACAAAAGTACGAGCTTTTAATCATTAAGACTCTTCACCAGGAGAGCGAAGCCGCAACTGCTAAAGAAAAGTCAAACCGGCTGTTCGCACGCCTCGATTTTCGATCAGATCATCCATCCACGCTCACTCCTCAACCTTGACCCTCTTCTCCTCCGAAGCAAATCCATCATCCGTGCCCTCCCTCTTGCGCACGACCGCCTGGCCGAGACTCTGAACTTCGTTCAAGATCCACGTAATCGCCTCTCTTGCTTCGACAGTGTCTTTCTTCGCCGCATTCAGGTCCTCCCTCTGACGCTCGAGCTGCTCGCTGAGGGTCTGAATCTTGGCTTCTGCTGCTTGGGCTCGCTCCTCGGCCTTCTGATGATGGTCATGTATGAGGAGTTCTAGGGCCTGGGTCCGCTGAGCGGCAGCATGGAAAGACTTGGTGTGGGTGGTTATGAATGTGTCCATGGCGGTTTGAACAGTACCTTCAGGCGGGTGTTGTGCCGCTTTGAACTCGGTCCGTGCTGTGTCGGAAGTAGAGGCTTTTTCGTCCAGGAACTTCTTCGTGGTGTGTTTGAAAGCCGTGCCAGAGGGTACAAAGCTGTTTTTCTGCAGGGTTTCTGCGTTTCGTAGAGCTTCTAGAGGTTGAGGTGAAACATCCGGAAAATGTCTGGAATCAGGAATCGTCCCTCTCATAAGCCTCACCCACTCCTCCAGCTCAGCTGCCGGTAGGTGAGGAAACTT
The DNA here is from genome assembly GCA_004335185.1 of Phoma sp. RAV-16-625. Lineage (NCBI taxonomy): Eukaryota > Fungi > Ascomycota > Dothideomycetes > Pleosporales > Didymellaceae > Phoma > Phoma sp. RAV-16-625. Next base: position 313,187 of record SAUA01000024.1, read on the forward strand.
CCGAATCTCCCCAAATCTATCGAAGTTGAAAGGGTAGTCAGCAAACGTAGCCTTGATCTGGTGACCCGCAAGGTTCGGCCTGCAGCTGACTTTATTAACCAAAGGCCTGTGGGTGACCAGGTTCTCCATCAATGACTGCTCGTATGCGAGAAACCGCGGAGCAGATTTGGTCTGTCTGTAGTCGTAGTTGACTTCGGTCTGGACGACTTCCTTGATCAACGGCCATGTGCGGGGGTCTTCGGCGTCGTAGTCCTGCTTGATGGTCTTGATGTGGAGACGTAGGAGTAGTCCGTCCCAGCTGAAGGGACCTCTCCAGACGAGTAGGTTCTCGCCGTCGATATCAGCCGTGTCAAAAGATAGCATGTTTTCTTGTAGTGTGGAAGGTTGTTGTGTTCAGAGACTGTCAAATGGAGGTTCTTTATAAGCAGAATCGTGGGTGACAAGGCGCTGAGGCGTAAGCATTGGTGCACCATACTAGCGCGCTAACTTCACCAATTGGTCTCGCGTCTCTCACCTCTTTGGAGCGTTGGCGCTATTGACTTGGGTGTTGACCCATGTCTATCGACAGGATGCTGACATTGCAGTGTGTCGCTCATCGCGATGTGAGTCCAAGCAATGCTACCATCCTGTTACTGGCGAAAACAATGATGGATACTGCATAGACGGCAACAATTTTGATTTTTGTAGTCAGGCATGCCAGATTGATATCACGGAGCAAGGAATAGAATAACAGTTGAGAGTTTCAAAGTTTGTCTATAGAGTGAATATCACAAAGAGGTCTATCGATCGAGTATCCATGAGACCGTGCCTGCATCGAGGAATTCCAGAAGGCCCTTCTCAGCCAAAGATAGAAATGCTTGCCGTTGCAATGATGGCGGCTATGATAGAAAATGAATGGTAAGCGCTACTGCATTCAGAGCGCCATGGCGGTGAAGCAGCCTGTGTATGTGACAAAAAATGCAACGACACTTACGTCCAATACGCTGAGAAGCGTGCTGTTGTAGCACCCACAAGCGATGGTATGTAGACGTAGTGATACATGTGTAGAAGATACTGGAAGAGTATGGCCGTGGGAAGGAGGTGAACATAACTTCGATATGGTAAGCACAGGTTGGCCCGTAGCGAGACCATGTAAAAGCATCAGCAGCGGCGCCGTTGGGGACGGGTGTAGATGCTGATGGACTAGGCCTTCTTGTTGGTCTTCTTTATGGCACCATGAGCTGATGTGCGCGGGCTGCCTTTGGAGGGCGACTCGGAGGGCGACTCGGAGGGCGACTTGGCAGCACAAGTCTTCGCAGAGGACTTCTTGGGAGTTGACATTTTGCCGGAAAGTTTCGGAAGGAATTCGATCGACGGCACCTGGTCGGTTTCCTTTTCCTGAAGCATCTGAAGGACAACGTCCATGGCATCCTTCGCCTTCTGCATAGTCTTGCCCTTGCCGATGTACTGATCGAGCTCCCGGAGCACATCAATGGGGGCTTCGAAAGCCTTGCCGGTCATGGGCGCTACAACTGCCGCAGCCTCCTCCGCGCTCATACCACCAGCGATCTTGCGAGAGAAGTCGTTGAGGCGGTCCTCCTCTGACTTCTTCAGGGTGACGTCGTAAGTTGTGCCTGGAAATTCGTTCTCGATGACGTCGAATTGGCGTAGAATAAGCTTGACCTTGCGGACCTGCCAGAGCTCTTTGTTGTAGGTTGCGCGTTGGTAGTGTTTACGACAGAAGAGCGGCCAATCCTCGAGGTCTCTCGTGCAGGCCTTGTTGCGACCGAAATGGTCCGAGATCACCTTACGAGAGAGGACCTTGGTGTACTGGCCAGTGCGACACTTGGTGTACTCGTCGTTCATACAGGTGAATTCGCGTTCAATCAAGTCATCGTCGTCGATGACAGTTCCAGTTCCATCTCCGGCAGCCCCACCAGTGCCGACTTCGGTGAACTCGGACATGATTGTATCAGCAGGGCTAGCGGTTTCGTTCTTGATGGGTGAAGGGCTGCGCTTCGGTGTGGACGGCGGCTCCAGAACAGGTGTTTTGGTGCTGGTACTGACTTCGATAGCGGCGTCGTGAGCTGACTTGGGCTTGCTGAGTAAGTTGGAGAAGCTCATGGCGTTGCGAATAGAAGACTGCGTGGTTGAAATAGTGGTGGGCTCGGTCATAGTTTGAGAGGCCATGGTGATCACCTGGTGCGATACAGGGAAGAGTAGAAGGACGCTTGTGGCAAGACGTCGGTGAAAGTGCGTCCAAGAGAGCTGATGGGCGTAGTGTGATAGAGAGTGTCTTGAGAGAGGTGTGCAAGGGATTTATATCGACCCAAGCGGACAAGGTCGTGGGCAATGTGGGGTAGGCGAGGTGAAGTCGTCCCTTTGAAGTGACAATCGAGCGTTTGACCTGGTGCCTGACGACTGAACGTCAGAGCCTGGACCCACTTGCGACTTCTGAATGACCATACCCATTACAAGGCACACCAGCTACAGCTGCGAGCAGAAATGGGGGCTGTTTTAAATCATACCACGTGGTCACACTACGATACATCCAACGTCAAATGCTGTGTGTAGCAACTGACGGCTTGGCGCATCTTGGGAATGGTATTCCTGGCCTGCTCGGTGATCGTGACATTAGCGCCATAAGCTTGCAGTAAAGGTGCGAGAGGTGACAAAGACAAACAGCGAAGACAGGTGCTGATCATGCTGTCTAACCAAAACACGGAAGCCAGGCCTTGCAGAAAAGTGTACTTCACAGCCGCCAACCAGAGTGGCATGTATGATGACGAGAGCTGCACGTGTGCGACTGTCAACACCAGTTACAAACAAAGCAGACACATGGAACACTACGAGGACGATGGAATACTGCGAGGACAGGGGGTCTGACGGTAATCAATAGGAAAATTGTTCAAACCGCAATGCATTGAGCAATATGCATGCTCCAACCACAATTCACCTCTTAAGACATAGAGGACGGTATACGGAAATTGAGCGCGTTCTTGGATTCGAGCTTGCTCAGAAAGGATACCGGTGCCCAACTGCGTCATACCCAAAGTCAGTCCATGCGTCCATAGTCGCGTACATGTCAAGAAACGAAGGACGAGTGGCCATGCTTCACAAATCACGGTCCTCATGCACGCACATGTCGCTCTGCAAATAAGGAAAAAAAGGATGCAGCACTCACGAGCTCCTTGGAGTTATTCATGACTACAACGTGGAGAAGGATGCTTGATGGCTGATGCTGATACTGACGTTGATGGTGAATGGAGGTCGGCGCACAGAGCACCGATGTCGCCCGACCCGTGACTTTCGTCAGTGCTGCGCCGGAAGTGCGTTACTCCTCTTTGCACGCTCCCTCAGCCTTCTTCAGGTGCGAAACACGGGCAAATTGCTTGACACGCACGCAAACGTCGTCACATCGCTTGAAATGCGCCCACACGTCACATTGTCCACGTTCTTTCAGCCTGCCCACCTTGCTCTACGCTGAGCGCGTCTGCGGCAACTTGCCCTCCGTCGTGCTACCAGCTCTGAGCTCCCACCGCTACAATGCCTCCCACTACAGGCACACGAACCTCTACACGGCAAGGCCGCGCCACCGTCCGGCCCACAAACTACTATGCGCGCAGCTTCGCGGGCCGGCTCGCTGCACACGGGCTGGAGCAGACACCTGAAGCGTCCAACAGCGCGCCCGGCTTCTTCCCCGCCCTCACCCACTTCACAGGTGCTGTCGATGCTTTTCCAAAAGAAGTTATCAAGCACTTCTCCATGTTTAAGGAGGTAGAGGCCAAGCTACACGACCCTGAGCTATTGTTGGAAGAGCTGCTCAGCGAGATCGCTCGCCAACCCATCACCACCAACGCCCAGCAGCGTGCAATCGAGCAGTCTGCTGACGAAAACGTCCACAGCGCGAATGTAAGATCGACGAAGCTCTGGTTGAGCGACAACAAGCTGACATGTACTAGCAACCGCCATCCAACTTCGGCAGCCTGCCCCCCGAGGAACAGGCCGTGATCAGAAAACGCCAGCTTTGCCTCCGCCTACGCATGCTTATCCACAACGTCCTACCCACACTCGACGAGAAGTTAGTGGTACTGCAAGGCGCAAAGGCCACAAAAGACAAGGGCCTCACGCGCATGAAACACTCGTACTCGCAGCTCGACGCTGAGATCAGCGAAGAGGCGCGTTACGGTAGCCTCTCGCACTGGGCATATGCGGACAAAGAAGAAAAGAAGAAGGGCGCTCCAAACCATGAGCGACAGAGGCGAGAAGTTGCTGCGGCCAACAATTTGGCTGCAGCTGCTCAGCATGTGCACGACGTAGACTCGATTGCTGCCAAGAGCGAAGCCCGTCGCGAGGCCATGTTAGCCAAGCGCAGCCGCCAGCAACAAGCTGATTCCGACTTCGATGACAGACCGGCAGCGAAGAAACCACAGAAGAGGAAAGCCCATGCACCGGACACGTCAGCTGCAGACCATCGCAGTGCAGGGCTGGGCATTACGAGCAATACTGCAGGGCAACAGGGCAAGAGAAAGAAGACGGAGAAAGCTCTGGCGGCAGCTGCGCCGACAGCTGCTCCCATGGAGCGATCGATGAGCGGCGCTTTGAAGGCTGCGGGCAACAACGTACGGGCCGGCTCCAGTCCTCGAGCAACACCCAGCATCGAGAGCGGTGCTCCGGCCAAGCGAAAGCCACGCACAGCCCCTGTGCCCGCCCCTCGTAAGAACCAGCTGCCTACTTACTCTCCTCCACCCGCCTCCTCGCCGCTTGCTGCCAATTTCGCCATCAACAAAGCCACCGCGGGCGCAATAGATCGCCCGCTTTCTTCGAGAGCAAGGAAGAATTCCACAGCGAACTCTGTCGCGTCGGCCAGCGTGCCCGAACCCACGCCCGTGCGTAGACCGTCTACATCACACTCTATCCAACAGATCCCAAGTAACAACGCGATTGCCGAGCTCGAACAGGCTGCGGGTATTGTGCGCGATCACGATTCTGTCAAGGGCACATCAACGCCGCAAGAGACTACAGAAGGCCCAATCGCGTTGGTGCCCACAGTCCTCAAGCAAGAAGACCAAGAGCATGTTCGCGAGGAGCCAGAGATCATGGACATCGATACTCCAGTGGCAACCTCATCTGCAGCCAGGGTGGCTCGCGCATCTAAACCCGGGACACCACCTGTTGTAGGGTCTTTTCCCGAGATTCCTATGGCGCGTAGTCGTAGCACTCGTAATGCGCAGAACGGCAACTCAACCTCAAACGGCTCTTCGGAGAACAATAGCACAACGACAGGGACGGTATCGAAGCGAGGCAACAAAAAGAGCGGACCGTCTGCCACATCAGCAATCGAGTCGCCCGCTTTGAAACCCACAACAACCGCAAAATCGAATCCTCCTTCCTCCGCAGCGAGTTCCGTCGTCCCTGAACAAGAATACCAAGACGCAGAGACAGATGAGGGCGACGACGAGCCGCGGTACTGCTATTGTAATGAGGTGTCGTACGGCCAGATGGTCGCCTGCGACAATGACGCTTGCCCCCGCGAGTGGTTTCACCTTCCCTGTGTGCAACTTGAAAAAGCACCCGTCGGTAGGACCAAATGGTTCTGTAGTGACGAGTGTCAAGAGCAGCACGCAAAGTCCAAGGCGAAGGGGAAGCGTCCGGGTAGTAGTAGACAATAGGAATTCGGAAGGAGTTCAAGGCGTTCTGGGAAGGGCCCACCACCGGCGAGTGGAAAGGGTAAGGGTAAGCTTAAGGATATTTGGGTTGGATGGAATGCTCTTTGAAGCTCCCAATCTGCTTTTTCTGGGATTTGTGGGTTTTGCGGCGTTCAGGTTCGGGGTATTTTGACCTCGCTCATGACCATGACGTCTGAAACTGATTCCCTTGGAACAGGCATGGGGGGTATTCGGTCTGGGGGCGTTTGTTCGGCTTGACCTTTTGCATCGACTCGCAATTGGGCATTTCCACGCCTTTCTTGTGTATACGGTTACATGCGCCGCCTCACTTTCCAGGCAAAGGTTCGCATTCGGTTTTCATGTCTTTTTTTCTTCCATTTTCGAGCCTCCAATACCTACAAACAGCATTCGCATAGCGAAAGCGAAAGCGTCACGGCAGCTAGTATTCACGACATAGATGCTCAAGATAGTCAATGATCACGCGTCATAATCGCGCTCGAAACACATCCCTGCAGGATCATGTCAGCTGCGATTGGCCAACGTTGAACCTGCAGCTTGGACCCTGGATTTGTTTAGCTGCTCAGCCATCACTCACCGCCACCCTAGGCGCACGATATAAGTGTGTCATGAGCGTTGTGTTGTCTGTCATCGTTTCTCCAATATCTCCACGCACCCTTACGGCCCACAATGGTGGCCAAGGACATCCCTACTGCTGAAGAGCAGCTCATTGCAGAGCCTCAAGGCGGGGCACCGAGCTCCCCACCTGAGCTCCGGTTCCTGCATTACAACGATGTTTACCATATCGAAGCTGGGAGCCAGGAACCAGTTGGTGGCTATCCGCGGTTCCAGACCTTGATCAACTACTACAAGGACGACTCTAGATTTCAGGGACAACCAAAAGCACTGACCTTCTTCTCTGGAGATGCCTTCAACCCGAGCATTGAGAGCAGTATCACAAAAGGTAAGTACTCTGTCACCGACGTTACGGCCCGAACACATGTTCAAAGATTTGGCTAACCGTGCTCGACAGGGAGTCACATGGTGCCTGTATTGAACACCATAGGTACCGACGTCTCTTGCGTAGGAGTAAGTGGTATTCTGCTCGTCGAGGCTCCAATTACTGATTCCAACCACAGAACCACGACCTTGATTTTGGCGTCAAACAATACCGTTACCTGACAGCAAAGTGCAAGTTTCCATGGCTGCTCGCAAACGTTCTTGACCCAGCACTTGGCGACAACGTCTCCCTGGGCAACGCAAAGAAGACGGTCATGCTAACATCGTCCAACGGCATCAGAGTTGGTGTTATTGGACTGGCAGAGCGAGAGTGGCTCGACACAATCAATGCACTACCGCCGGACATCATCTACAAGAGCGCATCCGTAACCGCAAAGGAGCTTATCCCGGATTTGAAGAAGCAGGGCGCTGAGATCATTGTATGCGTCGCACACCAAAGAGAACCGAACGACAACAAGCTGGCTGAGAACTGCGGCAGCGAGTACATCGATTTGATTCTCGGCGGCCATGACCACTACTACTCCTACAGCCTCATCAACGGCACCCATGTCCTGCGATCGGGCACAGATTTCAAGCAGCTTTCACACATCGATCTTTGGCGTAAGCCTGATGGTAAAGGCTGGGATATGAAGATCATACGACGCGATGTTGTCAGCAGCATCAAAGAAGATGCCGGGGCACTTGCGCTAGTGGATGAACAGACGCGCGATATCAAGAAGCGACTGGACAAGCCTGTTGGATACACGGCTGCACCGCTTGACGCTCGTTTCACCACTGTGCGTACAAAAGAATCCAATCTTGGTAACTTCGTATGCGATCTTATGCGGTACTATTACTCCGCCGATTGCTGCATCATGGCTGCGGGGACGATACGTGGCGACCAGGTGTACCCGCCTGGTGTCCTCAAGCTACGAGACCTGGTCAACTGCTTCCCGTTCGAGGACCCTGTGGTTGTTCTCAAAGTCACCGGAAAGCAGATTGTCGAGGCTTTGGAGAACGGACTCAGTAACTACCCAGCGTTAGAAGGACGGTTCCCGCAAGTTTCAAACATTACCTTTGACGCAGATTACTCACAGCCACCGATGTCGAGGGTGTCGAATGTAACGATCGCCGAAGACCCGGTAGACAACGAGCGCATCTATGTCCTAGCGACGCGTGGGTACATGGGCCGCGGCAAGGACGGTTACACTTCTCTTCTCATCGAGGAGGAGGGAGGCACTGCTGTGGAGATAGTCAGCGAAGAGAACGGTGTGCTCATCTCCACGATTCTTCGACAGTACTTCATGTCGCTCAAGGTCCTTGGCAAATGGAAGCGCTGGGGCAAGTCGATGGACAATAGGTTCCTGAACATCCAGACCAACCTCCAGAAGAACCATAAGCACGGGTTCCATGAGCCTTCGCCAACATCACCGGTGGACAAGAGGACGCCTCAGCTTCCTAGTCTTGGTCGAGTAGCCAAGCAAGCTCAAGAAGCAGTATCCGGGAATGAATCAGAAGACCCGGATGCCGACGAAGACGAGGACGATGGCGCGGAGTACGATGCAAGCAGGCCAATCACATTCAATCAGAAGGAGTTGGATCTCCTCAGGAAGTCTTTGCGCAAGTGGTGCAGGCTGGCGAAGTTGGAGAATTCGATAAAGCTATGCGACGAGCTGGACCGTGGGGAGATACAAGTCAACTGGACAAAGGCCATAGCGCCGAGGCTTGAGGGCAGGATCAACGACATCACTCCTGCGAAGTCGTAGATAAAACATATAAAATCAAAGATGCGCTGAATAAGTCGTCAGCGCTTACAAAACACGCCATCACGTGCATCACATCATCTACCTGAGTGACAGGCCGTGACGTGATGCAGGTGGGCGGATACAAATCTATGCGTGTTCCACGCTTTCTGAAACCTGCCGCTTCAGGCAAGTACACCCAACGCGGCGACCGCCCCACATCCCCAGCCATTCTTCCACAACACCCTACCCATGTCGATCTTCAACCTCCCAAAAGAGATTCGTTTGCAAATCTGGTCACTTGCCTACTTCAATGAGCCGCCTCGATATGTAACACTCATTACCAGATCTCATGACGAGCTCCATGCGGAAGATGTGTTCTGCCCGCGCTTCTCACCGACCACACCACCTGCAGTTGTGAACATCTGCAAGGAATCGCGTCTCGAAGCTGAGTTCCAAGCGTTACGTACCCGTCACTTGATCCATCTTCCCTCGCCGCTGGACCCGCCATGTCCGAACTTCTACTTCCGAATCGACACGGACATCCTATTCATCGACCTCCAGCACGAGATCAACAAGCATTTCGACGATTCTCCAGACTGTGGCCTGCTCGCGCATTTCCTCGAAGCCACTGGATGTGACGCGTCTCTTTTGAGGAAAATTGCAATTACCCAAGTTGTACGCGTCGCCTTCGTTGACGGCGCACTCTCAAATTGTCTACGCGACTTCCCAAACATCGAGCACCTGATCATGGTTGTGGATGCTAAAGATATGCGCAGCAGCCAGGAGAGAGAGAGGTTCGTTTTGGCAGCGAGACGCATTGTGACGCAATACCGGCTCGACATGCGGATCAGGGCGAAAACGAGGGGGGAAGTGTACATGCATAGTGAACGAAGCTTCGATCTGGACTTCGCTGTGAGGAACTGTAGAGGGCTTCAGTTACTGGAGAAGAGCGTATGGGACGGCTGGGGGGATTTGGAGAAAGAATGGTGGAGCGAGGATGTGCCGCAGAGGTATATTGATTTTTACTTCTGACCGCGCAGGCGTTGTGCTATACTACAGTCTACGATTGCTACAAAGGTATCCAACACAAGGCTACGGTACCTCCAAATACACCCGATCGCCTTCTTTCGGACCCTCGAGGAAGTCTTCTGGCGTCTCCGTTGGAAGCTGGTGTTTTTCGGCCCAGTCACGGACGGCTTCAAAGTTTCGACACGTGTGTACAGTATTGAAGTCTACAAACGGTTCAACGTCTGAACCGGGCGGCTGGTACCATACTTGACCTAGCACGCCGATGTCCACGTTGCACATCAGCTGTTGGCGGATGATGTCGAGGCAGTGTGCTGTCGAATAGTCAGTATATATTCATCTCAACATTCAGCTTACTAGATCAACTCACTGACGTGCGACTTCAGAATATGATCGTCGTTTGCAAAAGGCCCCATTCCCATTGCCTTGTAGTAGTCGATGTTCCAGGGTAGCGATTTGCGGAGTAGATTCAAGCAATGCAGATGGTGCAAGCCCTCTACATTCGCAGGGTAGCCACCGCCATACTCTTCTTTGATCTTCACTTGGTCCGCTCTGATGTTGGACAGTGCGGCTTCTGCAGCTGGTATTCGAACAGCGCTAAAATCAGCGCCCAATGATTTCCAGGCTGCATCGACTTCTGGTCCAGCATCCTGTCTGAATGCATTGAGCTTGAGGAAAGAGCCGTTGAAGCGAACTTGGCTGAAGGTCATGTCTGCTTCTTTGACGATGGGAGCTGCGTATTGTGAGCGTCTGTTGAGGCGTGCAAGGAGGGGACGTACAGTATTCGGAGATATGCCGTATGCTGAAGGCATCAGCATCGAGTCCATGCCGCCCGGCCCATGCTCCGAAGAGCGCAGAAAGTACTGCTGTGCAGAAGACCATGATGCCTGTCCCTATCCATGATGGACGTCGAGAAGAAACCCTGACAGGATGCCCGTCAAGCGATGATATCTCGCTGTTCGAGAGCAAGCCTTCACAATCCTCCGTTTTCACTGGAGAATAAGACTCCGGACGCTTCTTTGTGTTGATACCAAACATTTCGACTGGAGTGAAACGACTTGGGCAAAATGGTTGAAAGAAGCTGACAGCAGGCGGACTGCAAGTATTGAATGTTACAACACGACTTCGCAACGACAATCGATTTATTTTTAGGGCTAAACGCAATAGCAGCATGGGTATCACTCAGACGGGTAAGCCTGGAGCTAGACGCCATGACCGTATTCCAGAGCTACCCCGCCAAAGCTGACAACAAGAGCATATTGCTAGCCTACAAAAGCAAGCTGAATGAGTACCGCGCCTCACAAATAGCGCACGCTTGTGGCACTAGGGCTGATTCTAGCCGCAACCTCACTCAGATCCACGATGCTTGGTGTGCGGATGTTTCTGACATGTATCGCCTGTTGCACGACCTGCTGTAAGACTGCGTCAAAAATCCTCCGCCTACAGTGATCTCACGTCGATCAGAATCGTATCCAACAACATCGGCTCGTTTGGGTGCACGAAGTTTGCTACAGCAGCATCACGACATTCGCCACCATATCCTCAAAATCAGCGTTTGCATTACCCTGCATGCAGCCTGCATACACACCAATACGAGAGTTGACGACCGACCACGTGATATTTTTCGACCACTCACAATCCGTTGCTGTGATTAGAACCTTACGCAAGTACTCGATTGGCACTGCCATTGCGGGGACCCCGTGGAATCTATACGACAAGATCTACGCTATGCAGATACCGACAGTAGTTAGTTCGAACTATTTTCAGACCACCAGCACGTAGCCTACATCTCAGAAGGCGACACATGGCGACATACGTCTGGATCGACGCCTGACCGGGTCTGCATCAGGCAAAGCATCACTGTCGTGGTGGTGTACGCAAGCCATACAACCACTACCGTCCCGCAATCGATAATGCCATCGTTAGCTCTGCACGACGGTGACTTCGCGTGTGAGCACGATTGAGGTAGCGGAAGGCAGCTTGGGCGATCGGTCTGACTGTCTGAGACGGCATGAATTGGCTAAGCTGAGATGATGGCGGCCTCGATATACGACCTCGAAATCAGTATATGAAGCTCGAGTCGCTTCACGTTTTCAACCTTCAAGCCTTCAAGCCACTCCAGAGGCACAAGATTGCAACTTCCAGCCATCTTCCCCAAACACAGCTTCAAAGTCCCCCACTATGAAGTACGCACTTGCACTCCTCGCCCTGGCAGCCGCTGTCACAGCCGCTCCAGCCGCTTCTCCAGACGCTGCTCCCGAGGCCGCCCCCGAGGCTGCTCCTGCAGCTGACGGCTATGGCAAGTACGCCTCATATGGTACGTCTAACTCTCCGTATCTTTCCGTGTCCAACACTAAGTGTCTAAGGCAAATACCCACCGCCAAAGGACGGCTACGGCAAGTATGCCAGCTACGGAAAGTATGGTGCCCAGAAGAGGGAGGCAGAGCCCGAGGCGAACCCGGACGGCTACGGAAAGTACGCCTCGTACGGTATGTGGACACTATGATGATTTAGGTGGACAGTAAGACTCACGAAATACAGGCAAATACCCTCCACCCAAAGGCGGTTACGCCAGCTATGGCAAATATGGCACACAGAAGCGTGAAGCTGAGCCCGAGGCAGTCGCTGATGGCTACGGTAAATACGCCGACTACGGCAAATACCCACCACCTAAGGATGGCTACGGAAAGTACGCCAACTATGGCAAATATGGTGCTGCCAAACGCGAAGCTGAGCCTGAGGCAGCCGCTGATGGCTATGGCAAGTACGCCGACTACGGCAAATACCCACCACCTAAGGATGGCTACGGCAAGTATGCCAGCTACGGCAAATACAGCGCCAAGCGAGAGGCCGAGCCTGAGGCAGCTGCTGACGGCTACGGTAAATATGCCGACTACGGCAAATACCC